>BTPG01000005.1:42579789-42845583 GCA_036245525.1 Semisulcospira habei | reverse complement strand
TTGTGAGTATCTATAACTCGAGGCAAATTTGTATCGTTACATTGTTGTGTAATGTTCTGTGCATCTACTGTGGGAAATCAGGGTATTTACCCGACCACATATAGTAGCGCACCTTCATGTTTGTGTATGTATGTTTCTCCTGCCCACTTCCTAAGTTCCGGAGAAAGACATGGGTTATATAAGAGACCTGATCTATTCGTTTGAGGATGGAAATGATCGTCTTATTCTATACCTGCGTATTTCTCTGTGGGCTGGCGATTGGGTGCCTGATAGGCGGGGGCAGGGGATCTAACTGTTGTCTGTCCAGCGCTGTGATTCCCCTTGGTTTGCATACAATTCTGCCAGCGCTAGCCTCACCTATCTGGTTTGTGAGTATCTATAACTCGAGGCAAATTTGTATCGTTACATTGTTGTGTAATGTTCTGTGCATCTACTGTGGGAAATCAGGGTATTTACCCGACCACATATAGTAGCGCACCTTCATGTTTGTGTATGTATGTTTCTCCTGCCCACTTCCTAAGTTCCGGAGAAAGACATGGGTTATATAAGAGACCTGATCCATTCGTTTGAGGATGGAAATGATCGTCTTATTCTATACCTGCGTATTTCTCTGTGGGCTGGCGATTGGGTGCCTGATAGGCGGGGGCAGGGGATCTAACTGTTGTCTGTCCAGCGCTGTGATTCCCCTTGGTTTGCATACAATTCTGCCAGCGCTAGCCTCACCTATCTGGTTTGTGAGTATCTATAACTCGAGGCAAATTTGTATCGTTACATTGTTGTGTAATGTTCTGTGCATCTACTGTGGGAAATCAGGGTATTTACCCGACCACATATAGTAGCGCACCTTCATGTTTGTGTATGTATGTTTCTCCTGCCCACTTCCTAAGTTCCGGAGAAAGACATGGGTTATATAAGAGACCTGATCCATTCGTTTGAGGATGGAAATGATCGTCTTATTCTATACCTGCGTATTTCTCTGTGGGCTGGCGATTGGGTGCCTGATAGGCAGGGGCAGGGGATCTAACTGTTGTCTGTCCAGCGCTGTGATTCCCCTTGGTTTGCATACAACCTCTGATCAACACACACGTCAGCGCAAACAAATAAAGACAGACACACGGCGCTTCCCACCATTAGTATGCTCTGTGGGCTCATGTAGTGACAGGAATCCATTTCCTTCTACTCTAACCCACCCTCTGATCCACACACACACTGGCACACGGAAATAAAGACGGAAACACAGCGATTCCCGCCATTCGTAAGCTCTGTGGTCTGGCGTAGCATACAGGTATTCTGAAGAAAAATAGCACTAGCAGCAAAATGACCTCACTTGAAGCTTCACGTCATGGCATCATTAGTCCCACGAAGCCGTGTTCATAGTGACGACTCGATGTTATACGTCACTCATCGCAGTACTAACATCTGACGTATCAGAGGATCAACTTTGCAATTTTCTTCCTGATTTTGATGCCTAGAGCTTACAATTTGACCTAATCCTACCCCAGGGCTGGAACAAATAGCAGGCTTATGCAAACACTGTTTATGAAAAATCATGCAGTTATTAATGAGAAGATAGTTTTTTTCGTAAAAGAAAAATTAAAGTTATGTCAGCTGTTTTACAAATGACTCCGAAAAAGTGGTGCAGAAAATTGTCTGATTTTCACACCTAGGGCATACAATTGACCTAATCGTACACGACAGCAGAGACAAACTGTAGGCTTATGTCAATTGTTTTAAGATTAACCCATATAATTCATGAAATTAATCCCCAAAACGTGAAAATATATATTTTTTTAAATATTTACTTATCACTCAAAATGTTCTAGACGTACAATGCTGGTTAACGAACTCATTCAATATCTTCCATTTATCTAGCGATATGCAAAATATCTAGTAAAAATATGAAAAATTACGGACTCCAGTATGGACCAACCGGTTTTTGTGAAACGGCCATTTTCTTGCCAATAAGCATCTTAATCAAAACATCGAAAAATGAATTTTTCTCTAAAATGTATTTTTTCAAAAAATACTTACAGATGCCATTACTACAATGGAACAACCTATAGCTTGCGTAATTTTAGCCCAAAAACTTACGATGTGTACCTTCAGGGCCAGGGGAGGCCACGAGGGGTGCCGTGACCTGGTACCCGGGTAGCCTCCCTTCCCACCCCATACGGGTAACTGCCAGAGCAGCCAAGCCAAACCAGTTCTTTTCGTTTAGCTGACTAGGGGCGGGCGGGGCAGGTGGGAGGGCCGTCCGAGTAATGGCATCGGTAAGTATTTTTCGAAAAAATACATTTTAGAGAAAAATTCATTTGTTTCCTCAAAAAAATTACCGATGCCATTACTACAATGGAGAATAGCGAAAAGGAGGAGGGTGAGAGTGCCGCGTAACTCAGTAATCGACCGAGCTAGCAAGACCCGTCCTCCCTGGCGCAAGCTCCTGGTAATTTTAGCTAAAGGATTACCTACGGCACCGTGGGTGCCGGGAGGGAGTGTTGCGCCGCCGCGATTTCCCCCACCAGGGCCCGGTTATCTCGCTGGCCAGCCAGGTTGCGGAGGTAGAACCGGGTGAAGGTCGACTCAGTCCGCCAGCCTACAGCAGCCACAATGTCTCGGACAGCACAGTTGCGGTCGAATGCGACGCTAGCAGCTATGGCTCTGACCTCGTGGGCCCGGATGTGTAGTCGCTTGGCAGCGTCAGGGCAGAGGTCTTGGTAGGCGGAGCATATCACCCATCTTAGCCAGGAAGAGATCGTCTGGGCTGAGATGTCTTGTCTACCTGAGGACAGAGGGAAAAAGAGGCGGGTGCGTCCCCGGCGGAGCGGCTTGGTTCGGCGTAGGTACACGCGTAAGGCTCTCACTGGGTCCTGTTGTCTGACTTCCTTGTTGGGGTCGATCGGATTCAGCGGTCGTACAGTGATCACCTGGGGGGTTGTCAACGGGGACTGATTCTTGGCCAAGAAGGCCGGGTCCGTTAGTAGCTGCACGGAACCATCCGACCTGAATTGCAGGCAGGCAGGGCGTGCAGAGAGCGCATGCAGCTCACTCACTCTGGAGGCTGTGGCTAAGGCGAGAAGAAAGCAGGTCTTTCGCGTAACGTCGGCCAGGGCTTGCTAAGAGAAACGGCTCGAAACGCTTAGAGTTCAGCCAGGTGAGTACCCAGGGTAGGTCCCAGCGTGGGATCAGAGAGCGGAGGGCTGGTCGCTGAATGCCGAAGTGGGCCATAAGGTCAGCGAGGTTCTTACACTTGTCGGGGTCTGCTCGGCCCAGGTGCCGGAAAGTGTCGGCGATCATAGCGAGGTAGCCCCTGATGGTGATCGGTGCCAAGTGCTGTTCGGCGAAGAGCCAGAGGAAGAACTCGGCCAGTTGGGGGGAAGTCAGATCGGTAGGGGAGAGGCGACGGAGGTCGCACCAGGCTCCTAGTACTCTCCACTTTCCCTCGTAGACACGCAGGGTCGAGGGTCTGCGGCCTGAAGCGATAGCTGCCACTGCTTCACTCGAGAAACTTCTAGCGGCAAGGGCCTGCCGCACAATCTGCAAGCGTGTAGCAGGAGTCGCTCGGGGCACGGATGGTAGAGCGCCTGGCGTGGCTGTTTGAGCATCGTGCGAGGAGTGGGAAGCCGCAGCGGGGGGCCCGTGGCGAGTTTCAGGAGGTCGGTGGTCCAAGACTTGGTCCAGCAGAACGGCGCCACTAGCAATAGGATCGCGTTGCACCCCTTGAGATTGAGAAGGACCTTGGGAACGAGAACTGAGGGAGGGTAAGCATAAGCGCAGAGGCCGTCCCAGGGGATGGAGAGCGCATCGACCGCCCAGGCAAGGTGGTCTGGGACAGGCGAGACAAAGAGGGGTAGCTGGAAGTTCCACCTTGTCGTGAAGAGATCGATAAGGGGGGTCTCCCACGTGGCGCAGATCATCCGAAAGATGTCTGGGCGAAGCGCCCACTCGGTGTGGAGGAGCTGACCGCACCGGGAGAGGGAGTCCGCGAGGACATTCAGGTGGCCGGGGATGTGTCTCGCTCGGAGAGAGATGCGACGATCCTCGCACCAACGGAAGAGTTACTTACTTACTTACTTACGCCTGTCACCCCTACCCGGGTATAGGCCGTCGACGAGAGACCTCCAGCAACTCCTGTCCTGTGCTTCTCCTTCGATTCTACTCCAGGTGGTTCCCAGTCTCTTGATGTCTGCTTGGAGGTCTCGACGCCAGGAGTTTCTCGGCCTACCTCTTTTCCTCTTTCCCTGGGGGTTCCATGACAATGCCTGCCTAGTGATACTGGAAGCTGGCTTTCTCAGACTGTGACCGATCCATCCCCATCTTCTTCGCCCAATTTCATTCTCTGCTGTTATCTGCTCTGTTCTCTCCCAGAGTCTGACGTTGCTGATCTTCTCTGGCCAGTGGATTTTCAAAATTCTTCTAAGGCAACTGTTCATGAAGGTCTGTACTCTGTTGACTGTGGTTTTTGTCAATCTCCATGTCTCTGCTCCATATAGGAGAACTGCTTTTACATTGGAGTTGAAAATCCGGACTTTGGTGTGTTGTGACAGCTCTCTGGAACTCCACACTTTTTTCAACTGGAGAAAGGCTGCTCTGGCTTTACCGATTCGTGCTCTGACATCTGCATCAGTGCCGCCTTTTTTGTCTATGATGCTCCCGAGATAGGTGAAGGACTCCACCTCCTCCAACGGGGTGCCAGCAAGCAAGACTGGTTCTTCCCTGGTTGCGTTCAGCCTCATTGTCTTTGTTTTCTGTTTGTGAATGGTGAGGCCCACTTGGGACGAGATGTCAGCAAGCCTCGTGGTCTTGTCCTGCATTTGTTGATGAGTGTGGGACAGTAATGCCAAGTCGTCTGCAAAATCGAGGTCGTCAAGCTGTGTCCACAGTGTCCACTGTATTCCACTTCGTCTGTGCTCTGTGGTCATCTTCATGACCCAGTCTATGGCCAGTAGGAAGAGGAACGGAGACAGCAGACATCCCTGCCTGACACCAGTTCTGACCTGGAGCTCTCTGGTGAACTGCCCTTCGTGGATCAAGCGACATGTCATGCCATCATAGCTGCTCTTGATCAGGCGGACGAGCTTTGTGGGTACACCGTAGTGTCGTAGGAGTTTCCACAGAGTCTCTCGGTCCACGCTGTCAAATGCTTTCTCATAATCCACAAAGTTGACGTACAGCGGGGAGCTCCACTCCAGAGACTGTTCCACGATGATGCGGAGAGTGGCGATCTGGTCTGTACATGATCGGTTCTTCCTGAATCCTGCTTGCTGGTCTCTCAGCTGGGGGTCAACGGAGCTCTTCATTCTCTCTAGGATGATCCTGTTGAAGACCTTTCCTGGTACTGACAGCAAGGTGATTCCTCTGTAGTTGGAACACTTGCTGAGGTCGCCTTTCTTGGGAAGCTTGATTAGGTACCCCTCCTTCCAGTCAGCCGGCATCACCTCCTCTTCCCAGATCTTTCCAAACAGTGGGTACAGCATCTCAACTGTTGTGTCTAGGTCTGCTTTCAGAGACTCCGCTGGGATGCCATCTGGCCCTGCTGCTTTGCCATTCTTCAAAAATGCCACTGCTTTTCTGATCTCTTCCCGGCTGGGTCTGTCACAGCTGATGGGTAGGTCGGTCTCTGCCGGCTGGATGTCGGGGGGGTCGGGTGGGCTAGGTCTGTTCAGTAACTCTTCAAAATACTCGGCCCATCTGTCGAGTTGGTCTGCTCTGTCTGCAATAGGCTTGCCTTCTTTGTCTTTTACTGGTCTTTCTGTATGGCCATACTTACCCGACAATCTTCTGGTAATGTCGTAGAGCTGTTTCATGTTGCCGCTGCCTGCTGCCTTTTCTGCCTCTGCTGCCAGGCTGTCTGTGTAGGCCCTCTTGTCTGCCCTGATACTCCTCTTCACCTCGCGGTTGGCTTCCGAGTATTCCCCCTGTGCCCTTACTTTGGCTGCTCTCGTGCGACTGTTGTTGACCGCTGCTTTCTTCTGCTTCCTCGCTTCTATCTTCTTCAAGGTCTGTGCCGACAGCCAGTCCTTGTGGTGGTGTTTCCTGAACCCTACAGTGTCTTTGCAGGTTGAGTTCAGCGCCTCTCTAACTGCCTTCCACTGCTGCTCTGTGGTGACCGCCTCCTCTTCATTTACTAGCTCCTGTAGCGCTTGAAACCGGTTGGACAGCACCAGTTTGAACTCTTCTCTAACTCCAGTTTCTCTCAGGAGGCCTACATTATAGCGCTGTCTTCTTGTTGTCTCTGTGCGGCTTTTCTTTAGCTTGAGCTTCATTCTTAAGGTAAGCAGATGGTGGTCTGAGGCGACATCTGCTCCCCTCCTCACTCGAACATCTTGAAGGGATCTTCTAAATTTCTTGCTAATGCAGATATGGTCTATTTGGTTCTCTGTTGTATGGTCAGGTGAGACCCAAGTTGCTTTGTGTATTCTTCTGTGTGGGAAGATGCTGCCTCCAATGACAAGTCGGTTTAGAGCACAAAAGTCTACAAACCTCTCCCCGTTCTCACTCATCTCCGAGCCTAGTCCCTGTCTCCCCATCACCTCTTCGTATCCGGTGTTGTCCTCCCCTATTTTGGCATTAAAATCGCCCATGACGATGGTGATGTCTCGCTCCGCACATTTGTCCACGGCACTCTGGAGTCGGTCGTAGAACTCTTGTTTCTCTTCCTCGTCACTGTCATTGGTGGGCGCATAACACTGGATGATGTTCAGCTTGAGCTTTTTCTTGGTTCTAAAGGCTGCTGTTATAATTCTTGGCCCAAGAGGTTCCCAGCCCATCAGCGCTCTCTGTGCCACTGGTGACAGCATGAGTGCTACTCCTTCTGTATGGGGGGCATTCTCCTCTTCATGACCTGAATACAGAATCATCTCCCCACTTAACAGCCTTTTCTGGCCAGACTGCGTCCATCTGGCTTCACTGATGCCTAGCAGGGAAAGGTTGTACTTTTGCATTTCCGCTGCTATCTGGGCGGCCTTGCCGCTCTGGTACATGGTCTTGACGTTCCATGTGCCCATGGTTGTATCCCTGGATAGAGAGAGGCGGCTCGGTCCTGTGGCTTCCGAAGACTTCCGGCTTTCACCATAGGACGTCATAAGTCTTCTAGTAGAAGAACCTTCCTCCTCCAGGAAAGGAATTACTGTTAGTCTTTTCGTCGGCGTTTTTGTAGCTATTTCCTTTTTTGCAGGGTGGGGAAGCTACCCCCACGCCCAACCCCCTTACTAGGAGGACCAGGGGTTTTCTGTCGGGGTCACCTTCCCTTAGACCATGTTGGTTCACGGCACCTTATTTCATTCGGTGCACCCCTCTCACGAGGGACCCCCTATCCACCACCCAGGGGACGCGCCTCAACGCCGTATGGTCCCAGCGCGAGGAACGGAAGAGTTGGTAAAGAAGAATGCAGAGGGAAGGTGAGCGGGTCCCGCCCTGCTTCTGTATGTAGGACACGACAGTGGAGTTGTCGGAAAGGACGAGCAGCTCCTGGCGTCCGAGAGTCGGTTCCCAAGCGAGGAGAGCTTGCCACACTGCCTGAAGCTCCAACCAGTTGATATGCTTGACCGCAAGGTCCGGTGGCCAGCTGCCTAAAGCCGTGGCAAACGTCGGCAGCAGGTGAGCACCCCAGCCGGAGTGGCTGGCGTCGACGCAAAGGAACAACTGGGGGGGAGGCATAAGGAGAGGGACTCCGGTCGCGAGCCAGACAGGGTCTGCCCAGCGGAGGAGGTGTGGAACGAGCGAGGGAAGTACTGGAACGAGAGCCTCGATGTCGCCGGTCGAGGGATGCCAGTGAAGGAGTAGATGAAGTTGAAGCGGGCCCGAGTAGAGCCGACCAAGGGGAAGGAGATCCGCAGCCGCGCTCATCAAGCCTAAGAGCTGCAACCAGACTCTGGCGGAGACCGTCTCCTCCTGTGAAACTAGACGAGCCAGGTTCGCCAACTTCTGGATCTGCGGTTCCGGGAGTCGCACCAGATTAAGGTCTGTAAGGAACTCCATGCCAAGGTGGACGAAGCGGCAGGACGGGGGAGATCCGACTTGCCTAAGTTGACTATGAAGCCGAGGCTGTCGAGGAGGGCCAGCAAGGCGTCCCGGTCCTTCTCCAGGGTGGGTGCCGACTGATTGCGCAGGAGCAGATCGTCGAGGTAGTTTGAGGAGGGACTCGACGAAGTCCGCCTGGCCTTGGCGATGACGCCGTCCTTGAGATGGGTGAACACCCAGGGGCTGAGGTTGAGGCCGAAGGGGAGGGCACAGAACTGGTAAACGACGCCGTCGAATGCAAAGCACAGATAGCGTCTGGAAGCCGGATGCACGGGAACGTGTAGGTAAGCGTCTGCTAGATCCAGGCTGACAGCGAAGTCCATGGGTTGAACCGCGGCGCGAAGGGCTCTGGCGGTCTCCATGCGGAAGGACGGCGCTGCGATGAACTCGTTCAGCGCTGAAAGGTCGATGATCGGACGCCACCCGTTGCCGGGCTTGGGGACAAGGAAGAGGCGACTGTAGAAGGCAGGTGAGTCGTGACGTGACACCACCTGCGTGGCGTTCTTCCACAGCAGGGCGGAGATCTTGTCTCGGAGCGCAGCAGCCTTGAGGCGATCCGAAGGGGTGGACGTCTAAACAGGGCTGCACCGAAGGGGCGGCGGGGTCCGAAAGGAGAGCAGGAGGCCCTCGGAGACAGTGGACTGGATCCACGGGTCGTCCGGGAACAGCGACCGCCACATATCGCTGCAGGTGGCAAGCCCCCCGCCGACTGGAGACCCGGGAGCGGTCGGCGGGGGCGCAGGAGGGCGGGAGTCACCGGGCCCGGCCCCGCGGCGGCCGACGGGTGGGTTTGGGCCAGGCGGGGGCGGAGGCGGGGTTGGGCGGGTGCGGTGGGCAGCAGGGACGCAAGGAGGAAGGCGGTGACGCCGGGAGGGCGGATTCTGGGTGGGTCTGGCGGTCCGCAGGGCGCAACCCAGGGCCTTGCGGGCAGCTTGAAAGCGGGAGGAGGTGGCGCAGGCAGGCCAAAGTTCCTTATTTGCGTCCTTCACCGACTGCCAGGTAGGACCGAAGAGGAGGGGATCGCCAAGCACAGCCTGTTGCAGCTGTCTCTAGGTCCTGCGGGAGGTCGGGGCAGACGGCAAGCACAGCATCCCGGCGGAGCAGGTCGCAGCAGCGGCAATGGTGTTGACAGAAGTGTGGTAGGCCGCTCGGTTGGCTGCCACAGCCAGTGCGAGGAGGTCCCCTAACAGCGGCGAGATCGAGAAGTGCCAGTTCCGCTCCAGAAGGTTGACGACCGCTTGCGTGGCCAAGTCGAGGAATCCAGCACAGGCAAGGGCGTTGCGGATGAGGATCGCCGTCCGCTCCAGGCCGGGAGGGATGCAACGGCGGGAGGCGCGAAGTCCACCAGCTTGCTGCTCAGCGGCAGGATCCACTGCGGGGAGGGCAGTAGCAAAGGACTGTGAGTGTCCGGCATACCAGCTGTGCTGAAAGGCGATGTCCAAGTCCGCCGGCCAGCGAGCGTCGGAGAAGAAGAAGGCCGCGTCGGAGCCTGAACCCTGTTGCAGGAGAGCGGAGAAGGCGTCACAAAGTCCTTGAAACCCCGGGGGTTGTGGCAGGGATTTAAACCTCTTGGAGGGGCAATCAGCGTCCATGAAGGCCGAGAGCTTCCTCTTGGGGGTCGGCGACGGGGGCCAGGCATCCGGGGGAAGACACGAGGCAATCAGATGCGCGGCCTCGTTGAGCGAGGCAAGGGTCTCCGCCCTGGTCGTCCTCAACGTAGGCGACGAGGGAGCCGACGGCGAGCGAGCGCGTGAGGAGGTCGAAAGGTTGAAGAGAGCCGAGGCGGAATCCTAAGGGGCGATGCTGAGGGAGTCCACATCAACGGGCGGTGCAGGAGGCTGACGCACCAGAGGCTGGGGAGGTGGGCGCCGCTGCAAGGAGGAGCGAGACTGGGGCGAGCGGCTGCGATGGCGCGTGCGGGAGCGGCGAGACCGACGAGTGGAGCGTCCGCGCAAAGGAGAGCGGTGAGCGTGTGGTCGACGGCGCGAAGGGGAGGGGGAGCGGGGAAGGCGGGGGGAGGGACGCCGGGGAGGGGGGGGGGAAGACAAAGGCCAGGAACGAGGAGGAGCTTGGACGACCGAAGAGGACACCGAGCGGGAAGAGCGCCGACTGGAAGAAGGAAGCTCCGAGGCCCGAGGGGAAGACCGACGAGGAGGGCGAGACGTCCGCGAAGCTGAAGCGGCGGGAGAAACCGGGCACGAAGAGCGAGCAGAGACCGAAGAGTGCTTGCGGCGGGAGGCGAGGACGGAAGACGAAGGGCTGCGGGTCTGAGGGCGGGAAGCCGAAGTCCGAGGAGGCGTACATGGGCAATGGCTGCGGCGCAAACGGGCCTCCGAGGGGTGAGTGGCTGTGTCCAGGCGGTCGCGAACCCGGTGCCGCACGTCGGGGGTCATGCGCTGAAGCCAAGGGTCCGGCGTCGGGGAGAAGCGGCGTCCATGTCTGTCGGTGGTCTTGTGAGGCTTGGGTTCCGCACGGCGGGGCGAGCTAGCTCGCTGCGGACCTGGCTCGAGCAAGCTGGTGTGCAAGGGGGGAGAAAGGCGACCCCAAACGGCGAGAGTTGGGGCTTGTTTGTTTTCCACAGAGCGGGGCGAGGGTTCGCTGCGGACCTGACTCGAGAGAGTGGGTGCGCAACGGGGGAGCCTTTGTATGCCGTCCCCCAATGGCAGTGTAGGTGCGTCTTGTTGGGTCTGGGGCCGATGCATGCTCGTGGCTGCGGGCGGGCAGCGGTCCTGTCACGCCGATAAAAGCTCCACAGCTGGGCCCATTGGTCCTCCACCCAGAAAGCGCAGACATCACAGGTGTGGCCTGAAGCATAACCAGCGCAGGGGAGGCAGACCGCATGCTTGTCACTCGGCCACTGGAAGTCGCCACATCGGTTGCAGGTGCGGACTTCACAACTGCAACATAGAGCGAAACTACAAGGCGACTGGTCGTAGCAGAAGGCCACGAGACGATAACCGCGCACCACTCCTCACCGTTCCCCACTATCCTGCGCTGAGTAATATCGAACAAGCAACGATAAGCAAAGGACGCCGGCGCACGCCACCAGAGGCGCGGGCGCTGGCAAACACCGAGACCTTACCTGGACATCTCGCAGGGGGCAGTGGAAGGTAGTACCTGTAGCCGAAGAAGAAGAAGGGGCGCCCACGCAGCTGAGGCCCAGATGAACAGGGGAGAAGGCTGGGTCCTCGACGAAGGCCCGGCAGTCCAACCGGCAAACTTGACCGGGGAGACCGAAGCAGGAGCACACCGGACGCCAGGCGAAGGCTCCGAGAGGCACCACACAAGCCGCAAAGTCTCCAAGTGCCGGAAAACCGGTGCAGCCCAGAGCCCCCACATGGGGCGAAGGCCGGCTCCACGGCCCGGAGAGACCAGGAACCAAATGTCTTTCCGGCAAACGAAGCACAAGTGACACTCCCTTCCTAGAAAGGCACACAAGGGCAGACAAAGTTCCAAGGCAAGGCAAAAGCACAGGCCGGGAACTAAGTCCACTTTAAAAAAAGGCCACAAGTACTTGAACCATACACAGCTATAGGTAGCACAGCAAAGGGCAAAGAACACGTCTACACGCTGCAAGCTAAAGGAAAGAACTGGTTTGGCTTGGCTGCTCTGGCAGTTACCCGTATGGGGTGAGAAGGGAGGCTACCCGGGTACCAGGTCACGGCACCCCTGGTGGTCTCCCCTGGCCCTAAAGGTACACATCCTAAGTTTTTGGGCTAAAATTACGCAAGCTATAGGTTGTTCCATTGTAGTAATGGCATCGGTAATGTTTTTGAGGAAACAAAAGTTTGCTGTCTTATACACACACACACATGCATGCACGCGCTCACACACGCATGCAGCCCTTTGGCGCCAAAGACGTTCTCTAGCAAGGTTCGCGTAGCTAGACGTGATGTCATTTTTATCTTGTTATCTTGTTACTTCTTAGCCAGAATTTCTGCCCTGCACGTCAAAAACCTCATGTGAATGCTCCGGAATGCGCTCCGACCAGCCCCATTTCAAAGTGTACCGTATTTTGAATACGGTAGACAAAAAACAAACAGCTGTTGAATGTTACTGTTAGTTGAAGATTAGCACTATAGCTCCTCTCAAAGCATTGAAAGTATGAGCTTGTTACTCTGCTTCACTATTTGCTCTTAGTCCAAGGGAATACAATCATAGCTGCCAACCCTCCCGATTTTATCGGGAATTTCCCTATTTTTTTTCAAGTCCCGATTTTCCATTTTTTTTGTACATTTTTCCCGATTTTCAGATTTTCAAGTTTTGTTTGAAAATTCGAGGCATTTTGGCGTACTGCTCCCAGTCAAGCGCCTGTAGTTGAGAGCCTGCGGCTATACTGTACCGCTAAGCTTTCAGGGACCCACAGCCAGTCTTGATTACGCATGCGCAGCAAATTTGCATCCATTCTGTGTTTGTTCCGGTTCCTTCGAAATTGCCCTGGTCTGGAGCACATGCTTAGCGATTTTCACAAGTGTTATTTTCGATTTTCAACAAAATGATGCCTCCAAAGAAGCAGAAGTGGTTGGTGAAGTTTCATCCAGACTACAAGCGTTCCTTGCATCATCGACGAATCGAGAAAGGGCGAACACTTTGCCGTTTGTAAAATGTGCCGGGCGGACATAAACATCGCTGCACAGTAAACCTAGGCGGGCTGACGTGCACTGTGTTTGATTATTCGGCTGGAACAAGGTGCGTACCCCCCCCCCCCCTCCCCACCAACTGTTTGATTTTTCGGCACCTGGAAGCAAGGGCTAGCGTCATGGAGGCAGCTTAGGATTTTCGTTGCCTCAAGGTTGGCAGCTATGTACAATGTTGACAATGCAAACACTTTCACTCACATACCTTTGGTGCAACATTTGAGAAGATGATGCGTCCAGCAGGCAGACCATATGAAGTCGCTGCCTGATTAATGTTGGTTTCACCTACAGCTGGAAAACGCAGCAGCCATAGCACACCATTTGGCACCTGGTCCAAAAAAAAAGAAGTTTAGAATGAATTGGCAATGTCCCTAACAAAACAAAAACTTATTAATTTCTTAACTGCCAGGAGATGCATATTGCGTTTTTGAAATCAACGTAAATTCACGTCAAAGATCCCCAGGTGTCAAAGGAACACAGGTGTACAAAGTGGTTTCAGCAAGAGGCATATACAGGGGTGGACAAATCCCATTCCTCATTTGCCCAGGGCAAGATAAAATATCGCCTGGGAAAGTTAAATTCCAAAGGCAGCTTGCCCGCAGGAAGGATAAAAAAAAATTACAAAACGCGATCGCAAAACATGCAGACAGTTGACTTTGCCAGCTGCTAAATCTGTCGTCTGCTTCAGCAAAACAAAACTCCAAGCTAGTTGCTTCCCTTACATTGCTGCCGTAGCTTCTCAAAGATGCGCTATTTGATTGGTGCATGTCCTCAGGCGAAGCCAATGACAGAGCAATTTATGTTGCCGGCTTTGTCCGAATGTCTCCATGAGTCATTTTCTCGGAATGTTTGGAAAGTTTGTGCCCCAAAATATTTGTTAGTGACCAACAGTGCTGAAACTTCCACACGAATAGAGACACATGTTAGTGTACATTATATTTCTGCTTGCAATTTGCAGGCAAGATAATATTTGTGCGGGAAAGATGAAAATGACATGTTGCTTGCCCGGGGAAAGATGATAATTAAAAAATTTGGCCACCCCTGATATAATTTATTCTCATCAGTCCCCACCAACTGCAGAGAGCCCTTCAATTATCTTCTCTTTAGATCATCTGTTACACCCCACAAGACTGGCTGAAAATATTTTGTTAGAATTCTTTGTGAAATACTTTATCTTTTGACACTATTTCATGACCACACTCTCTTAACCCTTATCATTCGCAATACACCATTGTGTGAAATAAGTTGGACTAAAATAGTTCAAGGGTAGTGCCAGAGCTTGGTGCCTCTAGGCGCCAAGCTATTCTGGCACCACCCTTGAACTAAAGCCATTGGTCTATATCCTTATCTGTAAGTACTATAATGTAGCTTGCATATGGCAGTTCACAAATTTGAAGCTTTTAGCCTCAGTATTATATGGGTTAATCGCCAGTGAAACAATCCACATAACCTGAGAACCTTGTGCTTTTATGTTCACAAGGTTAACCCATTTAACACCAAGGCTGCATTTGCCAAATTTTAGAGGTGTCACTTGACAAGTGTGTACCAATTGCAAGAGATGGATTTGGCTCTACCCTGATGATACCGCTCAACAGAAAAAGACACTTAACTACATGTCTTTCCCACCAAATGGTATCATTAGTAGAAGTCAAGGGGTCAACTCACTGGAGATGTGCCGCCTCCAGATACGCGGCATAAGCCGCGTATCCAATGAGTTGAAACGTGGGGATAGTAAACAGATATGACAGGCACAAAGAAGCTGCAAGATGGACACGTGCCTCTTGCATCCGAGTGCTGCTGGCTATGTTGCAGCAGTAAATAGGTTAACCCCCATTTCCCATGACTGACCTGTTTGAGGATCTGAACCCACATCTCCAGGGTGGCGGGTTCGATCTTGTAGAGTTGGTTAAAATTACAATACACCACTGCGTCCTCGGGCAATCCGTACTGGGCTCTAGTGGACAGCACCACACAGCGTGGCACCTCCTCACCCGTAGCTGCCTTGTTGTTTGTCTGTAAAGGAAAATAAGGCAGCAGCTTAGTATGGGCAGCTTTATCGCCAGTCTTTTAACCCATGGCCACATTTTGGAGGTGTCGCCCAACGACTATGTACCAACTGCAGGAGATGGATCAACCATGAAAATTCAAGGGTTGTGCAAGATTAGCTTGGCACCTGATGGCGCCAAGCTAATTTGGCACTGCCCTTGAATTATCATGGTCGATCCATCTCCTGCTGCACAGCACTGGGGCTAAATGGGTCAACTCATCTGAGACATGCTGTTTCTTGTATGCTGTAGACATGCTGTTTCTTGTATGCTGTAGACATACTGTTTCTTGTATGCTGTAGACATGCTTTGTTTCCTCAAAAAACATTACCGATGGCATTACTGTATGGAAGTAGCACTTAGCCTATCAATTTCTGCCCAGGGATCGTTGTGTACAGCAAAGCCACCGGGGAACCACCCGAGTGAGCTGTACCAACATCCCTGAATAGCTTCCCTTCAATAAGTAGCTTCCCTTACCTCATACGGCACATGCGTAGCGTCACCAGTTTTCAAGCTTAGCTTCCTGCAAGCAGGTTGCCTTCAGCCTTCGGCTCCCTTCATAGTTCGATTTTGCTTTTCCTACTGGTCTCTTGACCTGACGAGGTAAGGCCTCGGGTACTGCCCCTGCCAGTAGTCCCAAAACTTCCTGACCAGCGGTCGCACTACCCTTGGATATTTTCGTTTTCTTCGGTCTCGTGCGCTTGATGGTTCGCTTTCAGAGACGCTAACTCTTCTGAATTTGCCATCTTACGCTGTACAGCCAATAATTATCCTCGGCAGACTTAGCGCTGACATGGTCCGCTTACAGTTGCCAGTTCTTCGCTGACTTGCAGCTCATTACCTCCGAGCCATCGTGTCCCCACGGGGGTTATGAGCCAATCGGAATCTGAATATGCCTGACCGAAGTGGTGTGATTCAGTTCCGTTCAGTAGTTCTTGGGACTTCACGGTTTACTCTGTACTTGTAGGTGATGGAAGTAAATCGTTAAACATCAAGTGCTTTTTGCAGCGGCATGCTGGGGAATACTCCGTGTGGCAACATAAGTGTTGCAACGGATAATCGCGATAGTTCAGCGATGCAGTACTTTCTCGGCATGCAGGTTTGTGCCCCGCAGAAGGCGATGTTTTTAGAGCCGCGTCCTAGGGTCACGTAAACATGCTCGCTGAGTCTCCTGTGAATGAGTTTGGTGGATTAGTCGTTGTTGCACGTTTTCTTCTCGAGCGCAAGTAAACCGCGATAGTGCAGCAGTCTAACACTTTTCGGCACGCAGGTAAAAAAATAAATTAAAAAAAAACAAGACAGGAAGGTGGTCCCGGACTCCGACATTGCTACAGTTCGGCAGCAGTGCCTGTTAAGGACCTACAGACTTCAACAAAGGACACGTGGGGGTTCTCCATTTCTCCTTTTGGTATGTACTCCTTTTTCTCTCTTTGCATTACGGCGTTAAAAGGCAGGACCTTAACCTTGATGGCCAAGTGTTATGTCCACATGAGATCTTCCTGTCCAAATTTATTTTTCTTGTCCAGTTGCAAGACGGTAAGGTCAGTTAGTGACATTAGGTCCTGGCAGGGCTCACCACGGTCCGTCCGTGGCGTGACGCGACACGCAGCTTACTCAGCTTGACATAGCGATATTATTAACCATATGCAGAGAGGGAGACAAGAGACTTATGTGATATCAAAATTTTGACCTGCCAGTACCTCCTGACCATGTACAGACCAGATCGCCACTCTCATCGTGGAACAGTCTCTGGAGTGGAGCTCCCCGCTGTACGTCAACTTTGTGGATTACGAGAAAGCATTTGATAGCGTGGACCGAGAGACTCTGTGGAAACTCCTACGACACTATGGTGTACCCACAAAGCTCGTCCGCCTGATCAAGAGCAGCTACGATGGCATGACATGTCGCGTGATCCACGAAGGGCAGTTCACCAGGGAGCTCCAGGTCAGAACCGGTGTCAGGCAGGGGCGTCTGCTGTCTCCGTTCCTCTTCCTACTGGCCATAGACTGGGTCATGAAGATGGCCACAGAGCACAGACGAAGTGGAATACAGTGGACACTGTGGACACAGCTTGACGACCTCGATTTTGCAGACGACTTGGCATTACTGTCCCACACTCATCAACAAATGCAGGACAAGACCACGAGGCTTGCTGACATCTCGTCCCAAGTGGGCCTCACCATTCACAAACAGAAAACAAAGACAATGAGGCTGAACGCAACCAGGGAAGAACCAGTCTTGCTTGCTGGGACCCCATTGGAGGAGGTGGAGTCCTTCACCTATCTCGGGAGCATCATAGACAAAAAAGGTGGCACTGATGCAGATGTCAGAGCACGAATCGGTAAAGCCAGAGCAGCCTTTCTTTAGTTGAAAAAAGTGTGGAGTTCCAGAGAGCTGTCACAACACACCAAAGTCCGGATTTTCAACTCCAACGTAAAAGCAGTTCTCCTATATGGAGCAGAGACTTGGAGATTGACAAAAACCACAGTCAACAGAGTACAGATCTTCATAAACAGTTGCCTTAGAAGAATTTTGAAAATCCACTGGCCAGAGAAGATCAGCAATGTAAGACTCTGGGAGAGAACAGAGCAGATAACAGCAGAGAATGAAATTGGGCGAAGAAGATGGGGATGGATTGGTCACAGTCTGAGAAAGCCAGCTTCCAGTATCACTAGGCAGGCATTGCCATGGAACCCCCAGGGAAAGAGGGAAAGAGGTAGGCCGAGAAACTCCTGGCGTCGAGACCTCCAAGCAGACATCAAGAGACTGGGAACCACCTGGAGTAGTATCGAAGGAGAAGCACAGGACAGGAGTTGCTGGAGGTCTCTCGTCGACGGCCTATACCCGGGTAGGGGTGACAGGCGTAAGTAAGTAAGTACCTCCTGACAGGGGTCAGCGCCTCTGTCTTTATCCCGCCTCGCACTGATGTGTTACAGTATGCCAGTCCAGACATACTGGCTGTTGGGGCCTTCAGTGGCCCACCGACATGCACATCTTCACCCTGCCGTGTGCCGGCTGCTCGGCTTCTCGGACATGAGGCGCGAATGCCCTTTGGAGGGAACTTCAGTGGTTGCAGTTATGGGGCTTACTGCGGCAACGACCCGCTGCCCCCCGGGACCCACGTGCGCAGCAAGGTAGTCAGTCCGTAAGGAACACCCGTACTGCTACAACGCCTTCTTCCTTACACCGGCCATCGGCGTGCGCCATCAGACGATGTGGTCTCCAGTGGTTGCAGTTACGGGGCTTACTGCAACAATGACCCGCTGCCCCCCCGGGGACCCACACACGCAGCAGGGTAGTCTGTCCATCAGGAACACCCGTACTGCTACAACGCCTTCTGCCTTACACCGGCCATCGGCGTGCGCTATCAAGACGATGTGGTGTCCACGGCCCGCTCGGCCCAGCCAACATTTTACACCCAGTCGTCTCACCCACGACGCTCCCCCCGTTCTCACAGTTCATAGGTTATGGAGCTTGGTGTCGGGTCCCCTCCCCCAGGCCGTTCAATCAGGGGTGAGACGGCCTCCCCCAACGCAGGACGGCTACACGTCCCGACCACTACAGTAGCCAAACATGTGAGTACACACCGTGCTTTGCCTGTTACTGGTATGGAAACGGCAATAGCCTTACGAGCCTCGGTACAACCTTTGGACTATGCGGTCAGTCTCGACTTCCAAAGCATACCTGCACTTCCCGTGCACAAGCTTCGGGCGTGCAACACGGTCCTCCTGCTCGACGCTCCATTCAGTTGGAATTGGACGTGGACGAATGACCTTCAGCCTCCCCACCTCTTCGGCTCCCCCGCCTTCAGTCTTGACCTCAGCCTTTGGGTCTTTACCAGGATTATGGACGCCGTATTCGCCAGAGCCAGGCAGGATTCCTTGAGCCCTACGTCCAATTATCTCGACGACCTGCTCCTCAGGAATCAGGACTCGGCCGCGCTAGAGGTGGAGAGGGACACTCTTCTAGCACTGCTTCGCTGACTCGGATTCTTCCTCAACGATGCAAGTCAGACCTGGTGCAGTCGCACCGGGTTGTCCACCTCAATATGGACTTCTGACTAATCTCAACAGGTAGTCTACCAGAGCCTCGGATTCAGAAGCTGTCGACCTTGGCGCAGCAAGTCTCCCTAGCGGTTGCGCTTCTGGCCAGGACCTGGCTCCAGCTCTTGGGCCTGTTCAGTGTGGCGGCGGACCTGTTAACACTTACCAGGTTTTACGCTCGACCGCTACAGCTACTTCTGCTGCTTCACTTTGGTTGGCGACAGGAGTCCCGTTCTCCCCCCTCCGTTTACTTTCGCCATTGCACGGACGCAAGTCATGATGACTGGCCCCCCCCCCCTCCCCTTCCTGCCAGAGTTCAGCAGCGTCTTGGACCTGTGGTCGTCGGATCCTAGACACCAACATATCACCCGACTGGAGTTCAAGGCGGTGTGGTTGGCCCTATTCCACTGGGAATATCAATTCTGCACTATAGTCAAGTTAAACATTTTCATGAGCCTGTGACAAATGGTCGTTTGTACCAAAAGTAAAACAACCAAAACAAATGTTGAAGTAACAACCAACAGAGATGTCTTTAAACTTGGCTTATTTTAGGCACTGGTTAGTTTGATGTATATGGCATGTCGGCATGCCAAATTAATTAATGTGAATGCAGAAACATGATTTCCAGCAATGAATAATTACATCTGGCCCTTTCTGAAAATGTTGGTTGTTTCGGTGGGCATAAGGTGATATATATGATCACTTATAAGTCCGTTTTGTTTTTTGTTTTTAATTATTCTGTTTCAAAAGAAATTAATTGTATAACCTGTTCTTACAGGTGGAAGTATGAAGTGTATTTATCCCTTTTGAAATTAAGGAATCGCGGCTCTGCGGCCAGGAGGTCCTGAAGCTGTCCGACAATGCGATGGTGGTGGCTTTTATTCAGAAGCAAGGCAGCACTCGGCCTCTGACCTCTGCATGTTACTTACCAGATCCCGGACGATTGCTGAAGTCCAGAGAGACTGCTGCTTCACGCCTGAAGGTTGTCCGGCATGCCCTCTTAGCTCGAGGTTTCTCGGATGCAGCAGTAGAGGCGATCGCGACAGCCCGCAGACCGTCCACCCTGTGGGTGTATGAGGCAAAATGGAGGGTCCTTCAGTCCTGGGGCGAGCCCACGCCGCAGCTGGCCGAGTTCTTCTTGTGGCTTTTTTATGCACAGGACTTGGCCCCGATCAACTTTCGTGATTATCACTCGATGGTGGCGGACACGTATGGGCACTTGGGCCGACCGGACCCTTAAGCGTGCAAAGACCTCTCGGACTTGATGTCCTATTTCGAACTCCAGAGACCAGTCACTCGTTCTCTCGTTCCAGACTGGGATCTTCCATCGGTATTGACCTGCAACTCCAGTCGGTTCGAGCCTCTTCCTCTCACCCGCCTCCCGGACGTGACTAGGATAGGAAGACCTGCTTCCTCCTGGCCATCGCCAAAGTCGCCAGAGTCGGCGATTTGCATGCCCTGTCTGTAGACCCAGTCTCCATGCAGAAGAAGATCCCTGCCGGCGTGCCACAAAGCCTATCCGGAGAGGCCTGGCGGTTGTGTGGGCTGCCCTCGCAGTGCGAGGTTACTCGCATGCAGCGGTGGAAGCTATCGCTGCAGCCGCAGACCATCCACCAGCAGAGTGTACGCAGGGAATTGGCATGTCCTCCAGTCCTGGTGCGCGACTCGATGCCTTTCCACCACGATGCTGACTATGCCGCACATGGCCCAGTTCTTCTTATGGCTTCTGAGGACCAGCAATTGGCGCCCATCACCATCCGGGTTATCTGGCTATGATCGCCGACACAGACATTTGGGGCGTGAGGACCCAGGCGCATGTAAAGATCTTTCGGACCTGATGGCTCACTTTGAGCTCCGTCGTCTGGTTCCGCGCTCGCTGGTGCCCCGTTGGGACCTTCCCTGGGTTCTAACGTGGCTCATTTCTGAGCGGTTTGAGCCCCTGTCTCTGGCCTCTTTGGCCGACCTTACCAGGAAGACTTGTTTCCTCCTTGCTCTCACCACAGCAGCGCAGGTTAGCGAGCTCCATGTCCTTTCCACAGAGCCCGCTTGCCTTCAGTTCCGGGCGGATGGCACAGTGCAGCTCCTCACAAACCCGGCCTTTCTCGCCAAGAACAGGCTCCCCTCGGCCAGGGCACAGGTGATCACCATCCGGCCACTGCCGGATGCCTCCCAGTCCCAGGAGTCCGGCCAATAGGACCCTGTTTGGGCCTTAAAGATATACCTCCGACGAACAAAACCTTTCCGGAGGAGTCGCTCCTGCCTTTTTTCCTGCCCTTATATCGTGGCAAGACGGACATTACTGCGCAGACTATGTCTTCATGGTTGCGGTGGGTTATGACTTATACGCTCCGCTTACGAGGACCTCTCCCCCACAGGGGCCAAGCAGATGCGAATTCGGGCGCACGAAATCAGAGCTGTATCGACCAGCCTCGCCTTTGACCGCAACTGCGCAGTACGGGACATTGTCGCCGCAGTAGGATGGAGAGCTGAATCCACCTTTGCACGTTTCTATCTGTGCGACCTCTCAAGCCAGCGGGACCACCTGGCACTGGTGGGCGACGTCTCGGCTGAAATTGAGGTGTTGATCCCAGCCTTTTTCGGTAATTCGTCCGCAGTCGCGGGGTAGTTGGCGACGCCCTCCTCCTTTCTGTGATTCTTCTATACAGTAATGCCATCGGTAAAATGTTTTTTGAGGAAACAAATGTATTTTTCTCTAAAATGTATTTTTTCGAGAAAATATTTACCGATGGCATTACTCAGAGGGCCCTCCCACCTGCCCCGCTCGCTGCCAGTAAGCTAAGAGCGAAACTGGTGACGCTACGCATGTGCCGTATGAGGTAAGGGAAGCTACTCAGTGAAGAGAAGCTATTCAGGGATGTTGGTACAGCTCACTCGGGTGGTTCCCCGGTGGCTTTGCTGTACACAACGATCCCTGGGCTGAAATTGATAGGCTAAGTGCTACTTCCTTACAGTAATGCCATCGGTAAGTATTTTCTCCAAAAAAATACATTTTAGAGAAAAATACATGTTTCTTGTATGCTTTAGACATGCTGTTTCTTCATCTTAATTATCAACAACTTCTCACAGACTTGCCTGATTAGTGGTGAGTCCGTTCTGCACCAGGACATTGCCAATGGTACACTGGGGTTGACTGCCAGTCACCATTGCTTGCAGCGTCTGCACCATAGCTGCTGGTAACTCAATGATTGTTGTGTTCGTTTCCATATGTTCCCCTTCTTCCTGCCCTCGCAGACCTGGGAGAGCTTTCTGTGTCTTCTCCTGTAAACAGCACAGAAAGAGCTTTTGAAATTGTGAATATTTTGTTGGTACAATGATAGCATTTGAAATACAGATTGATATATGCTGCGTAATATAAATATTTCTTCATGGAAAGAGTGCAACAGCAAAGAGCAGGACATTTTGAGCTTTGGAATGTTGCTTCTATATCCTAATGCAGAGATACCAACCCCTTTCACTACCTGACCTTACCATTTTCAAAATTTGACAGGAAGAAATAAAATTTGACAGGAAGATTTTGCGCGACATCGTCTGACAGATTTTAAAATCTAATTCACATGTAACACAGCGAGCATGTCCTTGTGACACTTTGGATGTGGTTATGCATTGATACTCTTTGGAATAAAGTTGCAAAAACTTCTGCTGATACACTGTTTTCGCCTCAGCATTGACGCTGCAATTTTACGTTTTAATGATTCACTTTCGTCACCCCTGCCTACAGCGTAAAACAGCGAAATCCCAAGAACTACTGAACTGAACTCACACTATTTCCGATCATGTATATTTCAGATTCCAATTGGTTGCGGTAATCAGAGGACACTTCTGATTGGCTCATTATTTATCTCGAGGGAAACGCGATGGCTCGGCGGTATAAGAGCAGCAATGTCAGCGAGAAATTGATAACTTTAGCGGACAATTTCAGCGCTTTTTTCGCCGGAAGATAGTTTATTTGGCCATAAAATCTTTAAGAAATTAATTTTGGCGTAAGAAAATACGGCGAAATCAGAAGAGTTGGCATCTCTGCTCATCTCATCTCTTACCTCGTGTGTCATGAAGGTTTTTGAGAGGGCTGTTCTTTCACATTTTAAAATACAGGTTGCAGATTTTATGGACCCCTTTCAGTTTGCTTACAGAAGGCAAAGAGGTGTTGATGATGCCATTTTGCATGTTGTAAACAACATCTACTCTCATTTAGAGAAACCAGGAGCCTCCATTCGACTGATGTTCTATGATTTTTCGTCTGCTTTTAACACCATTCAGCCACACATACTCGCCTCCAAACTAGTTCACATGAACATAAATGCCTCTACCATTCTTTGGGTTTTGGACTATCTCACTAACCGGCCACAGTACGTAAGAATTAGTTCGGATCTAATCTCAGATGTACTTTTTACCAACACCGGTGCACCACAGGGGACTGTCCTGTCGCCTTTTTTGTTTTCTTTGTACACAGCAGACTGTAGAGCTACTCATGACGAATGTGTCATGGACAAATATGCTGATGACACGGCACTGACAGGTCTAATTACAGATGAGGACGACAGACACTATCAACAAGAGATCGATGACTTTGTAGAGTGGTGCGATAGAAACTACCTTGAATTACATGTTGGCAAAACAAAAGAGATGGTCATAGATTTTAGGAATAACAAACATCATCCGGGTCCTGTTGTTATCAAGGGAACAGAAGTTGAGCGTGTAGAGTCCTACAAGTATTTAAGGTGTTCTTTTTGACAACGCGCTCAACTGGAAACAAAACACAGATGCTATTGTGAAAAAAACACAGTCTTTACTGTTTGAGAAAGCTCAGATCATTTCATGTAAGTACTCAGCTTTTACAGATGTTTTACTGCTCCAGTATTGTTAGCATTTTAACTTTTGGACTGACGTGTTGGGGGAGAAATGTATGTAACAGAGACCAAGATCACCTTAACAAAGTAATCCGGAAAGGGGGTGGGGTGATTGGTAGGGCACAGGATAATTTGGACACACTGTACAACAGACGGATTACGAACAAATTGGCTGACATTCTTGATGACAAAACACATCCACTTAGATATGAATTTGACAGCAGACGTATCGAACGAAGTGGCAGACTCCGAGTACCCAAAAGTCGTACATCACGTTATGCCTACTCTTTTGTCCCACAGGCTGTTACCCTTTTCAACAGTAAAAATCAGTAGATAGTGTCGGTCAACATTCTTCCGTCCTTAGTACTAGCCCTCTCAATATTATTATTATTATTATTATACAAAGGTAACAATATGTCTGTTAGAGTTCATTTCTTTGAGTGTTATGGGTTATTTAATGATTTTTTTTTAATTTTTTTTTTTAATGAGTGAATGATGATGCCATGTGTTGTATGGGCAGACAGTGAATTTCCCCGTGAGGGATTAATAAAGTAGTATTGTATTGTACTGTATTGTATTGAAAGAACGATCCCACACCCAGAAGACACAAATACCCCCAACAGGTTTTTTTTAACATGAAGTCTTTTAGTTAAAGAATGCTAATAAAAATTAGCGCAATGGTAAAGTATCTGCCACCAATGCAAGGTTTTATACCCAGTTCTGGAGTCAGACTTTTCTCCTTTAGTAAGTGTCACAGTTAATTCGGGCAGACCGTCGGGGGTTCTTCCAATACTCAGGCTCTTCCTTCCCCTCCACTCTGGTACTAGTTTCAAATACAAGTGATAAAAAATTCAATAGCTGAGCTGACCCTTCACACCATGTCCTGTGTTTGTCTTGAACTTTGTTTGTCTTCAGAGTGAATGTGCGTGTTTTACGTGCGCGTGCATGCTAGGTTCAGTTCACAGTGTTTTGAGCTGATTCACAGAATTGGGAAAAGCGTCTACATAATGGCCGGTATTATTATTATTATTAATTATTATTATTATCATTATTACAACAACATCCCATTTCATAATATGTCATTACTGAATGCAATCAGTTCCAGTAGTCTTTACAAATCAAATGTAGGTTGGTGGGGGTAGAATGTTGGGGTGTTTATCTCTACCCCCTTACTTAACCCATATCATACTGAGGCTAAAAACTTCAAATTTGTACACTGCCATATGCAAGCTACATTATAGTACTTACAGATAAGGATATAGACCGATGGTTTTAGTTCAAGGGTGGTGCCAGCATACTTTGGCACCTGGAGGCGCCAAGCTATTCTGGCACTACCTTTGAACTATTTTAGTCAAACTTATTTTACACACTGGTGTATTCCGAATGATAAGGTTTAACTGGCACCTGTAAAATGCAACGACAGCTGCAGGAATACATGAATATAATTATGCTTCCTGCATACAGCATAAAAACTTCACTACCAAGAAAAATCAAACACCACCCAATATCAAGAGGTATAGATCCTCATGAGCCCCTGCAGCTGGGGGGGGGGGGGGGCGCATGAGGATCTATGCCTCTTGCTGAAACCACTTGGGATACTGACTTTGAATTTATGACTTGAAAAACACAGTCTGAGCCCACTGTCAGTGAAGGAAGTTACTCCCTGACAGGTACTGACTATAACACTTTTAAAGGAAGTTACTCCATGACAGCTACTGACTATAACACTTGTAAAGGAAGTTACTCCCTGACGTGACAGCTACTGACTATAACACTTGTAAAGGAAGTTACTCCCCGACAGCCACTGACTATAACACTTGTAACTACATGACTTTTCTGCGGGGTGGTATCATCAGAAGAAGACGAGGGGTGTTACGTTTGTGGCTGTGTTCTTCTTTTCAAGGCATGCGTGTGTTGATCATAGAAAAAGATCTGGTGTTCAGTTGAGTTATTTTAGATAAGAATCATGTAGCTTTTTCAAAAGTCCATTCTATTTATAAAAGGAACTTTTTAGGACAGGGTCACAGTGGGCGAATTTAATAGCATGTCCATGATGTCAAAGGCGGGCAGGCCTAAACCTCTCACAACTGAAGGAACAAGATAAACATTATGTCATGTTTCAGTTTAGTTACACTGACCTTGCTGCTGAAAGTACATTTGGCGCGAAGCACGTATGAGCGTCTATGTATGTATGTGTGTGCGCATGTATGTAAACAAGAGAATCTCTGACATTTCTGTACATACAAGCTTGAAATTTGGCAAAATACTTTCTTAAAGGGGTGGCTAAGAGAGCCTCCAAGCATATTGTAATAGCCTCCAAGCATATTGTAATTGAATGTTTCATTTTAGACATAAACAACCGTTTATGGGAAGTCGGCTGACCCAGATTAGAGTCCGTAGTTTTTGTCATATTTACTTGAAATTTTGGATATAGCTAGGTTGGATAAGGACATTGGATGAGTTCATTAGCCAGCTTTGTATCCTTTTAACTTCTTTAGTAAAACTTAATTGTTTTCAGAAAAGAATTAAAACAGTAAAAAACCTTGACTTGTATAGAAAGTCAGACAGTGGCGGTGACGTAAAAGAGGCAACTCTGTCACCACGTAATTCTCTCTAGCGCGCCGCGCTCTCTCACAGACATGTGTGCATCTACAAGAGGCATAGATCCTCATGCACCTGGAGAGCGCATGAGGATCTATGTCTCTTGGAGATGTTTGGAGCGCGCGCACATGCATGCACAAACACACATCGTTGTGCTTTCAGAAGAGCATGCAGGTGACCCGATATAGCTAGTTTGGCGAAAGACATTGGAAAATTCGTTAGCCAGCTTTCAACTTCAGTAAAATTTAATTCTTTTCAGAAAAAAATTAAAACAGTCAAAAACCTTGACATCTGGAGAAAGTCAGACAGTGGTGGTGTCGTAAAAGGAGCAACTCCGTCACCACGCAGACATACTCTAAATATGACGTAATTCTCTCTCTTGCTCGCTTGCTCTCTCTCACATAGGCATGCATCTCCAAGAGGCATAGATCCTAATGTGCCCAGAGGTGCATGAACATCTATGCCTCTTGATGTCTGGAGTGCGCACACGCACGCACGCACACGCATACACACACATCGACGCACTTTCAGAAGACAGGGAGGAAAACAAGCTCAAGTAAAAATCTCTGAAAAGTGGCTGGGCTCCAGGGGCCACCTAGGCCCCGATGGGGTCCAGGGGCAAAGCCCCGGTAGGAGTCCCAGGAAAAAAATAGATATTTTTTATTTTCTGAGGTAAATATTCTGGCTTCTTCTGAGAGATAGCACACAGTAAAGGCTCAAATTTGACTACATGCAAACTTAAAAAATAAAAAATTAATAAAATAAAAAAATGGCGCAATGATGGAAAATTGTTCCGACAGATAAGTTGAACCTCACAAACACTAGGATACAACTCTATGCGAGCATCCTTTGGAAAGTGAGCCAATGACCTACTAACACATGTCAATAGGAAAGCCCTAGAGCTATCAATCCTAATCCCTAGCCAATACGGGGGATAGGGTTTAAACAGAGATCGAGATACGTGCAGCAAAACGCTACACTAAATTTCATCTCTACAGTTTGGTCCGCTGACGATGAGGAGTACCGGCAATTCAAAGCAAAACGTCCTCGAAACACACATGAACTAGACATAAAAATGTAGAGTGACTTGTGTCGCTCAAGTGTGTACGGCCGGCCGATAAACAGGCTATTGCATCATATAGTGTACGATGTCAAACACATCCTTACACACCGCCAGGTTTTTCCACTTTACAAAAACAATCACCAACATGATGGTCCAACTCACCGACCTTTGCTACCTTTTTCTACCCATTCCCATTTCCACTTGTTGATTTTCCCTTCTTCGAAAGGGTCTCCCCGGTTAATCACTCATGAAAGGCACGACATGGTAGGCTATTGATCAGTATCAAAATGTATTTTTCTTTAAAATAAATTTTTTAAAAAATACTTACCGATGGTATTACTGATAGGAAGACATACTTAGCCTGTCAATTTCAGCCTCCAAAATTGTTGTGTGTTGCTACACAACCAGGGATGTAACTCTAGCAAGCAGCTACCCAATCCTCTGAGTGGCCTCCCTATCCTCTGGATAGCCTCCCTTCTCAATCTCATGAGAGAGTCCGTTATTATCAGTTCTATCTTAGCAGACAGACGGCAAGCAGGGAAGGTGGGAGTCAAGAGTTTTTATTGATGTTGGCACTTCGGCCATTTTCACATGGAGAGCGTATACATATATCAGTTCAATACCACAAGAACATAACCTGGGGTATATTGACATTCAAAGTTGAAATGACAGTTCTCATAAAAGACAGTAACACGAGACATAGAAATAAGCAATCAATCATTGGAACATATTGTTGTTTCTCTTTTTCGTCTCTCGAAACATTTAAAAAGGAACCATGCGAACTGTCTCGTTTTAGATGCATTTTCACAGGATAACAACTGAGTGAGTAAAACACTTTCACGGTTGTTATCTACAGTTGCCCAAAAATCCGGGCGCAAGTCTATATACTTCTGACAGTAAAACACAACATGAGCTTCGTCTTCGATAGTTTGTGGGCAAAAGGGACAGTCGTTCATTCCATCGGTAACGCTTCGAATAAAACGATTCCTGTGTGTCTGGATATCACTTACTCCGAGCCTAAAGCGCACCAGGGTATCTCTGAAACATTTTATTCGAATATCTTTAAAATATGATTCAGATTCCAGAGTAAACTTATACGTTCTGTACAGCCGAAAACGTTGACTGTCCCTGAGGCCGGCGAACCACTCTTGACGAACAACATCGACAAGTCTCTGCTTAAACTCAGACAAAAAGCGCCTTTCATTCCCTACTCCTTGGTTCATCCAAACAAAGTTAAATCCTGTATTCTCTAAAGTGGCTCGTACTTTTGATACCCAATTTAGCTTTCCGTTGTTATCTAAATTTGACAGCAACATATATGGGGAAGGTGGGAGGGAAATGTGAGTAATACCATCGGTAAGTATTTTTTGAAAAAAATTATTTTAAAGAAAAATACATTTGTTTCTTCAAAAACGTTACCGATGGTATTACTGATAGGAAGAATGGCGAAGAGGAGGAGGGTGCCGACCCATAACTCACCTTGGGGTAACTGCTTAGCTAGGTCCCTTGCAAAGGCACACTCCCGACAATTTCAGTTAAGTATTACCCATGGCGCATCCAGCGCCGGGAGGGAGTGTTGAGCCGCCGCAATGTCCCCCACTAGTGCCAGGTTTTGTTTTTGGCCAGACAGGGCACGGAAGTGGAAACGGGCGAAAGTAGATTCGGCCCTCCATCCCACAGCCGCCACAATGTCTCTCACAGCGCAGTTGCGGTTGAATGCGACGCTCGTGGAGACAGCCCGGACTTCGTGAGCTCGAATCTGCAACCTCTGTGCTCCCTCCTTCGAGAGGTCTCCGTAAGCAGATCTGATGATTCCGCACAGCCAAGTGGATATCGTCTGAGCAGAAATATCGTTCCTGCCCGGAGATAAGGGCAGGAAGAGTTAGTTAGTTAGTTATTTGGGTTTAACGCCGAGCAGGCAACTAAGGAAGAGGCGTAAACGTCCTCGCCGCAGGGGTGTCGACCGGCGGAGGTAAATGTTTAACGCCCTGACCGGGTCTTGTTGGCGTAAGGCCTGGAGCGTATGTGGGGCCCGCAATGGATGAAAAGTGATAGGTTGAGGGGCGGCTGAAGGGAGCCTGTTTTTTGGCCAAAAAGGAAGGACTAGGGAGGAGTTGGAGAGAGCCGTCGGCCCGGAGTTGCAGGCAAGACGGGTGTACTGAGAGAGCAGGGAGTTCACTCACGCGAGAGGCAGTGGCAAGAGCCAGCAAGAAGCACGTTTCCGAGTCAAGTCAGAGAACCGTGCCAAGTGCAGGGGTTCAAAACGAGCAGTGTTCAGCCATGGTAATACCCACGCGAGATCCTCTCAAGGCAGTAGGGAGCGCGTCACAGGTCGCTGAAGGTCAAAATGAGCCATAAGGTCAGCAAGATCTGTGCAAAAATCCTCCAGTTTCCCTCATAAACTTTCCAGGTGGAAGGGCGTTGAGCTGAAGCGATGGCCGCCAACCACTGCATCCCAGAAACCTCACGCTGTGAGGGCACGCCGCATAACCTCCAGGCATGACAGAGGTTCTCCAGGCAAGGGTGAAATAGATCTCGTAGAGGTTGCTGCAGCAACGTGCGTGGCGTTGGAAGCCGGAGCGGTGTCTCCGTGGTGAGACTCAGGAGAACTGTGGTCCAGCTCTTTTCCAAGAGAATGGTGCAACCAAGAACAGCACCATGTTGCAGCCTCGGAGCTTGAGGAGAAGCCTGGGTATCAATACCAAGGGAGCGTACGCGTAGGCCAGGAGACCCTCCCAAGGAATGGAGAGAGCGTCTACCGCCCACGCAAGCTGGTCTAGGAAGGGAGAGACGAAGAGGGGAATTGGTGTATTCCATCGCGTCGCAAACAGGTTGAGCATGGGTGTCTCCCAGTAGACACAAATCATGTGAAAAAGGCCAGGACGGAGAGTCCACACGGTATGGAGAAGTTGGTCCGGACGGGACAGAATCCGCCAGCACATTCAGCCGTCCCGGAATGTGACGCGCCCGCAGCAAGATGTCCCGATCCCGGCACCACACGAGGAGCTGGAAAAGAAGGATGCACAGAGAGGGAGAACGCGTCCCGCCCTGCTTCTGAATATATGCCATGACAGTCGAGTTGTCGGAGAGGACAAAGACCACCTGGTGTGACACGTGTGTCTCCGAGGCTATGAGAGCGAGCCAAACCGACTCCAACTCCAACCAGTTGATGGGCTTGCCCACTTCAACCGGTGGCCAAAGGCCCGCTGTCTCGTGGAAGTCCGATAGGAGGAGCGCCCCCCAACTGGCATCATGCAGATCGACAGGCAGGGTAGAGGGGATGCTAGGGGAACTCCTGACGCCAACCAAGAGGGATCTGTCCACCGGAGGAGATATGGACGAACCAGGGAAGACACAAGTATGGGGGCTTCTAAATCCCCCGAAGACGGTCGCCAGAGGAGAAGTAGATGAAGTGGAAGCGGTCGTGAGTAGAGTCGACCTAGAGGAAGTAAGTCTGCGGCAGCGCTCATGAGGCCTAACAACTGCAACCACATCCGCGCTGGCCAGGGCACGATACATCTGCAGAGCCAAAGTCGCCAACTTCTCGATCCGCGTCTGAGGAAGTTGTACCAGGGTCAATTCGGTCCTAAAATCCATACCCAGATGAAGAAAGCTGTGGGACGGTAAGAGATCCAACATGCCGAAGTTGACCAGAAAGCCAAGATGGTGAAGAAGGAAGAGTAGCGCGTCCCTGTTGGAGTACAAGCGGGACTCGACCAAATTTCGGAGCAGCAGATCGTCGAGAAAGTGCGAGGTCAGACTGAGAGAGGACCGCCGAGCGTGTGCGACCACTGCGTCCATGATCCTGGTGAAGACCCAGGGACTGATGTTCAGACCGAAAGGCATGGCCCGGAACTGATAAACCACCCCGTGGAAGGCAAAGCGCAGGTAACGGCGAGCCGAATGATGCATGAGCACAATGAGGTATGCATCGGCCAGATCGAGACGGACAGCAAAATCCAAGGGCCTTAGCACGGCACGGAGAGCTCTTGCAATATCCGGAAATCCAAATCCAGATGAAAACCGGTTTATTCAACGCGGTACGGCCGTTGGATGACCGGCATACGGCAAAAGGTAGCTGGCGTCACCATGGGGTGAACCCCCACGCCTGCCGCCCGGTACTCCGATGCATAGAGGTATGCATGAGACCCAACAAAGTCCTTGAGGGGGGACGTTCGTTGATTAGTTAGTTAATGTTTAATGTTTCTATGGCATCAGAGATGATCAGGGACTAGCCGGTGAACTGTGGGTTGGACTATAGCAGTAAGGCTACAAGGTCTCACCAACCGGAAAGAGGAAATATATGTCTGAATTTTTTAAATTTTTTTAAAATTTTATTTTTAAATTTCAGATCAAGGCCCAGGGCCTATAGTATGTACCAATCTGACAAGGTGGGAAAGGTTTAGCAATCTAAGATTGCCACTGGCCCAGGGCCTACCAGACGCAGCGAGGTGAAATATAGAGTAAAATGAGAGGAAGAACCATCAACAACGGTCCTACGTTGTGGGGAGACATTTATTCATACAATACATAAGAAAGGGTTAAAAATGCAGGACCACGGTTAAAATGCCATTCTCATATGAGGGGGGACCGAGCTCGCAAGCCTGATATCCATAGGTGGCGAGGCACGTATAGGCCCATGCCTGGCCGGTAGATGTGGGTCGGAGCTCTCGGTGTAAGCCAGGACGGAAGGCAGGAGAACATTTCGGGGGTCACGGCGGCAGCTGGTCCGCATGTGTGTATGACCCTGAAGGGGTATGTCCTGAGGAGGTTTATCCGACCTGAGTGGTGAGACGTTTAGCCAGGGCGCAAGGAGACAGTGGGAGCCCCAAGGTGTCGAGCAACAAGTCGTGATGTGACAACATTATGGCGACGCAGTGGCGTAAAGACGCAAATATGTAATATCACGCCTGGCTGGCCTGGAGCCACGCCAGTGAACGCCGGGGGCCGATGTCTCCTCCCCCGAGGGAGATGGGGGTACCTCCGCAATAGACCCGTCTTCAAGAGCCGGGTGTGCGGGCTGGTGGTGAAAGACGCCCGAGGGAGCGGGGGCGTAACATCTCACCCGGCACATCACAACCCGCGGCCAAAGGGACAGCGTCCGTCACCACAGTCGGGATGGAAATTAGTCGCAAGTGTCCCGACTCCGTAGAGCGAGAGCGAAGAAGCGCAAGGAACAGGGTGGCCATGTTCCGGCCGATGCCAAGGGCGACCACGCAATTGAATGTCCCGGGGAGAAGGAGACCCGGGTGAAGCCATTGGACAAGAGTGGAGAGATCGTCGCCGAGAGGGCTGATCGTCCGATCGATGGTGACCGGTTCCGAGCCGGGGCGGAAGAAGACACAGGAAGACCCGAAGCGCCGTGTAAAGAGTCGTGATGGAATGACCTAAGGCAACGCGGAGGCACAAAGTGGCAGGTGGGCAAGGCCTCACCTGGCTGGTCTGTAACAGTGCCAGGGCTGGTGTCTCATCCCACGAGGGAGAAGGGGAAGTCGCCGCGAGGGACCCGTCACCGTAGAGCAATAGGAGACAACGAAGGAGAATAAAACCGATGGGAGGGGTGAGAAGCACGCCGATAGGAAGTACCAAGTGTGGCACGAGTGCGCGGTGACTGGCTTTGAGCCAGGGCGCGAGGAGACAGTGGTTGAGCCGAAGCGCCGAGCAACAAGACAGTCATAATGTGACGACAATTGTGGAAGTTGCGGCGGAAAAGCGCAATTAGGCAAAGTCACGTCTGGCTGGAGAGGGCACGCACCAGGGACCGCCGATGGTCGATGTCTCCTCCCCCCAAAATGATGGGGTTGCCTCCATTGGAGACCCGTCATAGAAGGCCGGGGCTGCGGGGCTGGCTGCGAAATATGCTCATGGGAGCGGGGGCGTAATTTCTCACCTGGTGTAAAACCACCCACTGCGGGAGGGACGGTGTCCGACACCCGCGCCAAAGTGGACGAGCTATGGCAATGCTTAGGTGGAAAAGTGTCTGATCGGTGATTGCGCAGTGACCGGCTACAAGCCGGAGCGCAAGGGGACACTGGAAGCCTCGCCGCGCCGTGCAAAGTGTCATGAAGTGACGAGCTATGGCGACGCGTAGGCGGAAAAGAGCCTGATCGATGTATGCGCGGTGACCGGCTACGAGCCGGGGCGCTAGGGGACACCGGAAGCCCCGCCGCGCCGAGCAAAGGGTCATTAAGTGACGAGCTATGGCAACGCTTAGGCGGAAAAGTGTCTGATTGGTGTATGCGCGGTGACCGGCTATGAGCCAGGGCGCTAGTGTACACCGGAAACCCCGCCGCGCCGAGCAAAGGGTCATGAAGTGACAAGCGATGGCGACGCTTAGGCGGAAAAGTGTCTGATCGGTATATGCGCGGTGACCGGCTACGAGCCAGGGCGCTGCGCGGTGACTGGTTACAAACCGGGGCGCTAGGGGACATCGGGAGAGCGGCCTCGCTGCGCCGTGCAAAGGGTCATGAAGTGACGAGCGATGGCGACGCTTAGGCGGAAAAGTGAGAGGAAAAGAACTTACCTCCCACAGCAGAAGGGACAGCGTTCGTCACCTTGTCCGGTGGGATAGACGAAAATACCTGCAAGGGTACTGGAACCGGGGCACGGGAGTGTAGAGTGAGGGAGCGAACGGAGTCCGGGGACCGAGAGCGACTGGACAACCCGTCGACTGCGGCCGAATTGGGAGGGGCTGGTGGGACTGGAGCCGTAGAAGAAGGAATGGGGCGCTTGCGATGATAGAAGCTCCACATCTGAGACCAACGGTCATCTTCCCAAACAGCGCAAGTAGCGCAAGTCTTATCAGATGCGCAGCCCGAGCACGGCAAGCAGCGCAGATGCAATTCCGACGGCCACGGGAAGTCGCCGCAGGCGGGGCACGTTCTAAGTTGGCTACTGCAACAAACAGAGGATAACCGCGCGGGACTTGGGGCCACAAAGGCCAAATGTACGAACGTTGCAAACGACCGACGGAGACGAAGTCGAAAGGAAAGGCCAAAACGCCGTAATTCCACGGAAATTGCCCCAGTAAGCTGTAATCGCCGGGCGAGACGATGTCCGAGGCCTTACCCGGCCATCGGGGAAGATCAAAACCGACAAAAACGAATGAGGAATACGCATAAACACAGAGACTAAAAACAACGGAACCGAACAAAATGGCAGCTAAGTATAGAACTGGTAATAACGGACTCTCTCGTGAGATTGAGAAGGGAGGCTATCCGGAGGATAGGGAGGCCACTCAGAGGATTGGGTAGCTGCTTGCTAGAGTTACGTCCCTGGTTGTGTAGCAACACACAACAATTTTGGAGGCTGAAATTGACAGGCTAAGTATGTCTTCCTATCAATAATAACATTGGTAACGTTTTTGAAGAAACAAATAGACTAACAATGGCTGACACAGAGAACTGAACTTCCAGTGAACCGCCAAACGTTCAACATCGCTTTTGCCCACTGTAATCAAGTCTTCTTCTTCTTCTCGAATGCCATCACACTTGGAGTTTGGCTCTCAAAATGAAATCTGTGGTCTTCTGTAGCGCCTTTACAGGCCCGTACAGTTTCTCTTGTAGAGTGGCGGGCTTCGGCCATATGTCCTCCCTCAGCAGCTGGTGGTTCCCACAGTCCTGGAGGATGTGCTCTGTGGTCTGCTCTGCTTCTCCACAAGGGCACAGGGGAGATGGCATGAGGTGGAAGCGTCTGTGCAGGTGGAAATTGAGTCGGTTGTGCCCGGTCCTCAGACGGAAGATGGTCACCTGCTCTTGTCTGGACAGCTGATGGTAACTGTCTAGGGGCCGTTGTGGTGGTCTGTACACAGACTTATGATGGTCTTCATTTCTGTGAAGCGGACTCCATTTTCGTCTTGTTCTTTCTCTGCGCCCACTTTTGCCATCAAGTGATGAGTAAGCCTTATATTGGGCAGTGCATACAATGTTACACTCGCGGGCGCGACGTTCAGTGACGAGAAAGTAAAAGCTGGACACGAACCTGACTCGTCCTATTTTTGAACTCAGATCGAGACTTGGAGGAAATGTGTTTCACAAATTTTTCTCGGAACTCTAGTTCATTTTCTCGGAAAGAGGAGAGTTCTCCCCCTGAGAAGAACATGCAGATGTACTTAGTATAGCATGTAGCTACGTAAACTCAACCTGATTTCACACAAATTATAGCAAGACTGAAATACCGTGAAATTCTAGTTCTGTCAACATTTTAATAATAATAATAATAATATCGTTATTATATAGGCGCTTTTTTTCAATTTTTGGGCAAATCGACTCAAAGCGCCGCAAACTGAAACCCAACACGCACAGTCACGGATTTACGCCATTTAAGACAAACACACTACAAGATAGACGTAGGGCCAGTTCAGCTACTGAAGTTACTGAGATTTGTGATCGCTTGTATTTGAAATTTGTAAAGTGGCCTGAAACCAGTACCAAAGTGTGTGGGTGGAGGGGGGGGGGTGGGGGGTGGAAGAACCGGAGTACTCGGAGAAACAACCCCCCCCCCCCCCTCCCCCCCCGCCCCAAGTCGTGAAGCAAAAGTGAATCTCATACCACGTTAAAAATAAAAATTACGTAAAAACAAAAAACAAATTTTTCTCTAAAATGTATTTTTTCGAAAAATACTTACCGATGCCATTACTACAATGGAACAACCTATAGCTAGCGTAATTTTAGCCCAAAAACTTACGATGTGTACCTTTAGGGCCAGGGGAGGCCACCAGAGGTGCCGTGACGTGGTACCCGGGTAGCCTCCCTTCCCACCCGTTATGGTAACAGCCCGAGCAGCCAAGCCAAACCAGTTATTTCGTTTAGCTGGCGAGCGGCAAGCGGGGCAGGTGGGAGGGCCATCTGCGTAATGGCATCGGTAAGTATTTATTGAAAAAATACATTTTAGAGAAAAATTCATTTGTTTCCTCAAAAACATTACCGATGCCATTACTACAATGGAAAATAGCGAAGAGGAGGAGGGTGCCGCGTAACCCAGTGACTGACTGTGCTAGCCAGCCCCGTCCTCCCCGGCGCAGGCTCCCAGTAATTTTAGCTAAAGGAGGTGCCGGGAGGGAGTGTTGCACCGCCGCGATGTCCCCCACCAGGGCCAGGTTGTCTCGTTGGCCAACCAGGTTACGGAGGTAGAACCGGGTGAAGGTCGACTCGGTCCGCCAGCCTACGGCAGCCATACTGTCTCGGACAGCGCAGTTGCGGTCGAACGTGACGCTAGCAGCCATGGCTCTGACCTCGTGGGCACGGAAGTGTAGTCCCTTCCCTGGCGGAGCGGCTTGGTACGGCGTAGGTACACGCGTAAGGCTCTCACCGGGTCCTGTTGTCTGACTTCCTTGTAGGAGTTGATCGGCGCCAGCGATTGTACAGTGATCACCTGTGGGGCTGTCAAAGGGGACTGGTTCTGGGCCAAGAAGGCCGGGTCCGTTAGTAGCTGCACGGGGTCATCCGACCTGCACTACAGGCAGGCGGGGGCGCGGAAGGCGCGGGCAGCTCACTCATCTGGAGGCAGTGGCTACGGCGAGCAGAAGCAAGTCTTCGTGTAGCGTCGGCCAGCTTGCTAGGGGAAGCGGCTCAAAACGCTAGCGTTCATCCAGATGAGTACCCAGGGTAAGTCCCAGCGCGGGATCAGGGAGCGGAGGGCAGGTCGCTGTGTGCCGAAGTGGGCCATAAGGTCAACGAGGTCCTTACACTGTCGGGTTCCGCTCGGCCCAGGTGCCGGTAAGCGTCGGCGATCATAGCAAGGTAGCCCCCCTGAGGTGATCGGTGCCAAGTGCTGTTCGGCGAAAGCCAGGAAGAACTCAGCCAGCGGTGGGGAAGTCAAATCGGTAGTGGAGAGGTGACGGAGGCTGCACCAGGCTCCAAGTACTCTCCACTTTCCCTCGTAGACATGCAGGGTCGAGGGTCCACAGCCTGAAGCGATAGCTGTCACTGCCTCACTCGAGAACTCCAGTGGCGAGGGCTTGCCGTCCAATCTCCAAGCGTGTAGCAGGAGTCTCTCAGAGCACGGAAGGTAGAGCGCCAGGCGCGGTAGCTTGAGCAACGTGCGAGGAGTGGGAAGCCGCAGTGAAGGGCCCGTGGCCAGGTTCAGGAGGTCGGTGGCGCAGGATCTGGTCCAGCAGAACAGCACCCCCAGCAACAGAGAAGCACCTTGGGGACAAGGAATGAGGGAGGGTAAGCGGGAGCGCAGGGGCCGTCCCAGGGAAGGGGAGCGCAACGGCCGCCCAGCTAGGGGGTCCGGGACGGGCGAGACGAGGAGGGGGAGCTGGTGGTACCACCCTGTCGCGAAGAACGAAGGGGGGGGGGGGGGGACTCCCATATGGCGCAGATCATCCGGAAGACGTCCGGGCGAAGCGCCTCTTCCTCTTCTCTTCTCACTTGGCGTGGAGACGCTGACCACGCCGGGAGAGGGAGTCCACGAGGACAAGCAGGTGGCCGTAGAAGTATCTCGCTCGGAGAGAGACGCGGCGATCCTAGCACCAACGGAGGCGCTGGTGATAAGAAAGCAGAGGAAGTGGAGCGGGTCCCGTCCTGCTTCTGTACGTAGGACACGACAGCGGAATCGTCGGAAGACGATCAGGTCCTGATGTCCGAGAGTCGGTTCGCAAGCGAGGGGAGCTGCCGTAACGCCTGTGACTCCAACCAGTTGAAAGCTTGACCGCAAGGACCGATGGCCAGCCGCCGAAAGCCGTGGCACGTCGGCAGCAGGTGTGCACCCCAGCCGGAACGGCTGGCGTCGACGCAAGGGACAAATGGGGGGGGGGAGGCGAAGGAGAGGGACTCCAGGCGCGAGCCAGGCAGCGGAGGAGTGGAACGAGCAAGAGAGGAACCAGAACGGGAGCCTCGATGTCTCCGGTCGAGGGCGCCAGTGAAGGAGTAGAAGAAGGTGAAGCGGGTGCGAGCAGAGCCGACCAAGGGGAAGGAGATCCGCAGCGGCGCTCACCAGGCCTGAGAGCTGCAACTAGCGTCTGGCGGAGACCGTCTCCTCCTGCGCACCAAGACGAGCCAGGTATGCCAACTACTGGATCCTCAGCTCCGGGAGTCACACCCAACGAGATCTGAAGGGACTCCAACCATGGTGTGCGAAGTGGCGGGACGGTGCGAGATCCGACTTGCCTAAGTTGACTACGAGGCTGTGGGTGTCGATGGGGCCAGGAAGGCGTCTCGTTGCTGTTCCCGGGAGGGTGCGGACCGGTGGCGCCAGAGCAGAATGTCGACGTAGAACGAGGAGGGGCTCGACGAAGTCCGCATGGCCATGGCGAAGATGCCGACCAAGACCAAGAGACGGGCGAACACCCAGTGGTGGTTGCGGGGGACGGGGGAGGCGCGGAACGGTAACGCCACCGTCGAAGCGAAGCGCAGAAACGTCTGGAAGCCGGATGCACGGGGACGTGAGTGAAGGCGTCTGCTAGATCCAGGCTGACAGTGAAGCCCATGGAAGGAACCGCGGCGTGAAGGGCTCAGGCGGTCCCCAAGGGAAGGAAGGCGCTGCTATGAACCTGTGCCAAGCTGGAAGTCGATGATCGGACGCCGCCTGAGGCCGTGCAAGGCCAGGCGGGGGCAAAGGCGGGGTCGGGGGGCGGGCGGGGGGGGGGGGGGGACGCGCGGGGAAGGCGGCGACGCCAGGAGGGCGGGCACTGGGCGGGTCCGGCGGACCGCAGGGCGCGACCCAGGGCCTTGCGGGCGGCTGGAAGCGGGGGAAGGAGACGCGGGCAGGGCTGAGGTCTCAACGCGTCCTTCCCCGACTGCCAGGACCGAAGAGGAGGGGATCACTGAGCGGAGCCTGTCGCAGCAGTCTCCGTAGGTCCTGCGGGAGGTAGGGGCAGACGACGAGCACAGCAGGGCACGGCAGCGGCGAAATTAGGACCTAAGCGTTGACACGCCGCTCGGAAGGCGGGACTTCTTCCCCACAGCCAGAGCGAGGAGGGACCGTAACAGCGACGAGAAGGAGAAGAGCAAGCTCCAGTAGGTAGACGAGCGCCGCTTGGCCCAGTCGAGGAATCCAGTACAGGCGAGAGCGCCGTGGATGAGGAACGCCGTCCGACGAGACGGGGGGACGCAACGGCGGGAGGCGCGAAATCCAGGAGCTGCTGCTGAGCGGCAGGATCCACTGCGGGGAGGGCAGAAGCAAGGCTTGTGAGTGTCCGGCATTCAGCTGCGCTGAACGCACTGTCCAAATCCACCGGCCAGCAAACGACGGTGACGAAGAGAACCGCGTCGGAGCCTGAATCCTGCTGCAGGGGCGGAGAAGGCGACACGAACCCTTGAAACCTCGGGGCGTGGCAGGGACGAAACCTCTAGGGGGGAGAACAACGTCCAAGCGGGCGACGGGGAAAGGCGTCCGGCCTCGGGGAAGACATGAGACAGCAGAAGCGCGGCGCGTCGAGCGAGGTAAGGGTCTCCGTCCTGGGTGTCCTGGACGCAGGGTCAAGGGCGTAGAAGAGCGTGCGCGGAGGTTGAACGGTAGGAGGGAGCCGAGTCGGAATCCGCCTGAGCGGGCTGAGAGCTGCTATTCACATCAAAGGGCGGTGCAGGAGGCCGACGCACCAGGAGCTGGAGAGGCGGGAACCGCCGCCAGACGGAGCGAGACCAGGGCGAGCGGCTGAGAAGGCACGGGCGGCGAGACCGACGAGTGGAGCGTCCGTGCGAAGGAGGGCGGAGAGCACGTGGTCGACGGCGCGAAGGAGAGGGGAGCGGGGAAGGTGGGGAAAGGGTGCCGGGGAAGGAGAGGGGGCGAGCAGCACGGACGACCCAGGAGGACACTGACCGGAAGGGGCGGCGACTGTGAGAAGAACCAGCGATGCCCGAGGGGAAGACCGACGAGGAGGGCGTGACGTCCGTGAAGCTGAAGCAGCGAGCGAAGCCTTTTTCTCGAGCAGAGAATGAAGAATGCCAGCGGCGGGAAGCGAGGATCGAAGACGCAGGGCTGCGGGTCCGAGGTAGGACGCCGGAGTCCGAGGGGGCGTACTCGGGCGAGGGGCAAGGAGCTGAGTCCAGGCGGTCGCGAACTCGGGGCCGCAAGTTGGGGGTCGTACGCAGAAGCCGCCGGCGTCGGAGAGAAGCAACGTTCAGCTGCTGGAGGTCTTGTGAGGCTTGGGTTCCACAAGGCGGGGCGAGCTAGCTCGCTGCGGACCTGGCTCGAGCGAGCTGGTGCGCAAGGGGGGAGAAAGACGTCGCCCAAGTAGAGAATTGGGGTTTGTTTTCCGCAGAGCGGGGCGAGCGGACTCGCTGCGGACCTGACTCAAGAAAGTGGATGCGCAAGGGGGGAGCCTTGTATGCCGTCCCAAAACGGCAGCGAAGTGCGTTTCTGCTGGATCCGGGGCCGAAGCATGCTTGTGGCTGCGGGCGGTGTGGCGATCTGTCACGCCATAGGCTCCGCAGCTGGGTGTCCCAAAGGTCCTCTACCCAGAGCGCAGACATAACGGGAGAGGCCCGAAGCATAACCAGCGCCGGGGAGGTAGACCGCATGCTTGTCACTCGGCCACTGCAAGTCGCCACATCGTGTGCAGGTGCGGACTTGACCACTGCAACACAGAGTGAAACAACAAAGCGACTGGTCATAGCAGAAGGCCACGTTTCTCGAAACGAAAACTGTGCACACTTTTCACCTTTCCCCGCTATCCTGTTCTGAGCAATATCGCTTCCTTAATAACACGCAATGATATAGCAAAAGATACCGGCGCACGCCGTCAGAGGCACGGCGCGGGCAAAACATCGAAGCCTTACCTGGACATCTCGCAAGGGGCAGAGGAAGGTAGCACCTGTAGCCGAAGAAGCAGAAGAAGCGCCCACGCGGCAGAGGCCCAGAAGCATCCAGGAAGAGGAAGGCTGGGTCCTCGACGAAGGTACCGGCCGTGCAACAGCGAACTTGACCGGCGAAACCGAAGCAGGAGCACACGCCAGGTCAAAGGCTCCGCGAGGCATCACACAAGCCGTAGTCTCTTAATGCCGGAACCGGTGCAGGACAGCGCTCCCATGAGGGACGAAGGCCAGCCCCACGGCCCGGGGACCTATCTTCCGGCAGAGATGCACAGAAGCACCAGTGACACAGACTTCCTAAAAGTCACAGGAGGCGACGCGCAATCCGGGAACGAAATCACGCTATCGAAAGTCGAAGGGCTCCAAGAACCATACACAGCCGTAGGCAGCACAGTAGAGGTCTAAGAACACGACCCTACGCTACAAAACGGGCAGAAAAAGTTCCAAGGCAAGGCGACAGCACAGGCCGGGAACGAAGTCCACTGTCGAAAGTCCAAGTACTCTTGAACCATACACAGCCGTCGGTACACAAAAGGCCAGAAGTTCCAAGGCAAGGCGAAAGCACAGGCCGGGAACGAAGTCCACTGTCGAAAGTCCAAGAACTCTTGAACCATACACAGCCATCGGTACACACAAGGCCAGAAAAGTTCCAAGGCAAGGCGAAAGCACAGGCCGGGAACGAATTCCACTGACGAAGATATACAAGTACAGCTTGAACCATACACAGCCGTAGAAGCACAGCAGAGGGCTAAGCAAACACGTCTATACGCTGCAAGCTAAAGGAAAGAACTGGTTTGGCTTGGCTGCTCTGGCTGTTACCCATAACGGGTGGGAAGGGAGGCTACCCGGGTACCAGGTCACGGCACCCCTGGTGGCCTCCCCTGGCCCTAAAGGTACACATCGTAAGTTTTTGGGCTAAAATTACGCTAGCTATAGGTTGTTCCATTGTAGTAATGGCATCTGTAATGTTTTTGAGGAAACAAATATGTCATGACAAATGACGTTTGACAAACCAATGACGCGTTTGCACTGCGCGCGCCCCTTATAAGAGTTCACTATGATGCATTGGCACATCTGCGAGGCTTTTTTAAAAGGAGATATTTCAACATCAGAATCAAGTCAAAGACAAAATATAGAGACCCTTGACAGCGAAGACAGCTCTCATATAGAAGGGACTTTGTGGGTTATGGTTTATCCCATCTTTTTTAGTACAATTCGTTTTCTTTTGCATATAGAATTGTGATCAATTTTTGTTGTGTAGCTAGAATGTTGTAGATCTCGCTACATTGTTGCAAAAGTTCTACCTAGATTGACCTGGAATGTTATGGAAGTGGCGCAATCGTTCTAGTGACCTCAAATATGAGGTCAAAGTTTTGTAGTACATGTTGGCTACATTTTGCAACATTAAGGAATGCACCTAGATGTTGGTGGAAGATTGTAGATAGATCTAGAGTGTTCTTTTTAATGAATATTAATGAGTTTTGGCTATGTTTTCTTTTCTGATTGGTTGAGTTGTGTAATTTGCGGAATTATTCTTGAAAAATGTAATAGTATAAATGAGGGTGTTAAGAAATACGTTGTGCATTGTATGATAGACACAGTGTATCAAAATTGAGGATGCATTGTATGAGACAGTGTATCAAAGTGTGGATGCATTGTGCTAAGAGTGCATTGCGAGAATAAAGTACTGTTGGAACTGTTACTCCAGTGTGGTCTACAACCTTGTGCTATGTGTGATGAGTTGCAACTGAGTGAGGTTTCCTTAAGGCTGTTCTTAATTAAACGAACCTTAGTTCGCGAACTCTGACGAACTAGAGTTCACGATCTCGGGTGAACCAGGTTGGTTCTTAAATTGGACGATCTAAAGATATGGTGAACCTAGTGTGAAGTAGTTCACGAACCTCGGCAAACCATAGTTCGCTGTCGGAAAACATGTCGACATGTCGAGCGATCCAAGGCAAACCTTTTCTCTGATTGGTCAAAACTTTTACCCTCTTCTGCGTTGGAGATAAGAAGATAGTCACCGATACAAACAACTATGGCGGACAGCGATATTTCACTCGTGCGAAGAACAAGACCTATTTTTATTGATTTGTGGAAGGCGCAACGCTGTTTGTGGGATCGCTACTGCAAGGAGTACAAAAACAAAAATCGTTCAAATCGCAAAGCAGCATAGCGGCAGCCATTTTGAACACCTTTGCAGACAGTAAGTACATCGAATCAAGCACTTCAGTTAAGAAAGAGAACCATAGCAAACCTGGTTTGCTGAAGGTCGCCTAGGTTCATTCAAACTCAATTAAGAAACAAACCAAAAGATTGCCGATCTTCTCCGATCTGGGTTTGCCAATCAAAGTTCGTCCAATTAAGAACAGCTCTTACAAGAACCCTACGTGACTGTGTCTAGTGTGATTGCATCATACTACGATGACAACTACCACGTAACAAGGGTTAATGGGTCCAGGAACTCCTCATTCACCTTACCTCAACAGATGTGGCCTGTTCTTTCAAATTGTCCAAGTCCACACCACTGAAAATCCAGTAGTACTGCGAGCCAGTCTGGGCGTCCGTGATTTTCAGCAGAATCCTCTCTAGCATGTGAGGAAACATGTGTTGGTGATCACCAATAAAGAATGTGTGCCGCATGTACGCCAGTTTCTCAGAGTACTGGTCAGCAAGGTCCAGGGGAGAGGTGATGCAGTCTGTCACGATGTAGTCCATGAAGGTGGCACCGCTTGTGCCCGGGTAGCCCAGCCACATGACCTGGGAGGAAAAGGAAGAGGTCTTAGTACAAGGCAGTTACAACAAATCTGCATGGCCGAGAGTCTGAACAAGTGATATGACCGAAAACAGTCAGCGAGCAACCTGTGGATGTAATCTGTGCCCATCTGTGCCAGCAAGAGATATAAATTCTCATGAGTTCCTGCTCTTACAGGGGTTCATAATAATAATAATAATAATGTACATTTATATAACGCTTAACCTCCAAATGAATGGTGATCTAAGCACTTTACAAGATCAAAAATCACAGAACAAAAAGTACAAGAAAGAAAACGCTACAATAAATGTTAAAAAACTAAAGCGACACATATCAAAAGCTCACACTCCGACAATATGGGGGAGCAGAACCGGTAATAGCATAGTAACAAATGACAGAGACAGAGGGTGTTATGTGCTCACATTTCAGTACTCTGTAAATTAGTCAGCGCAGAGCAGTTCATAACTCTTTGAAGTTTATCAAGAAGATTCTGAGGAACACCAGCCAAAAGGGAAGTACAAAAATCAATGCGTGAAAGAACAAAGAAGGTAACACACATTTTAGTTGCTTCGGTAGTGAGAAGGTGTCGAATTGAACTGATCTTTCTCAATTCAAAGAAGGAACATTGGCAAACTTTGTTGACATGCTCTCTCATGGTCTGCCTATTGTCAAAGACAACACCAAGATTATTGGCCGACTCGGAAACGGGTATACTGTTCTGACTGGCCCTGATCGAGACTGGGAGATCAGTGGAGGTTGAACAAGAAAATCTTAAGGCCTCAGTTTTGCCACTATTCATTTGCAAATTGTTCTGTGTGGTCCAATTCTGAACGTCTGTGACACACGACTCTAAAGACTGGAACATTTGACTAACATGTTGTGCGTTAAGCACTGGTTCATAAGAACCTATGCTTCTTGTGAATAAAACTGAATGACTGTTCTGTCTGAACAAAAAAGATGAATTTCAAAATTCAGCTTTTGCAGATTTTGAAAAGTTGAAGACTGTCATCCATGAATCTTCCTCCACCAAGACAGAGGGGACAATAAACAGGTATCAGCACCAAACAAAATGACGCTGGAGGTCTTTTCTTACTTCTGAGTAACTGCACTAGCTACGTGGGCTGCAAATCTGAAGATATCTCTTATGTTATTGGGCAGCCATGCATCACTGGGGCCTTTAGAATATAGAGTGCCAGGACTGCTAAGTTGTTGTGAAGGTTGCTGATTGTCAGAGTTTTCTCGGCATTTGGTCATACTCCATGCGCTCACCCACTACATCAGGACTTGACTGCTGCTTCAAAGGTTACAGCAAATTCAAGACACTGGCAACTGTCAAAATACTTTTGGACTTTTCTGGAATTCAAATTCCTCATCATCCCTGGCAGCTCCGTCTCCAGAGATCATGCTTGGTGCACCCTGAGGTGTCTGATTCAATGTTTCAAACTCCCAACCTTGCAATTTTCAGTCCACTACGATATCATCATTGAGAGAGTGGTAACGGTGTTTTCTTTTTCTAGGATACAAAATACCACACAAGTCTGTCCAGATTTTGGCCAATAGTTAACTCATGCAAGATGTGCCACATCTAGATATGCAGCACAGCCACATTATCTGGATGCAGCACATCTCAAATGTGTTAACCCCACGGCCACATTTCCAAATTTTGGAGGTGTCATCTAACGACAATGTACCAGCTGCAGGAGATGGATCGACCATGATAATTAAAGGGTGGTTTTAGATGAGCTTGGAGCCTTAAGGCGCCAAAGCTCATCTACCACTATTCTAGAGTGCTGGGGCTAAATGTGTTTAACTGACCTGGATCGGAGCAGGCCTGAGGGCAAACAACTCGTTGCGAGCGCCCTTGGTGTAACCGTTCATGTTGACCAAGATATGGATGCCATCAGTGTGGATGCGATCGGCAGCTTTTCCATTGCAGGGAATCTGTGATGAAATAATACCACATGAAATTTATAACCCTGGACCCTACAGTTGCTATTCCTAACTTATTTTGCGTTTACCTTTCCCTCATAAAGCTGAAACCTCTGAGGACCACATAACAATTCAGGAAAAAGAATGAGCTAAAGGGTTGTGCCAGAACAGTTTGGCATTTTTCTATAAAACTAAACTGTTGTGGTCAAATCATACCCTTTTAAAGTTTGTCAAGCCCCCCCCCCCCCCCCCCCCCCCCTCGCCCCCTACACACTTTTTAAGTCCCTTGTATTTATAGAAGGGACATTTTAGGATGGGTTGCGGTGGGGCGAATTTAATAGCATGTCTATGTCAGAGGTAGCATGATAAACCTCTAACAACTGAAGTAACAAGATAAAAATTACATCATGTCTAGTTACGCTAACCTCGCTGCTGAATGTACATTTGGCGCGAAGCGCCGTATGTGCGTACGTATGTGCATATGTGTGTGCGTATATATGTAAACAAGAGAATCTCTGATATTCCTGTACACACAATCTTGAAACTTGGTGAAATACTTTAAGTGGGTGGCTAAGACAGCCTCCAAGCAATTGAATAATAATAATAATAATAATGGCAACTTATATAGCGCTTATCCTTACATAAGCTCTAAGCGCTTTACAAATAAAGAGTGGGAGTAGAGGGGGGGGGGGTCATAAAACCAAAGAAACAACGGATTCTACAATACACACTCGCACGCATGCACACACACACACACACACACACACACACACACACACACACACACACACAAACACACACAGGTGCATAATGACAAAGAACTGAGCTACATTGGGGTATCGAACAGGTGGGTCTTTAGGGCAGATTTAAAGGCAGTGAATGCGGAAGAATGTCTGACGTCTATAGGTAGGAAGTTCCAGACAACAGGTCCAACGTGCGCAAAACAACGGTCACCTCTGGGTTTTTTTATTTGAAGAGCGGGACTCTGAGAAGGCGCGTGTCACTACTTGAACGGAGGGAGCGGGAGGGAGTGAATAGTTGAAGATCAGCAAGATAGGCAGGGGTAGAGTCTCTCTTGGCTTGACTTCGCGAACGAAGATTTTATAGGAGTTGCCCACGACGTCTGCAGGCTTGTTCGTGGCTGCGGAGGCCAATCCGAGACAGGCAGGTTCGACCGCAGTGGCTGCAGGGGAAGGTATGGCCAGGGTTCTGAGCTGCGGCATCTCTGTTTTTTCTCCTGAGCCGCTCGTCCTTAAGGCTAGCTCTGTGAGAGTCCTCAAAGGAGACAGCTGCCTTGTAAATGGTGGAGCGCCAGGTGTCACGGTCCGCAGCAAGCGAAGACCACTGGTGGTGGTCGATTTGGCAGGCACTAAGTGACTTCTTGAGACAGTCTTTGTATCTCTTCTTTGGTGCCCCTCTGTCACGGTGTCCAGTAGCAAGCTCGCCGAACAGGGTGATCTTTGGTAGGCGATGATCCTCCATCCTGGAGACATGCCCCGCCCAGCGGAGCTGTGTCCGCAGCAGCAAAGCCTCGATGCTCACAGTTTCAGCCTGTTCAAGGACCTCGACGTTGGTGACATAGTCACTCCAGTGAATGCCCAGGATGGTACGCAGGCAGCGCTGGTGGAAGCGTTCGAGGAGTCGTAGTTGGCTGCGGTAGAGGGCCCAGGACTCGGAACCATACAGCAGGGTGGTGAGGACCACAGCTCTGTACACGCTGATCTTGGTGCCTGTTTTCAGCTGTTGATTGTGCCACACCCGCTTGAAAAGTCGCCCGAAAGCGCTGTTCGCTTTTGCCAGCCTGCTGTCAAGCTCCTTGTCCAGCTTGACGTCCGACGTGATAATGCAGCCAAGGTAAGTAAACTGGTGCACTGACTTTAGTTCAGACTCGCCAATGGTGATGTGAGGAGGGCGATACACTGTCTTGGGTGCCGGCTGATGGAGGACCTCTGTCTTTTTCAGACTGACCTCGAGTCCAAAGAGCTGGGCAGCATCTGCGAAGCAAGACGTGATGCGCTGCAGGGCTCTCTCTGTGTGTGCAACGAGGGCAGCATCATCAGCAAAAAGCAGCTCACGAATCAGTTGGTCTAGGGTTTTCGTGTGGGCCTGCAGTCGTCTGAGGTTGAACAGGCTGCCATCGAGACGATACCTGATGTACACTGCATCGTCATCATCGAGGTCCACTGTGGCCTGCTTCAACATCATGCTAAAAAAGATGGTGAAGAGGGTCGGTGCCAGCACGCAGCCCTGCTTTACGCCGTTGAGAATAGGGAATGGTTCTGAGAGGTCATTGTTGAGTCTGACCTGGCCTTGCTGGTCCTCGTGTAGCTGGACAATCATGTTGAGGAACTTTGGGGGACAGCAAAGTCTCTCCAGGATCTGCCACATGCCTTGCCTGCTCACAGTGTCGAACGCTTTTGTTAGGTCGACAAATGTTACGTACAGCGCTTTGTTCTGCTCGCGGCACTTCTCCTGTAGCTGTCTCAGCACAAAGACCATATCGGTGGTGCTCCTGTTTGCTCTGAAGCCACACTGGCCCTCTGGGAGTTGGTCTTCAGCGATGGCAGGTACCAGCCGATTCAGGAGCAGCCTTGCAAGGATTTTCCCAGCAATGGACAGCAGGGTAATTCCCCGATAGTTGGAACAGTCAGACTTCTCGCCTTTGTTCTTGTACAGGGTGATAACGATTGCATCACGGAGATCTTTTGGTAGTGTTCCTTCCTCCCAGCAGCAGAGAAAGAGGTCATGGAGCTTGTTGTGCAGTGCTGTGCCTCCATGTTTCCAGATCTCTGGCAGTATTCCATCAATGCCTGCTGCTTTGCCACTCTTGAGCTGGTGGATGGCTGTGAGGGTCTCTTCAGCGGTGGGCGGTTCGTCCAATTCAACCTTTACTGGGAGGTGTGGGATTTGTAGGACGACTGCTTCTTGAACAGTGCGCTCAGCGCTGAAGAGGCTCTAAAAGTATTCCGACCAGCGGTTCAAGATGGAGGTATTATCTGTGAGGAGTGCCTGGCCATTCGCGCTTCGCAGGGGACTTTGTACCAGGTGCCTGGGGCCATACACTGCTTTCAGTGCTTCGTAGAAGCCCCTGTAGTCACCATTGTCAGCACAAAGCTGGGTCCTCTGTGCAAGTCTGGTCCACCACTCATTCTGGAGATCTCTGAGCTTGCGCGGAGACTGCTGCAGACGAGGCGGAAGGCAGACTTCTTCACAGGGCAGGAAGGCTGGGCTAGGTGGGCCTGATGGGCGGCTCTTTTTTTTGGCTAGGTGTTCCTGGATCTCTACATCGTTTTCGTCAAACCAGTCTTTGTTCTTCTTTCTGGCGAAACCCAAGACTTCTGCAGAGGATTTTGCAATAGCAGTTTTCAGTTGTTCCCAAAGTGTTTCAGGGGAGGAGTCTACTGGGTCCGCTGTGTCTTTGAGCCTGCGCTGTAAATCTGTCTGAAAGGCGGCTTTCACATCATCACGCTGAAGACTGGCAACATCAATCTTTTTCTTGGGGGGCCCCCATTTCTTGGGTTTTGGCTTGAGGTGGAGCCTGAGTTTGCAGCGGACAAGGCGGTGGTCAGTGTGGCACTCTGCGCTGGGCATCACTCTGGTGAGGAGGACGTCACTGCGGTCCCTCTGACGCACTAGGACATAGTCGATAAGGTGCCAGTGTTTGGAGCGAGGATGCATCCAGGTGGTCTTTCGACTGTCCTTTTGCTGAAAAGTAGTGTTGGTGATGACCAGTTGCTGCTCCGCACAGAACTCCAACAGTAGGCGGCCATTGTCATTGCAGTTCCCCACGCCATGCTTGCCAAGGACTCCTTTCCAGGCTTCAGAGTCCTGGCCCACTCTGGCGTTGAAGTCGCCAAGGATGATGACTTTGTCGTCTGCAGGGGTACTCTGTAGGAGGCTGCGCAGGTCAGTGTAAAACTTGTCCTTTTCAGCAGGCTCTGCCAGGAGGGTTGGGGAGTACACACTGAGAAGGGTGACGTGTTGCTGGTGTCTCAGTGGGAGGCGCATGGACATGATGCGGTCTGAGTGGCCCGTTGGTAGGTTTTCCAGCTTAGTCGCAATGGATGTCTTGACCATGAAACCCACGCCTGAGAGCCGTCTTTCTGATGCAGGCCTGCCTGACCAGTAGAGGGTGTACCCAGCACCAAGCTCTTGGAGGCTGCCTTCGTCCGGAAGGCGTACTTCGCTGAGCGCGGCGATGTAAATGTTTAACCTCCGCAATTCATGGGCAATGAGGGCGGAGCGACATTCAGGGCGTCCGCTGTCTGCTTTGTCGAGCATGGTTCGGACGTTCCAGCATGCTACGTTGAGTCCGGTCGTGGTCGTCATGAGAGTGGATCCGTTATTCTTTCTTGTTTTTTGACCGCAGGAGAAGATGCCCGTTGACCGCGGCTAGCCAACTGGGGTTGCGAGGGGACGAGCTTTGGTTAGGCCACCTTTTCTAGGCCCCTCTCCGTGTGGAGCAAGCAGTGCTGTCCCTAGAGAAGGCTGCTTGGTCGTTCAGGGTGTGCCGAGTGATGTTGTCATCCCCAGGTCAACATCAGGCGACCAATATCCTGAACCGCCTGCATGCAGGTTTGAGACTGCGGCTTCCAGTGACATCTTTCACCTGCCGTTTCGCCCCTCGCCCGTCGCTACAGGACTTGGAATGGTCAGTGTCATGGTCCGTGGACGTTTCCTAAAGCCTGCGCGGTGGAGCTTTTTGGTGGAGTGCAGTGTGCGCAGTACTGGCCCCACCCTTTAAACCCTTGGTTCATCTGCCATGGCCTAGCAAGCTGGGACGATGGCATAGAGGTCCTCGGGTCGTAGGTTTTATATCAGACTGTCCTTGTCCTAGTCTCTGGCTCAAAAGCCTTCCCCGGAGACACGGGGGCTTTGATGTCAGGGGTTTCCAACGTGCGCAAAACAACGGTCACCTCTGGTTTTTTTTATTTGAAGAGCGGGACTCTGAGAAGGCGCGTGTCACTACTTGAACGGAGGGAGCGGGAGGGAGTGAATAGTTGAAGATCAGCAAGATAGGCAGGGGTAGAGTAGTTAATAGCTTTGTAGCACAGACAGGCGATTTTGTACGAGACTCGTTGTTTGACTGGCAGCCAATGAAGTTGTCTCAGAATAGGAGTGATGGGCTGATGCTGTGAGGCAAGGATGAGATGTGCAGCACAATTCTGAACTGGCTGCAATTTCTGAATGAGAAACTGAGGGAGGCCAGCTAAGAGGGCATTGCAGTAATCAATGCGGGACAAGACTAAGGAGACGACCAGTTTGGTGGTAGCTTCAGTAGTGAGGTAATGACGGATAGAACTGATGCATCTTAATTCCAGAAAAGCAAGTTTGCAGACATGATTTACATGCTCCTTCATTTGAAGATCTTTATCAAGAAAAATGCCAATTTTGCGAACTGAATCAGAAAATGGAATAGGTGCGTCACAAATGCGCATTGAGTCAGGAGAATTGGGCAGCAGTCGAGAGGCACCGACAAGAAGAGCTTCCGTCTTGCCCTCGTTTAACTAACTAGTTTATTTTCACACACCCAGGACTTAACATCTGAGATACAGTTCTGAACATCTGAAATAGCCTGACTGGAGCTGTTTGGAGGTGCAGATTTCCGAAGTTGTGTATCATCCGCATACATGAGATGATCGGTTGAATGCAATACGATGCAATAACCTGAGACAGAGGCTGAGTGTACAGCGTAAATAGAATGGGGCCCAGGACAGAGCCCTGGGGGATACCAAACTCTAGCGCAGCAGCTTCAGAAAGAACGTTCTTAACAGAGACGATGATCTGACGGGAAGACAGATAAAAGTGAAACCAGGTGAGAGCTTTACCAGAAATACCAAAGTAGTTTTCTAGACGTTGGAGCAAGATGGAGTGGTCAATGGTGTCAAACGCAGCTGATAGGTCTAACAGGGCAAGAACTGAGATCTGGTTTTCATCAAAGGCACTTAGGAGGCCATTAATGACACAGAGGAGAGCAGTTTCAGTACTGTGCCCGGCACGGTAAGAAGACTGAAGCGGATGGACGAGATTGTTTGACTGTAGGTATTTAGTGAGCTGTGTCAGAATGACTCTCTCAAGAACTTTGGACAGAAAGGGTAGGTTTGAAACGGGGCGATAGTTTTTTAGCTGGTTGGGGTCAAGATTCGACTTTTTCTGGAGAGGTTTGACAACGGCCGATTTGAATTCTGACGGAAAGACGCCCGACTCAAGGGACTGATTTATGATTTTGGTGATGGTGGGCAGAAGAATTCCGATGTTTTCAAAAACCAGTGAAGTTGGCATGGGGTCAAGCTCACACGTTTTAGGCGGGCATTTTTTAAGAATGTCAAAAACAGCCTGTTCAGAGACGGGAGTGAACTCGACAAAGGGGTGATCAATATGGGGAGGGTGGGTGTCAATATGGGCGCACCGCACAGTATCAAGGCTGTCTTGAATGGACGTCACCCTGTCGGTGAAAAAGCTACAAAAGGCGTTGGCTAAGTGAGCAGCTGGGATGTTGGTGGGAAGGGGAGAGTCATGAAATCTACCAAGCAAGCTATAAGCAAGGGCAAACAATTTTTTACAAGTGTCACTTTCAAGCATCTTGGAGCAGTAAAAATCAGTTTTCACTTTCAACACAGTCTGACAACAAGTTTCTTCTTGTCATAAATCTACGCCAGGCACGCTCAGCACGCCAACGTTCTTGCTTGGCTATCGTCACTTCCGGAGTAAACCACGGGTCGGACTTATCGGTGCGGATTTGACGCATGGTGGCAGGGGCATAGGTGTCTACGAGGCGACGAAGTTCACTATTGTAGGTGATGGCGTCAATGTCTGGATGGTCGGTCAGCATCTGTGTAATGTCAGTCTGTAATGCATTACGATCAATGCTGCGAATATTGCGGCAGACAATCGTGGCTGGAGGACACACAGGCTTTGCAATGTTCAGCTCACACACAACTGTGAAATGATCAGATGTGAGGTCCAAGGACACAGACATGAAGTGTAGTAGTCCGTCGGTCTCACGATGGAGGAACCAGTCCAAGATGTGGCCAGATTTATGAGTAGGAACTGTGACACACTGATGGAAGTCATACTGGTCGATCAGGTCCTTGACTCTGTTGGCACTGTGAGGTGAATCAAAATGGAAATTCAAATCTCCCAAGATGATATGTTTTCCTCTCCGACAGTTGCAAACTTCAAACAGGTCTTGGATTTCTTCCAGGAAAAGAAATGTCTCTGTTACGATTGTGGTTGTGTTGTTCTGTGAGAGCATGCATGTGTTAATCGTAGAAAACGATCTGATATTTATTTGAGCTTTCATGATTACGTATCACGTACCTTTTCAGTGAGATTTTTTATCGTTCGTTCATGATAGCGGATTCGGTTTTGTTATGATACGCTAATTTTAGTCCGGAAGCTTCTAGAAAAGTCGCACGGAGAAGAGCGGTCGATTGTTATTTTGCGTAGATTAGCTGAGAATGAACTAGAACGTTCGAGCATAATCGCGCTGTCTAGTGACCTCGTACATGTGACGTTGAAGTATAAGCAACAGTTTGCTACACTAGTAATTTTAGTCATAGGTGTTTACTGTGCGCGTGAAATTAACAGCCGTTCAGTGTGTGTTTTGAAAGGTCGTGAACGGTTTGCCATATTTGTGTAAGACGTCATTACACAATAGGATTTGGGGCTGAAATGAGCAGTCAAATTTTTGTAGACTATTTTAGTTTATTCCAGAAAGTTCTTCTTTTATTAATATTTATGAGTTTCAGTTACGTTTTCCGTTCTGATTGGTTGTGTTGAGTAAATTCTTTGGATTATTCTAGAAAGTTGTTTTACTATATAAAGTTGGTGCTAGGAGAGCATGTGTATACATTGTCATGCATTGTCAGTTGTAGAGACACACAGTTTATTGTAGGTACGTGGCCCATATAGGGTGTACATTGTGAGAGACGCAGCATATCGGTGGTGTACTTTGTATGAGAAACTTTGAGTTGCCAGTGTGGACATTTGCAGAAGAGACTTTGTATCAGTATTGGTGCATTTGGAAATGCATTGTGTGGAGATCGCATCGCTGAATTAAAATATTGTTGGAACTGTTACTCCAGTATTGTCTACATCCTTAAGCCACGTGTGACGGGTTGCAGCTGAATGAAGTTTATTTAAAAGAACCTTACGTGTGTGCGTCTGGTGTGTTTATCATACTACGACTACGACCCAACCACGTAACAGTCTCATTGAAAGACATAAACAACCGTTTATAGGAAGTCGGTTGACCCAGATTAGAGTCCGTAATTTTTGTCATATTTACTTGAACTTTTGCATATAGCTAGTTTGGAGAAAGACATTAGATGAGTTCGTTAGCCAGCTTTGTATTACTTATTTAGTAAAAATTAATTCTTTTCAGAAAATAATTAAAACAGTAAAAATGTATTTTTCTTTATAACGAATTTTTTTGAAAAATACTTACCGATGGTATTACTATATGGGATTAGTTCTTAGCTAGTCTAATTTTAGCCCAAAATTCGTTGTGCACGATTATGGCCGTTATGGCAGGAGAGGGGCGCCATAGACTGGGCGGATGCCCGGTTAGCCTCCCTTCCTGTATCACCACGCATGTGCTCCGCGCTTCCCACTTCAGTCAGTTTCTTAGCAGACCAGTGGCAAGCAGGGTAGGTTGGAGGGACCTCCGAGTAATACCTTCGGTAAGTATTTTTCAAAAAAATTCATTTTAAAGAAAAATACATTTGTTTTCTCAAAACACATTACCGATGGTATTACTATATGGGAGAATTCCGAAAAGGAGGCGGGTGCCGCTAAGACGCCCCTACCCCTGCCATCGCACTACTTCTAGTGGCCCTCCCCAAGCAACCTCCCTCTAATTTTAGCAAAGATACTTACGGCGGCCTAAGGCGCCTAGAGGGAGTGTTGCGCCACGATGTCTCTCCGCAGCGAAGGTTCTGTCGCTGGCTGGAGAGGTCCCTCAGGTAGAAGCGTGCGAAGGCGGTCACTGCTCGCCTGCCCACAGCCAGGAAGTCTTGACAGCATGGTAGCGGTCGAACACTAGGCTTGCAGCCGTGACTAGATCTCATGCGCCCTGGGGTGCAAGCGTGTGGTGTGAGAAGCCAGGTCCTGATAGGCTGAACGTGACATCCACCAAAGCCAGTAGGATATCGTCTGGGCTGAGATGTCATTCTACCTGGGGACAGAGAGAGGAGAGTGTGTCCTGCGTAGCGGCTTGGTCCGGCGCAAGTACATATGTAAGGCCCGCACTGGGTCCTGTTGTCTGGACTCACGGCGGAGCCTGGGTCTCTTAATGGTGTAAGGTTCGCACCGGGTCTGTGTCTGGACTTACTGGTGGAACCTGGTTCTCCTAATGGCTGAATCATGACCAATCGAGGAGCAGCCAAGGAGATCTGGCCTTGACTAAGAAGGCCGGGTCGGGCAGCAGCTGAAGTGAGCCGTCCGATCTGAACTGCAGACAGTCGGGCGTGCCGAAAGGGGTGCAGCTCGCTGACCCTGGAAGCAGAGGAGAGGGCCGAGAGGAAGCAAGTCTTCCGCATCGCATCTGGTAGTGTAGCCGACTGGATGGGCTCGAAGCCAGGCGCGTTGAGCCGAGTAAGCATGTAAGGCAGGTCCCATCTAGGCACCCAGGAGCGTAGAGTGGAACGTTGTGGACCGAACTGGTCCATCAGGTCGGCAAGGTCTTGCAGGCACCGGGGTCGAGCCATCCCAGATGTCTGTACGCGTCCGCGATCATGGCCAAGAAGCCTCAAGGTGAAGGGCGCTAGGTGCTGGTCGGAGAGCAGCCAAAGGAAGAACTCCGCCAGCTGTGGAACTGTCGCTTCGGTGGAGGAGAGGCGTCTGTCGTCGCAGCAGGAGCAGAGGAGCCTCCACTTGCCTTCGTAACTCATCCGGTCGAGGTTCTGCGAGCTGTAGCGGTCGCATCCACTGCCGCGCGCTAGGAGGCGGAGACGCTCTGGACACGGGTGTTAACCGCACAACGTGGTTGCTTGAGCCTCGCACTGGGGAGGTGAGCGCCAGCAGGGTGGTCGTAGCGAGGATCAGGAGGTCGGTGGTCCCCGACCTGGTCCATCAGAAAGGCGCCACCAGGAACAGTATCATGTTGCGCCCTCAGAGCTTGAGCAGAACCTTGGGACTAGCACCGTCTGCGTGTTAGGCCCGGCGACCAGGCCGTCCCAAGGAATGGAGAGAGCGTCCACTGCCCAGGCCAGGGAACTGGAAGTGGAGAGACGAAGAGGGAGCTTCAGATTCCAACTCAAGGCGAAGAGGTCGACCATAGGTGACTCCCCGGCTGCGCCGATCAACCGAAGATGTCTGGACGCAGCGACCATACGGTAAGCAGTAGCTGACCGCGACGGTAGAGGAAGTCGGTTCGGACCTTCCGATGACCCGGGATGAGAGGCGCGCGAAGAGTGATATCCCGGTCCTCGCACCAGCGAAGCACCTGGTGGAGAAGGAAGCAAAGGGGGGGGGGGGGGGGAATAGGTCCCGCCTCGCTTCTGGAAGTAGGCGACGACCGTGAAGTTGTCTGACCGTACTAGAGGCTCCTAAGGTCGGAGGCGAAGTTCCCACAGAAGGAGGGCTTGCCCGACCGTCTTCAGTTCCCACCAGTTGATGTGTCGGGGTGACGACTCTCAGGATCACAGGCCGGAGGTAGTCTCGAATGACAGCAGGAGGCGAGCTCCCCAACCAGAGAGGCTCGCGTCGACGCACAGGAGAGGAAGGGGCGGCGAGAACCGCGGCACTCATGTCACAAGCCAGCTCGGTAGGTGAAGACGGGACAATGCTGAAACCGGGACCGGAGCGTCGAGGTCAGCCATCGAAGGACGCCAGAGCTGTAGGAGGCGCCGTTGCAGGGGGCCGAGCGTAGAGACGTCTCAAGGGAACTAGATCCGCCGCTGCGTACATCAGTCCCAGAAGCTGCAGCTAATGCCTGGCAGAAGCGTAGTCGTCTGAGAAACTGCCGTTCTAAGTTCGCCAACTTCTGGAAGCGTTTCTCTGGAATCCGGCCGATGTGCGGAGCTCCATACCCGGGCGCACGAAGTGACGCGCTGGGACGAGATAGGACTAGCCGAAGTTGGTGAAGGAGCCCCGAACTTCGAAGAGGCGGAGAAGGGCATCCCGGTCCTTCATCAGGGCCGACTCGGAACGGTTCCACAAGAGCAGGACGTCCAAGTAGTCCAAGGAGAGATTCGTGGACGTACGACGGGCTCTGGTTACCGCAGCATCCAAACCGAGAACTCCCAAGGGCTTAAGTCGAGGCCGAAGGGAAGGGCGCGCAACTGGTAGACCCCTCTCTCGAAGGCGAACGTAGTAACGCCTGGAGGCTGGGTGTAAGCAACGTGAAGTCATGCATCCGAGGTCCGGGCTGACAGCAAGTCGATCGGCTGCATGGCGGAGCGAAGGCCCGGGCGGTCTCCAAGCGGAAGGATGGAGCACGACGAACTTGTGGAGCGCCGAGAGGTCTAAGACTGGGCACCACCTGCCGCCAGGATCGGGAGCCACGACGAGCCGGCTGTAGAACGCAGGAGAGTCGTATCGCATAACCACCTCCGCGGTCGCTGCAGCAGCAAGGCGGCTACTTCGGCGCTGAGGGCCTCGTATCAGGGCTTTTTCTTCTCTTTTCCAACAGCACTTGGTGTTCCCAGGCGGTCACCCATCCAAGTACTAACCGAGCCCGACGTTGCCTAACTTCGGATCAGACGAGAACCGGTGTATTCAACGAGGTATGGCCATTGGCTGGTCTGACGGCACCGCCGTCCCCAAGGAGAGCGGGGCAGGGAACCGAGACCGAAGAAGATGAGGAGTCCATCGGCGATCATTGAAGGAATCCACGGGCCGTCAGGTAGAAGCGCTCGCCACACGTTGCTGTGAAGCGCTAGCCTCCCGCCGACAGGAGACCCGGAAGAGGTCGGCGGAGGACGAGACAGGCTGTCACTGGGCCCTACCCCGCCTGGGACGCCGGACGGGTCTGGGCCAGGACTGAGCAGGGGGCGCAGGGGCAGTGCCTGAAGAAGGGCGGGTGCGGGGAGAGGCCGGAGGTCTGGGGGGGAGTCGTCCACCTCTGGTAGGGGGACGAAGGCTGGGTCTGGAAGTCCACACGGAGCGACCCGGAGCCTTGCGGGGGATTCGAAAGGGAGCTGTAGCCGGGCGGCTGGGCCAGGAGTCATTCGCCTCCTTGACCGCAAGCCAGGTGGGGCCAACAGGAGCTCTCCTCCGAGGGGAACTTGACGAAGCTGTGTCTTGACGTCGACCGGAATGGGGCATAGGCGAAGTACCGCATCCCGTCTTAACAAATCACAGTTAAGGGCCGCAACCATCGCGTTGACGGAAGCGTGGTAGGCCGCACGGTTCCCAGAGACCGCGAGCGCTAGAAGGTCCCCAAACAGCGAAGACAACGAAGGATGCCAGGCGTCTTCTAGTTGACGAATGATGGCTTGCGTCGCTAGGTCCAGGAAACCCACTGCAGTGAGGGCGTTTCGCGCGAGTGTCGCTATCTGATCCACGCCAGGGGGAAGAGTCTGTCGCAGGGTAGCACCAGCAAAAGCCGCCGCCGCGGGGTCCAATTTAGGCAGGGGGCAAGAAAAACTCTGCGAGTGTCCCGCGTACCAGGATTGTCGAAAGTACATATCCAACCCTGCCGGCCACCTGGAGTCTGAAAGGAAACCGGCGGAACCGCAACGACCCTGCGAGAGATGAGCGGAGAAAGCTTCGCAAATGTCCTTAAAACCTGTTGGCTGGGAAGAGACTTAAACCACTTGCCCTGACGATCTGCATCGACGGAGGCGGAAGCCTTCCTCTTGAGCAGGGGTGAAGGAGGACAACAATCCGCTGGAAGGCAGTCTGCAATGATGCGCGCCGCTTCATCCAGTGCCCGCAGAGTCTCCAACCTGTGTCCCACGGCCGACGGTTGTAGTTCCTCCTCGTCAGGCGAGAGAACGGCCAGGTCTGGGCTGGTCTCACGAAGGAGGGCTGAAACTGACTCCGCGGGGTACAAGCTGAGGGCGTCGTCTTCAGTCGGCTGTGTCTATCACTTGCCGAGTAGCGAGAAACTCCGCACTGTGATCCCGGGCGCCGGTCGTAGCCCTAAACGAGCTTCTCCCCGGCGGGTGGAGCCGAGGGTGCCGCAGCGAAGAATGATCTCGCGACGAGCTCCGCGACGAGTGAGATGCACGACGGGAGACGCTGCGCTGTCTGGAGCGGTAGCGGCGATGCGAAGACACCGAACGTCGGCACCGGCGCGACGCTGAACTGCGGGACGAGTCGTACCTAGCCCGAGCACGAGGGGTTCGGCTAGAAGCTGAGTGGCGGGAAGAAACTCTCCGGCGCTTCGACGAGTCCCTGGAGCGCGACCGACGACTAGAGGAGGAAGAGCGCTCAAGGCGTAACCGGGGCGGGCGGTCTCGGGGCGAAGACGGGCCGCGTCTCAAGTAGCGTGACCGGGAGCGCGACCGCCGAGCACGTCTGTCCGGTCTAGGTGCCGAGTCGCCAGTCTTGGTTCGGGGAGTAGAGGCGACGACTTGTTTACCAGTGGCGGACGAGGAGGGGGGCACAACAGGTCCACGTAAAGGAGAGTGCCGCTCGCTGACCTGGTTGGCTGTGGCGTTCGGTGTCTCAGTCCGGACGTCTACCGAAGTCGCCGCATGTGCCTGTGTGTCTACCTGTGACTGCTTGGAAGTCACCACCGCATAACAACCACTAGACGGGACTGTGGTGGTTACCGGTTTATTCCGAAGAGGTTTAGCTGGTGGGCCTCGTCGATCCTGAACCGCACAACGACCACTAGACGGGACTGTGGTGGTTGCCGGTTTTAGCGTTCTAGCTCGCAGCCGAGGCTGCGGAGCCGGAGGCGCTACCACACGGTAGGGGCCACTAGGCGGGTCTGTGGCGCCTACCGGGGATGGATCGGAACTCCGTGCTGGTGTCTGCCGTTCTCGGCCGTAGAAGCGCAGGAGTTGTGTCCACTGTTCTTCCTGCCATGGGGCGCAGACCTGGCACGGGTTAGTAGAGGCACATCCGGAACAGGTCAGGCAAATGGAATGTTCATCACTGGAACTGCCCACATCGCGTGCAGGTGCCAACTTGCCAACTGCAACACAAAGGAAACGATGACATACGATCGAGCGTGCCCCCGCAGGCATGCAAGAAAAACGAACCGCGCTTTGAACGAAATTTCGACAAAGGGCTTATGCCGAGGCCCGGCGCTCTACCCACACCCCTGAGCGCCTGGCATAGGCCTAAACCGAAACTTTACCTCGCCATCCGAAGAAGAGGTACCAACCAACAGGCCAAGACCAACCAACCACGTGGGGGGCCGATGACCAGGCGAAGAGGAAGTTCGAACAGTCGCCGGTCGAAGACAAGTCCCTGCCGCAACTGCTGGGTCGAAGGAGGCGGCGAGGAAGACGCCAGGAAGCCGCCACACACCAAACTCCGGGGCTCGTCCCGCGAAACACCACAGAACGACGAGTGAACACACCAGTCACAGTTCTCAAGCACACAGCCCCCCCCCCCCCCCGGCCTGAACCGGCGCAAGCCGGAACCGGGCACCCAAGGGCGAAGTTACAAGTCCGCGCGGCAACAAACACGTGCAAACAGTTCACCGGCGCCGCTGAAGGCTAGCCCTAAGTCAAAAACACCCACTGCAGAAACAGTCTCACACGAAAGCGTCCAAGTTTCTAAAGGCTAGCTCTAAGCCACAACACAAACTGCAGAAGCAGTCCCAACGAAAGCGTCCAAGCCTAAGGCACAAGGCGAAGGAACAACGGTCCCACGACCGGTTAACAGCACAAGCGAGCTTCGAAGCGTAGAGCTCACGACGTACACAACTGCTCAGTAACTAGCAAAGAAACTGACCGAAGTGGGAAGCGCGGAGTGCATGCGTGGTGATACAGGAAGGGAGGCTAACCGGGCTTCCGCCCAGTCTATGGCGCCCCTCTCCTGCCATAACGGCCATAATCGTGCACAACGAATTTTGGGCTAAAATTAGACTAGCTAAGAACTAATCCCATATAGTAATACCATCGGTAATGTGTTTTGAGAAAACAAAACCTGGACTTCTAGAGAAAGTCAGACAGTGCCGGCGACGTAAAAGAAGCAACTCCGTCACCATGCAGACATATGACGTAATTCTCTCTCTCTCTTCTCTCTCGCTCTTTCTCACACACATCTGCACATCTCCACGAGGCATAGATCCTCATGTGCCTGGAGGGCGCATGAACATCTATGCCTCTTGAGGATGTTTGAAGCGCACTAACGCACACACATCGACGCGCTTTCAAAAGAGCATGCAGGTGTACTTAGTATAGCATGAAGCTAGGTAAAGTCAACCTGATTTCATACAAATTATAGCAAGACTGAAATTGTACTATTAAATTCTAGTTTTGTCACCATCTTCCCAAGTCTTGAAGCGAAAGCAAATCTCATATCACCTTAAATATAAAATTACGTAAAAACAAAAAAAATACATCATGACCAATGACGTTTGACAAACCAATGACGCATATGCACTGCGAGCGCCCCTTATAGAGTTCACTATGACGCATTGGCACATCTGCAAGGCTTTTTTCAAAAGGAGATATTTCAACATCAGAATCAATTCAAAGACAAAAGGTAAAGACCCTTGACAGCTCTCCTATAGATGGGACTTTGTGGGTTATGTTTCATCCCATCTTGTTTTGTTTTAAAATGGGTTAGGATTTACAAAGTAGTGCATGGTAGCAGAAGGTTTTCAAAGCTCTAGCTTTCAGCCCTATGGTGTCTTGAGCACTTAAAAAAGATAAATATATGCACCTAAGGAAGGAGTGGGCAATCTCAGTCATTTTAAAGCTAACATACTGAAAACCTGGTGCAGTTGAATACATGGCTTTATCCACATGCAGCAAATCTCAAATAAGTACAACAGTTTCTGAAAAATTTGACAAAAGCCTGCTTTCACTCACCTTTGACAGGTCGATGAAGTGTTCTGCCTCTATAGCAATCTTGCTTCTGAAGCTGGTGCTGTCATCCGCACTGAGAGAGTAGCAGAACACCTGGAAAATAATACACTCACATAATATTTAATAATGAGACAACAAATAAACTCTGTATTTTCATATTCTAGCAAGGGAGAACTATCATCATGTCAAGCTGAAAGTACTCTTTCCAGGCTTCAACAAATCCCGCTCACACAGATCAAACAGATCGACCATGACAGTTCAAGGGTGGTGTCAAAATAACTTGGTGCCTATGGGTGCCAAGTTATTTTGACACCACCCTTGAACTATTATGGTCTATTATTCTCCTGCTGCAGTGTTCCAGTGAATGGGCTAATAGACACAGCATACAAGATTCAAGACAAACTTTGTTTCTAAAAAGAGAGACCCTTTTGTTGTCATGTCAGCTGTACTACTGTTAATTACTGATACAGTGATAGCATAATGTGAAAGTGCACACAAACGTACATAAAACTTTCTCGAAGCAGACAGTATTGCAGCACAAATGCACCATAAAATAAAGAATCTTCATTACTAACATACCTCCACTTTCTTGCGGTCATGCATGCCTGGGATGCTCTGCATCAAATGTGAAGTCGGATGGTTGCCAAAGTCGGAGCTGACATAGCCAATCTTCAGTCGACCACCACCAAGATCTTTAGAGTGCTGGTAGGGAGGCTTGTGCAGAACATTGATCTAGAAGCAGAGACGCAACAAACAATGTACACAAGAGTGCATTCTTTATGAATTCCAGCGTACAATGAGTATTCTTTATGAATTTCAGTGAATTTGAGTGTTCAGTGTCATTGGATGTCAACGATCAACACACAGTATTCACACACACGTAAACCAAACAAATCTGTCACAAATGACCACACTTTTATGAGTTATCAGAACTTATCACCATATTTTTACTTTTGTCTTCCTAGGGCAGTAGGCATCATTCATTTACTAACCTTTTCCAGGCAGAGACTAGCATGTCTGGCGGCGATGGCTTTGCGCATAGGGTGTGAGAGGGGGTAGAGCATGCTGTGGTGGGGATGGACAGAGGGCAGGCGATTCTTCTCCAGCTGGTCCTGCACAATCTGCACCAAGCGCTTCATGCGGGCATTGTACTCGGTCCAGTCACATACAATCTGTAATACAGCAAATGGTCGTGAATTTTCAACACAGAGGTCTAGTAATGCAATTGTGTGCATTAAAATCCTAAACACATGGATAGCTCCGCTGAGAGAGTAAAACAAGTTTGAAATAGTACTCGATTTAACCCTTTTCACGCTGATACACCCATTCTTCAAAATAAATTTGACCAAAAGTTGAAGGGTGGTGCCAGAATAGCTTGGCACCTCAGGCGCCAAGCTATTCTGACACCACCCTTGAGCTAAAACAGTTGATCCGTCTCCTAATTTGTAATGTAGCCTTCACAGAACAATATGCAAATTTAACAAAATCAGCCTCAGGATGTAATGGGTTTACCAACATTTGTTGAGATGGCAATCTGTTTTTCAGCCACTTGAACTGTCATTGTAAAGTTGCATGAGGCCAGCAGGAAAGGCTGGGAGCGCTAAACTAAGCCAATAAAAGAGGTTCTAAATGTTCATCCTGCCTTCACTATGACTTTTATACCCTTGTTTTCTTCACAGAGGCGTTATTACTGCCCACCATGTATTCATAACAGTTCCATGCAGAAAAGGAAAAGAAGAGCAGTCTATGATCTAATTACATTCAAAATTTGTAATTCTTACACCCTTTACATCCCGAGGTTGATTTTTAAAAAAGAAATTGCTTATTGTCCTATGATGGCTTCATTACAAATTAGAGGAGATAGATCAACTATTTTAGTTCAAGGGTGATGCCAGAATAGAATGGTGCCTGAGGCACCAAGCTATTCTGGCACCACCCTTGAACTATCACAGTCAAATTAGGGGTGGGGTGGGAGGGGTGCTGATATGATAAAGAAAGCTTACCTGTAGACAGTGTGCAAGGTTGCAGTAGGCATCAGGAAAGTCAGGTTTCAGCTTGAGTGCTGTTCTGTACGAGGCAATGGCCTCTGGGATGTTTCCAGAATCCTGCAAAACCGTCACATCCTTTTGTCAGAACACTGATTAACAACATTCATCAGCAAGGCACAAGCTATTCTGGCACCACCCTTGAACTATTATGGTCACTTTTCTTCCTGAACTGTAATATGATATTCAGATGACAACTCATAAACTTAGACATTGTGATCTAAGGGATCACTGTGTTAAACACAAAAACACACAACTTCTTTACAGCATAGCCATGGCTCTCATTCCAGCAAAGCTAAAAAACGTGTTTACCCTAAATAATATTGAATCCTCTAAATACATGCATGTTAACACAATCATGTTTCACTGAAAAAAATATGCATATGTGTATCTATTAATCTTTTTTAAAATATACTGTGTTGTCAGCATGTTTCTTCTTGTAGGAAATGTTATTCTACTTCTTGCAGTCGTACCTTGTGTATGGAGGCCAGATTGCTGTGGGCATCCGCGAAGGCCGGGTTGATTTGTATGGCACGTGTGTAGCACTGCAGTGCTCCCTGGATGTCCTGCATTTCCTTCAAAGTGTTGCCCATGTTAGAATAGGCATCCGCAAATGTGGGTGAGATTCTGAAACAGAGCATCTGCTGGTATGAGGTTATAACAGAATGAAAACGATTAATCCCTCAACTGCCAATACAATCCAACTGCAAGAGACATAGATCCTCATGAGCCCCCATAGTTACAGGTGCTCATGAGGATCTATGCCTCTTGCTGACACCACTTGGAATCCATGTTCTGTGATAACTGGGCTTGGCACAGAATTAATAAAGAATAAGGAAGAGACATGATCTGCATCCACTGGAAGTGAAGGGGCGTCCACTACATGAGCATACTGCTGGAAAGGGGCGTCCACGACATGAGCATACTGCTGGAAAGGGGCGTCCACTAAATGAGCATACTGCTGGAAAGGGGCGTCCACTACATGAGCATACTGCTGGAAAGGGGCGTCCACTACATGAGCATACTGCTGGAAAGGGGCGCCCACTACATGAGCATACTGCTGGAAAGGGGCGTCCACGACATGAGCATACTGCTGGAAAGGGGCGTCCACTACATGAGCATACTGCTGGAAAGGGGCATCCACTACATGAGCACACAGCTGGAAAGGGGCGTCCACTACATGAGCATACTGCTGGAAAGGGGCGTCCACTACATGAGCATACTGCTGGAAAGGGGCGTCAACTACACAAGCATACTGCTGGAAAGGGGCGTCCACTACATGAGCATACTAATTTATTTCTAATTTCATTCTAATTTTTCTCCTTTTTAATATTATTTTAATGTGCTGTAAAGCGCTCTGAGCTTGCTGTCCGTGGGGAAGGGCACTATATAAAAACTATGTATTATTATTATTATTATTATTATAATTACTGCTGGAAAGGGGCATGGACTACATGAGCATAGTGCTGGAAAGGGGCGTTCACTACATGAGTATACTGCTGGAAAGGGGCATCCACTACATGAGCATACTGCTGGAAAGGGGCATCCAAGACATGAGCATACTGCTGGAAAGGAGCATACTGCTGGAAAGGGGTGTCCACTACATGAGCATACTGCTGGAAAGGGGTGTCCACTACATGAGCATACTGCTGGAAAGGGGCGTCCACTACATGAGCATACTGCTGGAAAGGGGCGCCCACTACATGAGCATACTGCTGGAAAGGGGCATCCACTACATGAGCATACTGCTGGAAAGGGGCGTCCACTACATGAGCATACTGCTGGAAAGGGGCATCCACTACATGAGCATACTGCTGGAAAGGGGCGTCCACTACATGAGCATACTGCTGGAAAGGCGCCCACTACATGAGCATACTGCTGGAAAGGGGCATCCACTACATGAGCATACTGCTGGAAAGGGGCGTCCACTAAATGAGCATACTGCTGGAAAGGGGCATCCACTACATGAGCATACTGCTGGAAAGGGGCATCGACTACATAAGCATACTGCTGGAAAGGGGTGTCCACTACATGAGCATACTGCTGGAAAGGGGCGTCCACTGCATGAGCATACTGCTGGAAATGGGGCGTCCACGACAAGAGCATACTGCTGGAAAGGAGCATACTGCTGGAAAGGGGTGTCCACTACATGAGCATACTGCTGGAAAGGGGCGTCCACTACATGAGCATACTGCTGGAAAGGGGCATCCACTACATGAGCATACTGCTGGAAAGGGGCGTCCAATGCATGAGCATACTGCTGGAAAGGGGCATCCACTACATGAGCATACTGCTGGAAAGGGGCGTCCACTACATGAGCATACTGCTGGAAAGGGGCGTCCTCTACATGAGCATACTGCTGGAAAGGGGCGTCCACTACATGAGCATACTGCTAAAAAGGGGCGTCCAATGCATGAGCATATTCCTGGAAAGGGGCATGCACTACATAGGCACTATACAAGTACTCATTATTATTATTATTAAAGGGGCGTCCACTAAATGAGCATGCTGCTGGAAAGGGGTGTCCACTAAATGAGTATACTGCTGGAAAGTATTGGTGTCTGTTAAACTCTATAAAGGCACTTTCAGAAGCATTAAAATAAATTTTTCTCTAAAATGTATTTTTTCAAAAAATACTTACCGATGCCATGACTACATGGGATTACCTATAGCTTACACAATTTTAGCCAAAAACTTACGATGTGTACCTACTGGGCCAAGGGAGGCTATCTGGGGGTGTCGTGACCCAGCCACGAGTAGCCTCCCGTCCCACCCCATACGGGTAACTGGCTTGCGCGGAGAGACCCCAGTTTATTCGCTTAGCAGATGAGCGGCAAGCGGGGCAGGTGGGAGGGCCATCCGAGTCATGGCATCGGTAAGTATTTTTTTAAAAAATACATTTTAGAGAAAAATTCATTTGTTTCTTCAAAAACATTACCGATGCCATGACTGCATGGGAGAATAGCGAACAGGAGGGGGGTGCCGCAGAACTTGTAACCCCACAAGCTAGCCAGACCCGCCCGTCCCAGAGCGAACTCCCGACAATTTTAGCTAAAGGTTACCACGGGAGGGAGTGTTGCGCCGCCTCAATGTCCCCCACCATAGCCAGGTTCTATCGCTGGCCAGCCAGGTTTCGGAGGTAGAACCGGGTGAAGGTCGACTCAGTCCGCCAGCCTACGGCAGCCACAATATCTCGGACAGCACAGGAGTGGTCGAATGCGGCGCCAGCAGCCATGGCTCGGACCTCGTGGGCCCTGATGTGAAGTCGCTTGGCAGCGTCGGGGCAGAGGTCTTGGTAGGCGGAACGTATCACCCATCTTAGCCAGGAAGAGATCGTCTGGGCTGAGATGTCTTGTCTACCTGGGGACAGAGGGAGAAAGAGGCAGATGCGTCCGCGGCGGAATGGCTTGGTTCGGCATAGGTACACGCGTAAGGCTCTCACCGGGTCCTGTTGTCTGACCTCCCTGTTGGGGCTGACCGTCTTCAGTGGTCGCACAGTGATCACCTGGGGGGCTGTCAACGAGGACTGTCTTGGCCAAGAAGGCCGGGTCCATTAATAGCTGCAAAGAGCCATCCGACCTGAACTGCAGACAGGCGGGGTGCACAGAGAGCGCGTGCAGCTCACTCACTCTGGAGGCTGTGGCAAGGGCGAGGAGAAAGCAGATCTTTCGCGTCACGTCGGCCAGGCTTGCAAGGGGAAGCGGCTCGAAACGCTTAGTGTTCAACCAGGTGAGTACCCAGGGTAGATCCCAGCGTGGGATCAAGGAGCGGAAGGCAGGCCGTTGTATTCTGAAGTGGGCCATAAGGTCAGCGAGGTCTTTACACTTGCTGGGGACCGCTCGGCCCAAGAGATGGTAAGTGTCCGCAATTATGGCAAGGTAGCCCCTGATGGTGATCGGTGCCAAGTGCTGTTCGGTGAAGCCAGAGGAAGAACTCGGCAAGCTGGGGGGAGGTCAGATCGGTGGGGGGGAGGTAATGGAGGTCACACCAGGCTCGAAGCACTCTCCAATTTCCCTTGTAGACTCGCAGGGTCGAGGGTCTGCGGCCTGCAGCGAAAGCTGCCACTGCCTCACTCGAGACGCCTCTAGTGGCGAGGGCACGCCGCACAATCTCCAAGCGTGGAGAAGGAGTCGTTCGGGGCACGGATGGAAAGCGCCTGGCGCGGTTGCTTGAGCATCGTGCGAGGAGTGGGTAGCCACAGCGGGGAGTCCGTAGCGAGGTTGAGGAGGTCAGTGGTCCAGGACTTGGTCCAGCAGAACGGCGCCACTAGCAACGGAGTCGCGTTGCATCCCTTGAGTTTGAGAAGGACCTTGGCGACCGGACCAGTGGGAGGGTAGGCATAGGCGCAGAGGCCGTCCCAGGGGATGGAGAGCGCGTCGACCGCCCAGGCTAAGGGGGCCGGGATGGGCGAGACGAAGAGGGAAAGCTGGTGGTTTCACCTCGTCGCAAGGAGGTCGATAAGCGGGGTCTCCCACGTGGCGCAGATCATCCGAAAGATGTCCGGGCGAAGAGACCATTCGGTAGGAGTAGCTGACCGAATCTCGATAGGGAGGTCGCGAGGACATTCAGGGGTCCTGGAATGTCTCGCTCGGAGGGAGATGCAGCGATCCTCGCACCAACGGAAGAGCCGGTAAAGAAGCATGCAGTGGGAAGGGGAGCGGGTCCCGCCCTGCTTCTGTATGTAGGACACTACTGTGGAGTTGCCGGAAGGACGAGCAGCTCCTGGCGTCCGAGAGTTGCTTCCCACACGAGGAGGGCTTGCCAAACCGCCTGTAGCTCCAACCAGTTGGTATATCTGACTGTGAAGTCCGATGGCCAACTGCCAGAAGCCGTGGTGAAGGTCGGCAGCAGGTGCACGCCCCAGCCGGAGCAGCTGGTGTCGACGCAGAGGGACCACTGGGGTGACGGGGAGGACAGGGGAACTCCGGTGGCGAGCCAGACAGGGTCGGTCCAACGGCGGAAGAGCGGGAGGAGCAAGGGGGGAACCGGGACGGGGGTGTCGATATCACCCACGGAGTTTCGCCAGAGGAGAAGCAGGTGCAGTTGAAGTGGACAGTAGCCGAGACGACCCAGGGGAAGGAGGTCCGCCGCCACACTCATCAGGCCCAGGCGCTGTAACACACACTGGCAGGGACCGCCTCCTGCTGCAACACCAGGCGAGCTAGGATCGCGAGGTACTGTATCCGCGGTTCCGGCAGTCTCACCAGGTTGAGGTCGGAGAGGAAATCCATGCCCAGGCGAACCAAGTGGTGGTAGGGGGTGAGGTCCGACTTCCCCAAGTTGACTCTGAAGCCGATCCTGTCGAGAAGCGACAGCAATGCGTTTTGGTCCGTCTCCAGGGCAGCCGCCGACTGAATGCGAAGGAGCAGCTCGTTGCGGTAAGTCGAAGAAGGGCTCGAGGCTGTCCGGCTTGCCGTGGCGACGACGCCGTCCATGAGGTGGGTGAACGCCCAGGGGCTGAGGTTTCGGCCGAAAGGGAGAGCGCGGAACTGGAAGACTACGCCGACGAAGGCGAAGCGCCTGGAGGGCGGAGAACGAGGATGTGAAGGTAGGTGTCCGAGAGGTCCAGGCGGACGGCGAAGCCCAGAGGTCGCACCGAAGGACGAAGGGCACCGGCGGCCTCCATCAGGGGGACGCCGCGGAGGTGCACCGGTACAGGGCCAAGAGGTCGAAGATCGGGCGCCACTCGCCTTCGGGCTTGGGGACCAATGAAGAGACGACTGTAGCAGGCGGGGGAGTCGGGGCACGCGACAGCCACTGTGGCATCATTCCGCAAGAGGGCGGAGATCTCTCCACGTCCTTGAGTGGGTTCAAAGGGGCGGACGTCCACACTGGGGAGCGTCACAGGAGCGGCGGTGTCCGGTGACAGGGGCGAGCAGCCCCGCATGGAGGACGGGCGAGGGAGGGACTACCAGTCCGGAGAGAGAGACACAGGACCTTGCGGGTGGCTGCACCGAAGGAGATGAAGCGGGTGGGCCAGAGGTCCCTGTACGCGTCCTTCACCGACTGCCAGGCAGGAACGAAGCATCGCGGTTCGCGGAAGGGGCCAGATGCAGCTGTCTGCGTAGGTTCGGCGGTACCAGGCATGGCGTTGACGGAAGAGTGGTCAGCGGCCAGGGCCAAGGTGAGGACGTCTCCTAACAGCGGAGTGAAACGACGGGTACTCTCACCGCGACGTGGACGGGTTCGATTCAAGGAGCGGCGCCCGGAGGTCCGATCTGCCATGGTCATTCTGACGAGGCAACAAAGGTCGCGGTGCCTGGGCCTCAACGAGGGGGGCACACTGCCGGCTAGGCGACTCGCTGGAGGAGTCAGCAGGCTTAGAAGCGGGGGGAACGTCCGTACCGCCGGAGGGGGGCGGACGGGGCGACATAGGTCGCCACAGGCCAAGCTCAGGGAGGTTGGCGCTGTGCCGGCTTGGCGACTCGCCGGAGGAGTCAGCAGGCAAAGACGGTGCGGACACCGTGGCAGTAACAGTCATAGCATGCGAGCCGTAGTCGTGTGACGTACGTTTCCCCAACGTCAGGGCTTGGTAGCCGCTTGTATTCCTCAAAGTGGGGCGAGCGGACTTGCTGCGGAGCAGACTCGAGTGAGTGGGTGCGCAAGGGGGATCCCTGGTAAGCTGTCCCCCAACAGCCACGTGGGTGTGTCTTCGTTGGTCAGGGGCCGAGGCATGCATGAGGCTGCGGGACGGCGGTGGATGCTCACGCCGACAGCAGCTCCAGACCTGGGACCAGCTCCTCTACCAAGGGCGCGCAGACATCACAGGTGAGGCCGGAGGCACAACAGGAGCAGGAGAGGCACACTGCATGCAAACTTTCGGCCACAGGAAAATGCCACATCGGGTGCAAGTGCAGACTGGACAACTGCAACATCAGATCAAAACAAGCCCCTATATAGCGTCCCAATAGTCCATTCTATGGCATTGTAATGGGGACAGCACGCGCAGCCGGTCGCAGCTCCTAGGGACAGTGCGTAACAAGCCAGGACATGGGTGTGCATGACACCAACCTCGCCAGTGTGTCTTACTCTTAAAAATACGACGAGCACACTGGCCGTCACTAAACAAACGTGGGTGTATGCATCAAGTCCATAAAATGTGGTGTGAGAACACCAACATATGACGGCATACACCAGGGTGCCTACAAGAAAGGGGATACAAGTGCATGCTAGTATGGGTGCGCAAGACAAATAGACACATCATCAAGAAGACGGGTGGTCGCGGTGCCACGCCACGTCACAAGTGCAACCGAGCACGCAAAACACCGACAGTGATGCCGCCGCCCGGCGCCAGTCGCTGGCACACATCGAGACCTTACCTAGCCATCCTGCAGAGGCTGGGGGAAGGAAAAAACCTGCCACGCAGAAGCGGGAGCGCCACACCAAGGAGCCGGGGGCTGCACACGTCAGGCAAGGGCGCCGAGTCCGCGACGGGAGTCCCAGAGGACCGGAACACTGACGAACTTGTCCGAAGGCATTCCAGAGAAGAACCACAGAAGTAACAACAGTTCCAGGCACCCGAGTGCCACACACCGTCGGGAACGGAGGCTCCAAGTCGCAGGCACCACCGGTGCAGAACCCTACACGGCCGTAGGCAAACTGCAGAGGGCGAACGCACGTCCGCACGACACAGCCTGCGCGCTAACACAAGAACAAAAGTCCAATGGCGCCGGCGAGGCTACGAGCGCCCCGCCGGAACCAAGTCTCTCAGGGCGCAGGGGACACGGCGCACAACGCCAGCTGGAAGAAGCAGCCACAAACCGGTAACAAGTGTCCACACCGCTAGACCCAGGGCACAGCGACGCACAAAGGCACAGGAGTGAAACAGTCCAAGGGCCACGAGGCCCGGAAACACAACAGTGCCCGCTGTTTCCGTCGCCGTTGAAGAAAGGCACAGTCAGAAGAAACAGTCCAGGCTAAAGCCAGGAAAAGGCACACACACACCGCCGGGCTAAGTCCAAGACGAGAGAGCACCGGCGAGAACCATACACAGCCAAAGGCTGCGCAAGTAGGAGGCTAACAGACACACGTCTGAACTCTGCAAGCTAAAGGAATAAACTGGGGTCTCTCGGCGCAAGCCAGTTACCTGTATGGGGTGGGACGGGAGGCTACTCGTGGCTGGGTCACGACACCGCCAGATAGCCTCCCTTGGCCCAATAGGTACACATCGTAAATTTTTGGCTAAAATTGTGTAAGCTATAGGTAATCCCATGTAGTCATGGCATCGGTAATGTTTTTGAAGAAACAAATCTATTTCTAAACCCCCTTGACCACATGCAGCTACCAGTACCATTCACACACACACAACTGGGGTCATACTGACTGTCATTTTAAGCAGTAAGCAAAACGAACAAAATGTATACATGATCTTTTCTTATTTTTACTGTAACCACATCTGCAATAGACATAAAAATTCATTTTTCTTTAAAAGGTATTTTTTCGAAAAATACTTACCGATGACATGACTACAAGGAGTGTCTACTCCTTGCTCAATTCTAGCCTAAGAACCGGTTGTGCCACACAACCCGGGAAGCACTCGGGGATCCCGCAGAGGGACCGAGAGTTGTCTCCCGCTCCTACCCATCAGGCCTGTTCACGTGTGAACTCCAGTCACGAAGTTAGGCTCACCCGCGGCAAGCGGGGCAGGTGGGAGGGTCCTTCGAGTCATGTCATCGGTAAGTATTTTTCGAAAAAATACCTTTTAAAGAAAAATGAATTTGTTTCTTCAAAAACATTACCGATGACATGACTACAAGGAGAATGCCGAACAGGAGGAGGGTGCCGCACCTCTAGAGGGTTTTCTAGGATCATGACCCCCTCCTCTCCTCGGACACTCTATAGTCCCTAAAGGTGCGTACCTACGGCGCCTGCGGTGCCGGGAGGGAGTGTTGTGCCGCCGTGATTCCTCCCAAGAGGGCGAGGTTGTCTCGCTGCCCCACCAGATCCCGTAGGTAGAAGCGGGCGAAAGTGGATTCCGACCGCCAGCCCACTGCAGCCACGATGTCCTTGACAGCGCAGTTCCTGTCAAAGGCGACGCTTGTGGCGATAGCTCGTACTTCGTGCGCCCGAATCCGTAACCTCTTCGCTCCCTGTGGGGAGAGCTCGGCGTAGGCTGAGCGGATGACCCAGCGTAGCCAGGAAGAGATTGTCTGGGCAGTAATGTCATTTCTGCCAGGTCGTAAGGGTAGGAAGAGGCGTGAGCGTCCTCTCCTGACTGCTTTGGTGCGGCGCAAGTACACTCTCAGGTCTCGTACAGGATCTTGCTGCCTGGTCTCCTTGGGGAAGTGGGCGTCCCTCAACGGTCTTAAGGTGATAACCTGTGGTGCCGTCAGCGGAGACCTTGTCTTGGCAAAAAATGCAGGGTCCGTCACCAGCTGGACGGAACCATCCGCTCGAAACTGTAGGCAGGCCGGGCGGGCTGAAAGGGCGTGGAGCTCGCTGACTCGAGCCGCGGTGGCGAGCGCTAGCAGGAAGCATGTCTTCCGTGTCAGGTCTGCGAGGTCGGCTAGTGGTAGGGGTTCGAAACGTGGTGAGTTAAGCCAGGTAAGCACCCAAGGCAAATCCCAGCGGGGCAGTAGCGAACGCGAGGCAGGTCGTTGTAGGCCAAAGTGCGACATAAGGTCCGCTAGGTCCTTGCAAGCGCCGGGATCCTCGCGGCCGAGATGCCGGTAGGTATCGGCGATCATCGAGAGGTATCCCCTGATGGTAATAGGGGCCAGTCCTTGGTCTCCGAAGAGCCAGAGGAAGAAGTCCGCAAGCTGGGGGTTTGTCAAATCGGTGGGGGAGAGATCACGTCCACTGCACCAGGTACCGAGAACCCTCCACTTTCCCTCGTATACATGCCTAGTCGAGGGCTTGCGGGCTGTAGCGATCGCTTCCACTGCCGCACCCGAGAAGCCTCTAGCGGAGAGGGCTTGCCGCACAACCTCCAGGCGTGTAACAGCAGGCGTTCCGGGCAAGGGTGGAACAGCGCCTGACGCGGCTGCTTGAGCATGGTGCGGGGCGTGGGGAGCAGTAGAGGGGGGTGCGTGGCGAGGCTGATCAGGTCGGTGGACCAGGAGCGGGTCCAAGCGAACGGGGCGACCAGGAGTAAGATCGCATTCGTCCCTCGAAGCTTCTGGAGGACTTTGGGGACAAGGACCGTCGGGGGAAAGGCGTAGGCGATGAGCCCCTCCCAAGTGATGGACAAGGCGTCGACAGCCCAGGCCAGGGGATCCGGGACTGGAGACACGAAGAGGGGAAGTTGGTGATTCCACCTCGTGGCTAAAAGGTCCACCATGGGGGTCTCCCAATGCGAGCAAATCAAACGGAAAATGTCCTGGCGAAGGGTCCATTCCGTGTGAATCATCTGTCCCCGCCGGGACAACGAGTCCGCCAACACATTCAGGCGTCCGGGAATGTGGCGTGCGCCGAGTGTAAGGTCGTGGTCCTCGCACCAGCGCATCAAGCGATAGAGAAGCATGCACAGCTCGGGTGCGTGGGTTCCTCCCTGTTTCTGTATGTACGCCACCACCGTCGAGTTGTCGGAAAGGACGAGGAGATGCTGGTGTCGGAGTTGCTCCTCCCAAACGATGATGGCCTGCCACACTGCTTGTAACTCCAGCCAGTTGCTGTGCTTGTCCGCAAACTCCGGGGGCCAGAGGCCGGACGTAGTGGAGAACTGCGGGAGCAGGTGGGCGCCCCAGCCAGCGCGACTCGCGTCGACACAGAAGGAGAGGGTCGGGGGAGGGGAAGAGAGGGGAACTCCCTGGGCCAACCACGTCCTGTCGGACCATCGTAAGAGATGGGGAAGGACCAGCGGTGAAACAGGGACCAAGGTGGTCAGGTCGCCCGAGGAGGGCCGCCAGAGGAGCAGGAGATGAAGCTGCAGCGGACGGGAGTACAGGCGACCGAGGGGGATAAGATCCGCCGCTGCGTTGATCAGGCCAAGGAGCTGTAGCCAGACCCTGGCGGGGGCTGTCATCTGCTGCCCGACCCACGCGGCGAGGGAGGATAACTTGACAATCCGCGCTTCTGGTAAGAGCACCCTGTTGCGGTCCGTGACAAATTCCATGCCGAGATGGATGAAGTGGCGCGTCGGGGAGAGGTCGGACTTCCCCGTGTTGACCAGGAACCCCAACTGGTGCAGTAACCTCATCAGGGCGTCTCTGTCCGCGGCAAGGGCGGCTTCCACTTGATTCCTCAAGAGCAGGTCGTCGAGATAATTTGACGTCGGGCTGGAAGACGACTGCCTTGCCTTGGCGATTACCGCGTCCATGATGCGGGTGAAAACCCAGGGGCTGAGGTTGAGGCCAAACGGTAGGGCGCAGAACTGGTAAACCACTCCCTCGAACGCGAAGCGCAGGTACTTCCTGGAGGTCGTGTGCATGGGAACATGCAGGTAAGCGTCGGCCAGGTCTAGACTGACCGCAAAGTCCATGGGTTGGACCGCCGCGCGGAGAGCTCTGGTCGTCTCCATCCGAAAGGAGGGGGCCGCGATGAAGGCGTTCAGCGCCGACAGGTCTATGACAGGGCGCCACCTGCCGCCGGGTTTGGGGACCACAAACAGTCGGCTGTAAAAGGCGGGCGAGTCCGGGCGCTGCACCACCTCCGTGGCTTGTTTCTCCAGGAGAGCCGCAACTTCTCCGCGCAGGGCGGCGGCCTTGAGGTCGTCGGACGGTACCTCCGTCCACAGCGGGGCGGAGCGCAAGGGCGGGGGAGAGCGGAAGGAGATCCGCAAACCTCTGGTGACGACGTCCAAAACCCAGGGCTCTTCTCGAAACAGCAAGTGCCACTGCTTGCTGAATCTCGCTAGCCTCCCGCCGACCAGAGCCCCGAAGACAGTCGGCGGAGGCGGCACCGGGGATCCGTCAGGCGGCCCTCCCGCGCCCAGGGCGGCGGGAGGGCCGGGGCCAGGAGGGGGTAGGGGCGCTAGATGGACCAGGGCGGCCGAAAAGAGGGCGTCAGCGCCGCGCAGCTCGCGGAGGGGCAGCCGGGTCCGAGGGGACAGGTCTACGGGAGCGTAAGGAGCGGCCCAGGGCCGCACGAGCGGTGGGGAGGCGAAGCTTGACAGACTTGCGAGGCCAACGGTCGGGGTTGGAGTCCTTCACCGCCTGCCATGTCTCACCAAACAGCAGCGATCCTCCCAGGGGGGCCCGACGAAGCTGCGTACACAGGTCGGTCGGCATACCAGTGCAGGACTGTAAGACAGCGTCTCGTCGCAAAAGGTCGCAGTTGGACGCGGCGGCCATCGCGTTAACCGACGAGTGGTAAGCTGCCCGATTTCCAGCCTCAGCCATGACCAGTAGGTCTCCCAGGAGGGGAGAAAGGTCAGGCTGCCAAGCTTCCTCTAGACGCCGGATGAACGCCTGGGTCAGCAAATCCAGGAACCCCGAGCAGGCGAGCGTGTTCCGCACCAGGGTCGCCGTCCTATCCAATCCCCGCGGGAAGGACCGCTTCAGTAGGGAACCACCTCCAGCTTGGAGCAGAGCGGCAGGGTCCACGGGGGGAAGCGGGCAGAGGAACGACTGTGAATGACCGGCGTACCAACTCTGCTGAAAGGCAATGTCGAGAGCGGGGGGCCATCTCCCTTCCGTGAAGAAGTCCGAGTTTCGCGTCTCTGACAGGAGGTGAGACGAGAAGGCGTCCCGCAGGTCCAAAAAACTAGGAGGCTGGGGAAGGGACTTGAATCTCTTGACGGTCCTATCCGCATCCACAAAGGCGGAGATCCTCCTCTTCACCGGAGGCGAAGCCGGGCAGACCTCTACCGGTAGGGCGGCGGCGATGAGTCTGGAAGCCTCGTCCAGTGCCAGCCGGGTGTCCATCCGGGCCGAAGCAGGTCCTGGAGCAGCGGAGACATAGGAAGCCGAGGACGAGGAGGCCGGCGAGCGGCTGCGACGTCCCAGCAGCCAGCCCGCGGGATCATCTGCCACCAAACTCAGCGTATCACCGTCCGCGTGTCTGGCAACCGGCGACCGAGGCGGGTGACGAGGGCTCCTAGAGCGGGAAACCGGTTGACGGCGAACGGTAGAGGACGACGACCCCCTCCGCTGGGGGGAGCGGAGCGAGGAAGGCCGTGGCGAAGGTCTCCTGCGCGACGAAGGAGGGCTCCGGCGAGGTGAACGGCTGCGACGAGACGGAGCGGAACGGCGAGGCAGAGGCCAGGGGGAAGGGGGCGGCCGGCGGGAAGAGGAACGGGACGAGCGGGAATCCGAACGAAAACGGGAACGACGAGAGAGGGAACCACGTCCACCACGCGGGGAATCCTGCCCTGTCGAACGGCGAGAGGCGGAGGTCCTCCTACGAACCCGAGAGGGCGAACGACAGCGACGAGTAGAGTCCCGGTGCGTGCGTCCTTCTGTAGCAGGGGGCTCCGGACGAGCGCGCGCGGGTCTCTGTGAAGGCGAACGATAGCGACGAGTAGAGTCCCGGTGCATGCGTACTTCGGTAGCAGGGGGCTCCGGACGAGTGCGTGTGGGTCTCTGTGAAGGCGAACGATAACGGCGAGCAGAGTCCCGGTGCGTGCGAACTTCGTCAGCAGGAGGCTCCGGACGACAGTGCGTAGGTCTCTGTGAACCAGGCTCTAAGGAGAGGCGGGTTTCTAGCCGGCAAGGGGACCCCTGCGGCTTCCTCAGAGACGAGTGGGGAACGAAGGTAGACGAAGGGCGCCAAGGGCGTTTCTGCAAACCAGGCTCTAGGGAGAGGCGGGTTCTTTGCTTCGTCAACGTATGCGTCCTGGCGTGCTTACTCGCTGTGGCGGACCTGCCGGACGAGTTCCCACCTTGAGCAGCCGTCCGTTGCAAAGTCAGTGGCGTCAGCCGCGTCGGAACGAGTAGGCCTTGTTCGTCCGGTGCCGGGGGCACGTCGGAGGGCGTCTCCGGGATCTTCACCGCACCCGACAGCTTAGGGGGCTCTCTAGTATAGAAGTTCCAGAGATCGGACCAGCGCTGCTCCGGCCAGGTAGCACAGACGTCACATGCGTGGTCAGAAGCACACCCAGCGCAGAGGAGGCAGACTGCATGGGTATCCGACGGCCACTGAAATCCTCCGCATTGTGTGCAGGTCCCCAGCAGGCCACTGCAACACACAAACACAAAGGCACTCGGCGGGTGTCTTCAAGGGCGCCTCCTAAAACGGAGAGGGCCCGCCTGACCCACAAAACATACATAACCCTGTATCGGGGCCGACCGTAGCGGGTGCGTAGTACCAGCCTGGTAACCGCACCGCTGAGGCCACCCTGGCGAAAGCACAAAATCAAACAAATCATGGAAACGCTTGCCAAGGCGAACGCAAGCCTAGGTAGCCCAAGTAAAACCGGTATGGCCCCGCGACTCACTCATCGCCACTGGTCATGGCGTGAAATCCCGCTCAAACCAGGGCGTTAAAATTCTTCAGCCAACCAGGCGAAGCTAAGCAGAGCCCACCGCTAAGACGAACTAACCGTCAGCGACGAGGAAGCAAGAAAAGTACGCTGCTCAAGCCTGTGCCCCGCCCGGGCAACGGGCCGAGGCCCTCTAACTACCTTACCTCTCTGTCGGCGCGGTACGAGTTGGAGAAGGTTCCATGGCAAGCACTGCACGAGCGGCGCCGCCAGGAAGCGAACCCTTCACCAAAAGCGTAGGACCACCGTAGGGCAGAAGAACTAAGGCCGGAGGCCAGTATACAACGAAGCACGGTAGAGTAGGACCGGTCGAAAACTCCAAGTGTAGAGGCTAGAGAAAAACACGTCTAAACGCGTGAGCCTAAGAAGCGTGACTGGAGTTCACACGTGAACAGGCCTGATGGGTAGGAGCGGGAGACAACTCTCGGTCCCTCTGCGGGATCCCCGAGTGCTTCCCGGGTTGTGTGGCACAACCGGTTCTTAGGCTAGAATTGAGCAAGGAGTAGACACTCCTTGTAGTCATGTCATCGGTAATGTTTTTGAAGAAACAAATAGTCCTGGGGTCTGATGTAAGGACAGAGACTAGAGAATAAGTTTGAGACTATCTTCATAAGCCTGAGATTAACGTTTTAGTAAGAAATGCATGAACTAAGACTACGCCAAGTCTGAGACTATCTCAGGGACTAAATAGCCAAAATTTAATGCCCACATTTACTAGGTGTAAACCTATAGTCTCTGACTAAAAGCGAATCAAAATGGCAGCCGCTGTCTACATGATGTTTCTAACTCGACGAAATCTATGCCGAAATTGAGTGTTCAGAGACCGTCAACACCCACTAGCTGAGCTTGACGATACGAAGCTTTACAAAAAGTTTTGTTTCAAGCGCCGTGAAATTTCTAAGCTGACAGATGCCGTGACAGATGGCAGAACGAAAAGGTTCACTCATGCCCACTTGCAAGTGCTCTTGGCTCTTCAATTCTACGCGACTGGAACGTTTCGAAACATGGTAGGAGACTTAATTGGGGTGGATCAAAGCACCGTCAGTTGAACAATGACACGCGTGACTGAGGCTTTCCTCCAGCATGCCCATGAGGTCATCAGAATGCCAACCAAACGTGAGGCTGAAGCAAGCTAAGTTGCATTCTTCAACATGCAGGATTTCCCCAATGTATTTGTTTGCATTGACAGCACACAGATCGCCATTCAAGCCCCAAGTGAGCGAGAACATGAGTACGTCAACAGGAAAAACTTCCACGCCATCAACGTCCAGGTAAGCCATCATAAAGACACCCATAAAGACGAGTAGTTTCTATCTGCACTGTGTGTGTGTGTGTGTGTGTGTGTTTGTCATTCTGTATGTGTGTGTGTTTGTCATTCTGTGTGTGTTTATTTATCAGTGTGTATGTGTGTGTGTGTGTGTGTATCAGTGTGTGTGTGTGTGTGTGTGTGTGTGTGTGTGTGTGTGTGTGTTTGTGTATCAGTGTATGTGTGTGTGTGTGTGTGTGTTTGAGGCTACTTGGAACAAACCAACACTCAATCAAACATTGATCAGCACTGATTTCCTGTGACAAGTTGTATGACCTGATCACTTGTATAATGCATGCCTATGTCTTTGTAGGTTGTCTGTGATGCAGATCTGCTGTTCTTGAATGTCACTGCTCGTTGGCCAGGATCAGTTCATGCTGCCAAAATCTTGCATTTCTCACCATTGAAAATCATAAATGGGCACTCAATCCTGGCACTATCATGGCAAAGCAAGCATATGCAAAATGTCAGCAATATGACTAGGTTGAAGGATAATGCCTAAACACAACACTGCCCTCAAAGACATAAGTACAATGACTGAACAGCTGCCAAATGGTTCTGCCCTAGTAAAAACTAACAATTTATCACATCTCTCCACAAGACCATTGAATCAAACAGGGAGTAATCTCCTACCTCAACTACTCTGTAGCTCTGTCTTTTGAGCAAAGGAAGTAGAACCATCAAATCTAAACAGCAAAGTAAGTACATAATCATGTTAATAAAACAAAGTTACGTGGTACAGCTCAACCCTAAATCTACACACACAACTGGCAGTTGTAGCAGCAAAGCGACAAGTCAATCACAAGGTCATCAAATGCATCAAAACTGAAAGCAATGAGTGAAAAGTACAGCTTACAGGCAGAGTGAAGATGGAAGATACTGGCTGTCAAAACAGGTGCACAGTGAAAACTGTTTCCAGTGGCACATGCTCAGCAGCATTGGGAACTAGATTTCCCCAAGTTAAAAATAGCACCTGACGCAAGTCGCGGACTAACCCTATCTAGTCTCGGACATGACAGTCTGACTCAAGTCTCTGTTCATGCAGCGGAAATATATGCCTGAGTTAGTCCCTACGTAATTCAGACTAGGGCTAAGTCTGGGACTTGACTAGTCTCTATCCATACATCAGACCCCTACATTCCATAAACAAACCTTGCATAAGAAGCTTAGTACATAAAATAAGGAACATACCTGATGGCCTCTTTGTAGTGCAGGAGAGCTTCATGCAGTTTGCCTTGCTGTTGTAAAACACTGGCCAGGTTGGAGTGGGCCACAGCAAACTCGGGATACACCTACAAATGTAAATAAAAAATACTAATTAGAAAACCTAGCTCATATTCTTGATCTAAATCAACTCATGCTAAAAAGATAAGCAACGTTCTTACAATCTAGAAACAAAATATGCATATCCAATTTAATATGTTTGTCAAAACACTTGTCATTGTAAACAAATTGAAAAGAAATTTAATTCTTTTGCAATTTTCACTGTTAACTTAACAAAAGAATGCCACGAAAAATTTATTTTTCTCTAAAAGGTATTTTTTCGAAAATACTTACTGATGACATGACTAACAGGAAGTGTTTACTTACTCACACAATTTTAGCCTAAGAACCCGTTGTGCCCCTGCACAACCCGGGAGGCACTCGGGGAACCCCCAGAGGGGCCGAGAGTTGTCTCCCTTGCCTGCCCATCCAGTTCCGAGTCATACGATGATTCCTCAGTCAGGATACTTAGCTCACCAGCAGCAATTGGGGCAGGTGGGGGGGTCCTCCGAGTCATGTCATCGGTAAGTATTTTTTTCTAAAATGAATTTTTTTTCTAAAATGTATTTTTTGGAAAAATACTTACTGATGGCATTACTATATGGAATACACTCTATAGCCTAGCGATTTCAGCCCAAAGTTGTGTCCCCTACACAACTGGGGAGGAGACAGCGGGATCCAAGAATAGGAGCCCGGGTGGCCTCCCCTTACCAACCTATCCCGGCATGCGTGTGGAGAACTCACCTCAGTTTCACGCTTAGCCAAAAACACTTAGCCAAGGAGGCAAGCGGAGCAGGTGGGAGGGTCATCCGAGTAATGCCATCGGTAAGTATTTTTCCAAAAAATGCATTTTAGAAAAAAAATTCATTTGTTTTTTCAAAATACATTACTGATGGCATTACTATATGGAACAATGGCAAAGAGGAGGAGGGTGCCGACACTCAACCCCCTGTACCTAACACCCTCCGCCGGCCCACAAGGAGCACTCCCAACGATTTCAGTTAAGAAGTGCCTATGGCGCCTGTGGCGCGGAGGGGCTGCTGGGCCGCGAAGAAGTCGCCCACCATGGCCAGGGAGTCACGCTGGCCGGATAGGTCGCGGAGGTGGAAGAGGGCGAAGGTGGAGCCTGAACGCCCGCCTACCGCCGTCACAAAGACTTTAACCGAGCAGTTGCGGTCAAAGGCCACTCTGGTAGCTACTGCTTGTACTTCATGCGCCCGGATCTGTAACCGTCTATCCCCGTCTGGGGAGAGGTCTTGGAAGGCCAACAAGTCACCCACCCCAGTCAGGGCGAACTGTCTAGGCCGAGACCCGGCCTGCCTGGAGAAGGAGGTAGGAAGAGGCGGGTATGCCTCAGATGGCATGGCTGAGAGCGATGCAGGAATTCTGCAGTGCCCGGACTCGGTCCTGTGGACGCGACCCGTGGGGTCGGTTGACCTCTGAATGGACGTAAGGTCAGAGTCTGGAGCGCAGCCGAGGAAGGCTGGCTCTTGGCCTGAAGGACGGGTCGGTGAGAAGAAGCGCTGAGCCAAAGGCTCGACTGCCAACCTGCGGGGCGTACCGAGAACGCAAGCAGCTCGCTCATGCAGAAGCCATGGCAAGCGCCAGGAGGCAACACGTGTCCGGGCCAGATCGGCTAACCGTGCCTAAGGTAGGGGTTCGAAGCGGGCTGTAACTAGCCACGTCAGTGCCCAAGTGAGGTCCCACCGAGGTATGAGAGAACAGGAGAGAGGACATCTTGAGTTCAATTGAGCCAACAGGTCCGAAGGTCTTTCCAAGGGCCGGATCCGAAAGGCACAGGTGGCGGATAGTGTGTGCGATCACGGAACGGAAACCCTTGACGGTAATAGGTGCTAATCCTTGGTCGTCGAAGAGCCAATGAGGAATTCCGCCAGTAGGGGGAAGTGAGACTCGTGCGGGCGGGAGCCGCAGGGCGGCGCCCCACGACTGAGAGATCCTCCACTTGCCTCCGCACACATTCCTGGTAAGACAGTCTGCGGGCTGTGGCCAAAGCCGCCACTGCCGCATCCAAAAAATCTCTAGCGGTGAGGACTAGCCTGGCAACTTCCAGGCGTGAAGTAGGAGGAGCTCCAGGCACGGGTGGAAAGGAGCCGGGCGGAGCTGCTCGAGCGTCGTGGTAGGGCCGGGTCCGTTGCTAGAACGAGCTGATCCATGGTCCAGCTCCGGGTCCAATTGAAGGGGTGTTCACCCGGAAGATTACTGCGGAGCAATCCAGCAGGATCTTCGGCACCAGCACCGACGGGGGGAATGTAAACGAGATCAGTCCGTACCCGGGAGGAGAGCGCGTCTACCGCCCAGACGAGAGGGCCTGGCACTAGAGAGGCAAACAGCGGTAGCTGGATGTTCCATCTGGCGGCAAAGGTCGACTAGCAGCGTCTCCCATCTCAAGCGGATCAGACGAAAGACGTCTGGGCGCAGGGACCACTCCGGGAAGTGGCGGGCTCGAAGAGCAATGTCTGGGTCCTACCACCAGAGCAGGAAAGGAAAGGAGGAAGCACCGGGAGGGCCAGCGAGTGCCTCCTGGTTCTGTATCAAGGCTGCCACTGTCGAGTTGTCTGGCAGACAAGGACCTCCTGGTTGGTCAGAGTCTCTGGCCAGGCATTGAGGGCCATCCCAACTGCTATAACTCCCAGTTGATGTGACTATCTGCGAAGTCCCCAGGCAACAGGTCCGAGGTAAGGTCCGGGAACAGTAGTGTGCCCCAGCCGGACTGGCTCGCATCAGTGCAGAGAGATCACCGGGGCAGAGGGGAGCACAGGGACACGCCCGACGCCCAGCATGCCAGATCCGCCCACATCTGAGGCGGGGGCGGGAAGGGGGTAACAGCAACGGAACCGTCAGGGTGCCATCGAAGGGGAGCCAGTGTAGGAGGAGGTGTAGTAGCCACGGCGAGCCTTCTCACTTTGTATCCTGCCGCGCCATGCAGTCCCAGGAGAAGGAGAGAAAGTTGGGGATCTCTGTCCTCTCCGAGAGTCACGGTGACTAGGTGCGCAGCATCAAGTCGTCCAGGAAGTGAAGGACGGAATCAGCGACCACTGGCAAAAGCTGGCCATCACCGAGTCGAGGATCCTCATGAAGACCCAAGGGCTGATGTTGAGGACGACAGGGAGGGCTCGGAAACTGGTAGACGATCCCGCCAATGCAAGTAGGTACCGATGCGAAGACGGATGAATCGGCACGCGAAGAACGTGTCTGAAGATCTAGGCTGAAAGCGAGATCCATCGGCCGGACTGCTGAGTGAAGAGTCTGGCTGTCTCCAACTGAACGGGCGGCTCCCAAAGAAGACTTGTATAGCGCCGATGACCAATGGAACGGGGACGATAGGAGACGGACGTAGAACGCCGGAGAGTCGCGTCGGGAGACCACTACTGTCGCTGTTTTGTTGAGCCAGGCCTTCACCTTTCTGTGCAGAGATGAGATTGGTCGACTTTTAGAGATGATCCAAAGGTCATCTGGGAACAGCAATCTCCTATGGTTGCTGTAGAAGGCCAGCTGCCCGCCGACTGGAGACCCAAGAACTGTCGACGGAGGTGGAGAAGGGGAAGGTCAGAGGGCCGGAGCGAAGCGAGGCGCAGCGGGGGCAGAGTCTCCTTTACAGTCTGCCACGTCTCACCAAAAGAGGGAACCACCGAGTGGAGCCTGGCGGAGTTGCGTCTTCACCGTCTAGGGGAGATCCGAGCCAAGTTGTAGGAGCGAACACGCGGCCAAAGGGCACAGTAGGCGGCCGCTGCCATAGGGATGGCTGAGGCCATGTTAGCAGCAACCAGAAGGGAATGTACGTCACGGAGCGGGGACGAAGCTTCCAGGTCCCAAGAGTCCTCCAAGTAAAGAAAAACCGCTTGTGTCGCCAAATCCGAACCAAGGACGCGAATCCGTTAAGAGGGCGAAGGACAAGCATGCTGGAGTAGCCGGAGCCCACCCGCCTGGATGACGATTGCCGCATCCACCGAAGGAACAGGGATGGTGAAGGCTTGAGAGTGTCCAGCGTACCAAGCCATGCGAACGCATAGCTGCGAAAGATTCCTCGTCGCCGAAGAGTCCTGGCGAAGCCGGGCCGAGAAGCAACGACGAGATCCCGGAACCATGTGGCTGAGGGAGAGACTTGCGACCTTAGCCTGCCGCAAAGCATCAACCTGGCGGAAGCCTGTCTCTTCAGAGGAGGCGAAGGTGGTCATAAGTCAGGAGGGACAAAGTAGGCGAACAGACGGGGGCCTCTTCCAAAGCACAAACCGTCTGTGAGCTGAGCGAAGGGCCAAAATCCTACACGAGGAGGAGGCCGACGAAACAGCTGAGAAGCGGGAGGGAGAGCCAGAGGGCGAATCCCGCAAGAAGATGGCTGAAGCCGAATCCGCTGTACGCAGGCTTAGTATGTCCGGGTCTACCTCCACCGTCCACCTACCAAGCAAAACCGCAAGGAGGGCGAACGGCTCCGAGAACGCGGGACCGCCGAAGCCACTGGCGCGGGCGAGCCCGAAGGAAAGGAGGAGGCGACCGCGAAGCCCACAAGTCGGGGCGTCGCGAGGGAGGTGGGACCACGGCCAAAGGCGAAATAGGCTCTGTAAGCCCCCGACTCGTCGAAGTGCGAGGGAAGGGGGGCTACTAGTGACGGGAATAGCGCGCGGAGGACGAGGGGAAAGCGAGAGCCGGAGACCACGCTCCGAAGGTAAGAGGGGAGGCGGAAGGGGAAAGCCGGCACCCCCAACCTGCTCGTCATGAATCCACACCTGTGAGTAAATGAGTCACACCAGGCCCGCCTGGAAGTTCGGAGCGGGGGTGGTGGGGACAGAAAGTGTCACACCAAGCCCGCTCAGGAAAAGCGGAGCGGGGAGAGGAAAACCGGGGCGCGCGAATCCGCACCTGTGAGTAAATATCTGAGTCCCACCAGGCCCGCCTGAAAAGATCGGGGCGGGGGGGTGGGGACCGAATGTGTCACACCAAGCCCGCTCAGGAGAAGCAGAGCGGGGAGGGGACAAAAACGGGGCGCGCGAATCCGCACCTGAGAGAACGTGTTTGAGTCACCCCGGGCCCGCCTGGAAAGTTCGGGGCGGGGGGCGGGGGGGGGGGGGTGGGGGGGAAGAGAGACAGGTGTCACGCCAAGTCCGCTCAGGAAAAGCGGAGCAGGGAGGAGACAATTGGGGGCGCGCAAATCCGCACCTGTGAGCAAATGTCCGAGTCACACCGGGCCCGCCTGGAAAGTTCGGGGCGGGGGGGGGGGGGGGGGGGGAGGGGGGGGGGGTCAAACCGGGCCCGCCTGGAAAGTTCGGGGCGGGGGGACAGAAAGGTGTCACACCAAGCCTGCCTAGGAAAGGCAAAGCGGGGAGGGAACAAATGGGGCGCGCGAATCCGCACCTGTGAGTAAATGTCTGAGTCACACCGGGCCCGCATGAAAAGTTCGGGGCGGGGGGGGGGGGTGGGGGGGGGGGCAGAAAGGTGTCACGCCAAGCCTGCTCAGGAAAGGGGGAGCGGGGAGGGGACAACTTTGGGGCGCGCAACCCCTGCTCCGAAGCCTCAGAGCGTGGGGTACGCGTGACAAGGTCACACCGGGCCCGCCTGGTCGAAATGGGGTGGTGGGGGGGGGGGGGGGGGGAGGGGGCGGGGGACGTAAATGTAGGAACCGGGTCAGCTTGGACAAATCAGAGCGCGGCGGGCGGGGGGGGGGGGGGGGGGGGAGTCATACCGGGCCCGCCTGGAAAGTTCGGGGCGGGGGGACAGAAAGGTGTCACACCAAGCCCGCTCAGGAAAAGCGAAGCGGGGAGGGGACAAAAGGGGCGCGCGAATCCGCACCTGTGAGTAAATGTCTGCTGGAAAGATCGGGGCGGGGGGGGGGGGGGGGGGGGGGGGGGGAGACAGAAAGGTGTCACGCCAAGCCCGCTCAGTAAAGGGGGAGAGGGGAGGGGACAACTTTGGGGTGCGCGACCCCTGCTCTGAAGCCTCAGAGCGTGGGGTACGCGTGACAAGGTCACACCGGGCCCGCCTGGTAGAAACGGGGTGGGGGGGGGGGGGGGGGACGTAAATGTAGGAACCGGGTCAGCTTGGACGAATCAGAGCGGGTGGGTAACCTCTTTAGTATTTTTTCGCGCTAGTCACGCCGGGCCCGCTCGGGAGAAAGGAACGGGTGGGCGTGGACGAGCGCTCAGCTCGCCCGACCCCCTCGGGCGGGGGTGCAAAATAAAGGAGCTCCAGCCACACAACCGTGGGGAGCACGACTCTGATACTCGCCTGCCCTGCTCAGAAGACTTGGAGAGGGGAGGGAGTTCCTGCGCGGGTTAAGGTAAAAGAAGGGGACTTACCTGCGGGCTGGAAGGCCCGGAAGCCGGAGCGAAGTGGGGCCCGAGAAGCCGACAGAGCGACGCCATCCTGCGGAGAAGTCCGGGGAGACTGTCGAGACCAGGAAGGAAGGACACATCGTAGAAATCCCACAACTGAGACCGCCGGTCCTCACTCCCGTCGGCACACACGTCACACATCCTGTCGGAAGAGCAGTCAGAGCATGGCCGGCAGGCGACGAGGGCGTCAGAGGGCCACCGAAAACCTCACAAAAGGGTGCAAAACTTCAGACAGAAGCCGCCATAGCGTTCGTTGCACACTGTCCACAGGAAGGAACACACTCCAGCGCCGAACTCACACCACGAGGCACAAGCCACGTGAGTAAAGTCACAAGCCGAAAACCCAAGGCCGCAGCCAAGGACGAAGTTCACTGAAAGTCAAACCGGTCGGAACCGGTCGGCGCTAAGTCCACACACAGTAAAACGTTGAAGTGTAGAACACACCAACGAAGTACACCGAGTCCAAGGAGAAGTCTAACCAAGGCAAAGCCAAGTTTGTAGTAAACCACAGAAGACACCGGTCAAAAACCGTAGCAAGGCAAAAGCCCGTCCGTCCACGGTCAAGCTAAGAGTGAAACTGAGGTGAGTTCTCCACATGCATGCCGGGATAGGTTGGTAAGGGGAGGCCACCCGGGCTCCTATTCTTGGATCCCAGATGTCTCCTCCCCAGTTGTGTAGGGGACACAATTTTGGGCTGAAATCGCTAGGCTATAGAGTGTATTCCATATAGTAATGCCATCGGTAATTGTGATGAAGCTCTATGCTCGTGCATAGTGCTCACACGTTAGGGTTAGTACGGTACGGTTTTTGTTAACGGCTTGTTTGTGCCGATAGTCCGTGGGGCCTGCTGCCCACGTAAAATCTTTAACTTTAAGACATGGTTAACACGGGGAGTTTTAGTGAGTTCTGTTATAGTGAGTTCTAGGCGGAAGCTGTCTTGCAGAGCAGTAAATGCGTTAATACGGGCTTCTTGTCAGAGGAATCAGATGTGTTTGAGATACCTAGCCCGTATTCCAAGACTCTGAAGCCTAGAATTCATGTATGTTTCTATATATGTAGTATTATTGATGCTTAGTTGAAGAATAGTATGCGTTGCTAAGAGTAATTTGTTTGTATAGTGTTGGCCGGTTTTGGTTCAGTTATGCTGGTTTAGAATTCATTGAAGTAACCGGTGTTTTTGGTATACAGTTATTTACCGAGATGGATGACTAAAGGAATGTAAGGTGTGTATGCTTAAGTCGCTATGAAGGTAGTACGTGGATGGTTAAGCATAGTCTTTTCCAGTGTATAGAGTAGTGTATAGCAAGAGTGTTAGGCTATAGTCTGTTTCAAGATAGTGACAGAGATATGGGGGTGTTACGGAAGTAGACAGTTTATGAAGCACGTGTGTGTGTGTGAATGAACGTGTGAGTTATTATAATGTATCAGCCAGGTTACATGACGTTTCTCATTGATCCAATATGTTGTGTGTTTAGCAAGTGTTACGTTGGGACTTTTGTTGTCGTATTCAGAGTGCTTGTAAAGAGTGGAACGACGGACGCCGAGACGTCGGTCACAGGTGGGACCTAACGTGAGGTCATCCCTCCAGCTCTTCGCTCAGAGTGAGTCTGATCAGAACCAAGATACCCGGATCACAGCGAGAACTGCGCTACGGTGCGAGTACAAGGACGTCTGTGTTACAGACGGGACGACAGGAAAGAGCATACAACGGACTTGCACGCCTAAACGTGAGAAGGACCAACGTAACCAGGCAATAACATCAAACAGGTTGGAGACTGAGAACTAACACCTAGCCTGGCGAGATATTGTGAATTGTGTGTGTGTGATGTTCGGATGTTAGTAGAGAAGTGTATATAGTTTGATAATCTTTTTGAACCTTTTAGTGTATAAAAGTTACTTTAGAAAGGGAGCCCGTGTGTTGAGTTTTACCGCATGAATGCGCCCGTCTGAGTCAGTGGCGGTGTATGCGTCTGTTGTGCGAGAGTCTGTATGTGCGACTGTGGGCAAGTCTGCGTGCGTTACAGTAATGTATTTTAAAAAAACAAATACCTTTTAGAGAAAAATGAATTTATTTCCTCAAAAACATTACCGATGACATGACTAACAGGAAGAATAGCGAGAAGGAGGAGGGTGCCGCTACCCCAACCACCCCCACGGGGCCAATGCAGGGCCATCCTCCCTGTCACACACTCCCGACAATTTTAGCTACGTGCATACCTACGGCGCCTGAGGCGCCAGGAGGGAGTGTTGTGCCGCCGTGATGTCCCCCCACCAGAGCGAGGTTGTCTCGCTGGCCTGCCAGATCCCGGAGGTACAAGCGTGCGAAGGTCGATTCAGCTCGCCAGCCCACGGCTGCCACGATGTCCTTGACCACGCAGTTCCGGTCGAATGCGAGGCTCGTGGCCATGCCTCGTACCTCGTGTGCGCGTATCTTGAGCCTCTTCGCTCCCTGTGGGGAGAGGTCCTGGTAGGCGGACCTAATGACTCAGCGTAGCCAGGATGATATTGTCTGGGCTGTTATGTCAGTTCTGCCAGGATTTAGAGGCAGGAAGAGGCATGAGCGTCCTCTCCGGACGGCTTTGGTACGGCGTAAGTAAACACGTAAGTCGCACACGGGATCTTGTTGCCTGGTCTCCCGGGGAATGTTCATCCCACGCAGCAGCCGTAGGGTGATCACCTGTGGCGCGGTCAGTGGAGGCCTGGTCTTGGCAAGGAAAGCAGGGACCGTGAGAAGGTACACGGAGCCATCCGCATGAAACTGTAGGCAGGTAGGGCGCGCTGAGAGCGCGTGTAGCTTGCTGACTCGGGCCGCGGTGGCAAAGGCCAACAGGAAGCATGTCTTACGAGTCACATCCGCGAAGCGGGCCAACGGCAGCGGTTCAAATCTGGCGGAGTTTAGCCACGTCAGGACCCAGGGGAGGTCACAGCAAGGAATGAGTGAGCGGGGCACTGGACGCTGCAGGCCAACGTGAGTCATAAGGTCGGCGATGTCTTTACAGGCGCTGGGTGTCCGGGCGGTCGAGGTGCCGGTAGATGTCGGCAATCATGGACAGGTACCCCCTGATGGTGATAGGGGCCAAACCTTGGTCTCCGAAGAGCCAGAGGAAAAAGTCCGCGAGCTGGGGATTTGTCAAACCGGTGGGGGAGAGGCGTTGGACCTCACACCAGGAGCACAGCACTCACCCTTTCCCTCGTAGACGTGCCGTGTCGAGGGTCCGCGGGCTGAAGAGATCGCTTCCACTGCTGCACTCGAGAAGCCTCTAGGGGTGAGGACGTGCCGCACAATCTCCAGGCGTGAAGGAGGAGACGCTCCGGGCATGGGTGGAACAGTGATTGGCGAGGCTGCCTGAGCATCGTCCCTGGCGTGGGTAGCCGCAGGGGGGGTCCGTGGCGAGGCTGAGGAGTTCCAAAACCGGTTCCAGGAGAACGGGGCGACCAGCAAGACGACCGCATTGCATCCATGAAGCTTGAGGAGGACTTTGGGGACGTGGACTGTCGGGGGGGTAAGCATAAGCTATAAGTCCTCCCAGGGGATGGAGAGTGCGTCGACTGCCCAGGTCAGGGGGTCCGGGATCGGGGAGACGAAGAGAGGAAGCTGGTGGTTCCACCTCGTGGCGAACAAGTCGACCAAACGGGTCTCCCAGTGCGCACAGATCATCTGGAAGATGTCTCGGCGAAGAGTCCACTCCGTGTGTAGCAGTTGGCCGCGACAAGAGAGTCGGCCAAGACGTTCAGGTGACCAGGAATGTGTCGTGCCTGGAGGGAAATGCTGCGGTCCTGGCACCAGAGCATCAGACGGTAGAGGAGCATGCACAGGTCGGGGGAGCGAGTACCGCCTTGCTTCTGGATGTATGCCACCACTGTCACGTTGTCGGAGAGAACCAGCAGTTCCTGGTGACCGAGTCTTGTCTCCCAAGCGATGAGGGCTTGCCAAACTGCCTGCAGCTCCAACCAGTTGATATGCCTGACGGCCAGCTCTGGAGGCCAGGAACCAGACATCGCGCTGAAGTCCGGTAGCAGGTGGGCACCCCACCCGGAGAGACTGGCGTCGACACACAGGGATAACTGGGGGGGGGGGGGGGGGGGGAGACGCCTGGGGAACTCCGGTAGCCAGCCACAAAGGATCCATCCAACGCTGCAGGTGGGGGCGAAGCATTGGAGTTACCGGTACCAGGGTTGTCAAGTCGGCTGAGGACGGGCGCCAGTGGAGCAGGAGATGCAGCTGTATCGGCCGGGAGTAGAGACGACTGAGTGGGAGGAGATCCACAGCCGCATTCATCACGCCGAGGAGCTGAAGCCAGACTCTGGCGGGGGCTGTGTCCCACTGGTTTAAATTGCTGGCCAAGGTGGCTAACCTCTGAATCCGCTGCTCCGGCAAACTACCCTGTTGAGGTCGGTAGCGAACTCCATGCCGAGGTGGACGAACCGGCGAGAGGGTGTGAGGTCCGACTTGCCCGCGTTGATCAGAAACCCCAACTGACCCAAAAGCCGCATCAGCGTGTCCCTGTCCACTGCTAGGACGGCCACCGATTGGTTGCGTAAGAGGAGGTCGTCGAGGTAGTTGGGTGTCGGACTGGACGATGACTGCCGAGCCTTGGCCACCACTGCGTCCATGAGGTGGGTAAAAACCCAAGGGCTGAGGTTGAGACCGAATGGTTTTTGAATCTTGAATCTTGAATGGCAGGGCCCGGAAAACTGGTAGACTACCCCGTCGCAGGCGAAGCGGAATTACCTCCTTGAGGTGGGGTGAATGGGGATGTGCAGATAAGCGTCGGAAAGATCCAGGCTCACTGGACTGAAGAAGGAGGGCTCTGGCCGTCTCCAGGCGGAAGAATGGTGCCGTGATAAAGACGTTCAGCGCCGATAGGTCGATGACCGGCCACCACTTGCCACCCGGTTTGGGCACAAGAAAGAGGCGGCTGTAGAAGGCTGGAGTCGGGGCGCACAACGACCTCTGTGGCGGCCTTCTGCAGGAGGGAGGTGACTTCTCCGTGTAGAGCACTGGCCTTCAACGCGTCGGACGGCACCGAGGTCCACCAAGGGGAGCGACTAAGCAGTGGAGCAGAGCGGAAGGAGATCCGAAGGCTGTCGGAGACGGTGGTCCGAACCCAGGGGTCGTCTGGGAACTGCGACTACCACACTTCGCTGTACTGGGCAAGCCTTCTGCTGACTGGAGACCCCGGGATGGCCACCGGGGATGGAGGAGCACAGGAGTCGGGCGGCCCGCCCGCGCCCTGGGCGACGGGCAGGACGGGGCCGGGTGGGGGCAAAGGAGCTAACTTGGCCGGGGCGGCCAAAGGCAGGGCAGCGGCGGGGGGCGCCCGGAGGCGTGGGGCCAGAGGGCGCAAGGGGCCTGGAGACCTGCAGGGTGCGACCCGGAGCCTTGCAGGCCAGTCGAAAGTGAGGGGGAGCTGTCTTGCCAGGCCAACGGTCTGCATTCGCCATCTACACAGAGGTCCAGGTGTCGCCGAAGAGGAGGGGTCCACCCAGGGGGGCACGCCAAAGCTGGTTACGCAGGTCCTGAGGCAAACCCCGACAGGCCAGCAGAACGGCATCCCGACGCATGAGGTCACAACTGGAGGAGGCCACCATGGCATTGACGGACGAGTGGTAGGCTGCCCGGTTGGCCACTTCCGCGAGAGTGAGAAGATCCGCTAGGAGGGGCGTCAAGGAGGGATGCCAGGCGTCCTTGATCCGGCGCACGAAGGCTTGGGTGAGCAGCTCAAGGAAGCCCGAGCACGCGAGGGTGTTGCGAATGAGTGTAGCCATACTATCCAGACCACGGGGAATCGCACGCTTCAGGAGGGTGAGGCCGCCTGCCTGAACGATGGCTGCCGGATCCACTGTGGGAAGGGGGCAGACGAAGGCCTGGGAGTGTCCGGAATACCATCCCTGACGAAAGGCGATGTCGAGGCCGGGGGGCCACCGACGATCGGAAAAGAAATAGGTCTCCCGAGGGGAGGGGAGTAGATGAGCGGAGAAGGCGTCCCGCATGTCGCGAAAACTGGGAGGTTGAGGGAGCGACTTGAACTTCTTGGCCTGCCTGTGGAGACCTTCCTCTTGAACGTGGGGGGGGGGGGGGGGGGGGGGGGGGACAGGGGGGCAAGCGTCCACGGGGAGGGCTGCCGAGATGAGGACGGTGTCCAACGAGAGGTCAAAGCCAGAGGCAAAGGGTTCGAGACGTCCGAAACGGTCGAGCGAGAAGCAGTGGAACGGCCAGGAGCGCCAAGCAGCGCGGAGACGGAGTCCTCAGTGAGAAGACTTCAGACTTCATCATCCTGGGGGTGGGGGGGGGGGGGGGAGCGGTGGAGAAGAGGGACGCTAGAGGAAGACAAAACACACCAAGAGGCCAAACGGGGGCTGCGGCGAGAACGGGGCGGAGACCGGGGAGAGTCACGCCAGGAGGCGTGACTGCAGCGGCTGCAAAGATGGGAGCGACGTTCATGATCCCGACGACGAGGGCTCCTGCCTGAGTGGCGCCGAGGGGAGGCAGAAGGGCGATGCGAGGAACGCAGCGGCGAGTAACGAAGCGTGAGTGAGGATGTTCACGCCGCAGACTGGGCCGAATGCGAAGAAACCGAGTGGGGGGGAGGGGGGGGGACTGTGCCAGTCGTCCAGTAAGCGCGGTGGTCCTTTGCACGAGCGTTGTATCTGGATATATTTCGTCTTAAATAAGTTAAATTCCTTGTGCATGCAAGCATGGGTACTGCTGACAATGCCAGTGGGCGCACAAGAGGATTAAGACCAACAAGTTTTTCCATGCAAGCGTCAACCCACCTCCAAAGCCTTCAGGTAGAGACGGACTGCCTCCTCTGTGTTGCCCTGTTCCCTCTTGATGTTGGCCAGATTGTTCAGAGAGTCGGCATGTGTGGGACTCAGTCGCAGGGCTGTGTTGTAGCATTCTTCTGCTTCCTTCACCTGTAATCAAGAGCAACGCAATGTAATTTTAACCACCCTAATATATGTATGCTCAAAGGGCACAAGACAATACCAAAATTGTAAAAAATGTCTTCATCCCTTTGGCTGTTGATGTTGGATTCTGACACAATTCCTATAGAAATCATTGTGACAAAAACAGGAACCGACAGCAAGAGGTTGAGATTTTCTAGCTTATCCACATAAATATACTTCAGAAAATGTCGCTCAATATCTGCACCAAGAAAAATTCATTTTTCTTTAAAAGGTATTTTTTCGAAAAATACTTACCGATGACATGACTACCAGGAGTGTCCACTCCTTGCTCAATTCTAGCCTAAGAACCCGTTGTGTAAACACAACCCGGGAGGCACTCGGGGAACCCCCAGAGGGACCGAGAGTTGTCTCCCGCTCCTACCCACCAGCCCTATTCACCTGTGAACTCCAGTCACGAAATTAGGCTCACCAGCGGCAAGCGGGGCAGGTGGGAGGGTCCTTCGAGTCATGTCATCGGTAAGTATTTTTCGAAAAAATACCTTTTAAAGAAAAATGAATTTGTTTCTTCAAAAACATTACCGATGACATGACTACCAGGAGAATGCCGAACAGGAGGAGGGTGCCGCACCCCCAGATGGTTTTCTCTAGGCTCATGGCCCCCTCCTCTCCTCCGACACTCTGCACTCCCTAATAGGTGCATACCTACGGCGCCTGTGGCGCCAGGAGGGAGTGTTGTGCCGCCGTGACGTCCCCCACCAAGGCGAGGTTGTCTCGCTGCCCTGCCAGATCCCGTAGATAGAAGCGGGCGAAAGTAGATTCTGATCGCCAGCCCACCGCAGCCACGATGTCCTTGACAGCGCAGTTCCTGTCGAAGGCTACGCTCGTGGCCATGGCCCGTACTTCGTGCGCCCGAATCTTTAGGCTCTTTGCTCCCTGAGGGGAGAGATCGACATATGCTGAGCGAATCACCCAGCGAAGCCAGGAAGAGACTGTCTGTGCTGTAATGTCGTTACTTCCTGTTTTTAAAGGAAGGAAGAGGCGTGAGCGTCCCCTCCGGACGGCTCTGGTTCGTCGCAAGTACACTCTGAGGGCTCGTACAGGATCTTGTTGCCTGGTCTCTCTGGGGAAGTCTTTCCCGCGTAACGGTCGTAAGGTGATAACCTGTGGCGCCGTCAGTGGAGACCTAGTCTTGGCAATGAAGGCAGGGTCGGTCACCAGTTGGACCGAGTGGTCCGCTCGAAATTGCAGGCATGTAGGCCGGACTGATAGAGCGTGTATCTCACTTACTCGTGCCGCGGTGGCGAGCGCCAGCAGGAAGCAGGTCTTCCTCGTCACATCCGCAAGCCTGGCCAGCGGTAGTGGTTCGAAACGTGGTGAGTTTAGCCAGGTAAGAACCCATGGTAAATCCCAGCGGGGAAGAAGAGAGCGAGAGGCAGGCCTTTGTAGTCCGAAGTGTGACATAAGATCTGCCAGGTCCTTACACGCGCCGGGGTCCGCGCGGCCGAGATGCCGGTAGGTGTCGGCAATCATCGAGAGATATCCCCGAATGGTAATAGGGGCCAGTCCTTGGTCTCCGAAGAGCCAGAGGAAGAAGTCCGCAAGTTGGGGGTTTGTCAGTTCGGTGGGGGAGAGACGACGGTCGCTGCACCAGGTACATAGTACCCTCCATTTCCCCTCATAGATACGTCTAGTCGAGGGCTTGCGAGCTGTAGCGATCGCTTCCACTGCAGCACCCGAGAAACCTCTAGCTGAGAGGGCTTGCCGCACAACCTCCAGGCGTGTAGCAGTAAGCGTTCCGGACAGGGGTGGAACAGCGCCTGACGTGGCTGCTTGAGCATAGTGCGGGGCGTGGGGAGCAGTAGAGGAGGGTGCGTGGCGAGGCTGATCAGGTCGGTGGACCAGGAACGAGTCCAAGCGAACGGGGCGACCAGGAGCAGGATCGCATTGGTTCCTCGCAGCTTTAGGAGGACCTTGGGGACAAGGACTGTCGGGGGAAAGGCGTACGCTATGAGTCCGTCCCAGGGAATGGATAAGGCGTCGACCGCCCAAGCCAGGGGATCCGGTACTGGGGAAACGAAGAGGGGAAGCTGGTGATTCCACCTCGTGGCGAACAGGTCCACCATCGGGGTCTCCCAGTGAGAGCAAATCATCCGGAAAATGTCCTGGCGTAGCGTCCATTCCGTGTGAATGAGCTGTCCTCGGCGAAAAAGGGAGTCCGCTAAAACGTTCAGGCGACCGGGAATATGGCGAGCGCTGAGAGTCAGATCGCGGTCCTCGCACCATCGCATCAATCGGAAGAGTAGCATGCATAGATCGGGTGAATGAGTTCCTCCCTGCTTCTGTATATACGCTACCACTGTTGAGTTGTCCGAAAGGACGAGAAGATGCTGGTGTCTGAGTTGCTCTTCCCAAACGATGATGGCCTGCCACACCGCTTGCAGTTCCAACCAGTTGCTGTGTTTGTCCGCGAACTCCGGAGGCCAGAGGCCGGACGTCGTGGTGAACTGAGGAAGCAGGTGGGCTCCCCAACCAGCCCGACTCGCGTCGACACACAGGGAGAGGTGCGGGGATGGAGAGGAAATGGGGACTCCCAGAGCCAACCAGGCTCTGTCGGTCCACCGTAAAAGGTGGGGGCGTACCAACGGGGACACGGGGACGATTGTGGTCACGTCACCCGAGGAGGGACGCCAGAGCAGTAGGAGATGAAGTTGTAGCGGTCGGGAGTAGAGACGCCCGAGGGGGATAAGATCCGCCGCTGCGTTGATCAGGCCCAGAAGCTGAAGCCAGACCCTGGTGGGGGCTGCCTGTTGCTGATCTACCAACGCGGCGAGAGCGGACAACTTCACAATCCGTTTCTCTGGCAAAAGTACCCTGTTGCGGTCCGTGACAAACTCCATGCCTAAATGGATGAAGTGGCGCGCCGGCGTGAAGTCCGACTTTCCGGTGTTGACCAGGAAACCCAACCGGTAAAGCAGCTGTAAAAGAGCGTCCCTGTCTGCCGCAAGCGTGGTCTCCACCTGATTTCTCAAAAGTAGGTCGTCGAGATAATTCGAGGTCGGACTTGACGACGACTGCCTCGCCTTGGCCACTACAGCATCCATGATGCGGGTGAAGGCCCAGGGGCTGAGGTTGAGACCGAACGGCAGGGCGCGAAACTGGTAAATCACTCCTTCGAACGCGAAGCGCAGGTACTTCCTGGCAGAAGCGTGCATGGGGACATGTAGGTAGGCGTCGGACAGATCTAAACTGACCGCGTAGTCTATGGGTTGCACCGCCGCACGAAGAGCCCTGGTCGTCTCCATCCGAAAGGAAGGGGCCGCGATGAAGGCGTTTAGCGCCGACAGATCTATGACTGGCCGCCACTTGCCGCCGGGTTTGGGGACCACAAACAGTCGGCTGTAAAAGGCGGGCGAGTCCGGACGCTGCACTATCTCTGTGGCCTCCTTCGAAAGGAGAGCCGCGACTTCTCCTCGCAGAGCGGCGGCCTTGAGGGCGTCGGACGGAACCTCTGTCCAAAGAGGAATGGAGCGCAAGGGCGGAGGAGAGCGGAACGAGATCCGTAATCCTCTGGTGACTACGTCCAAAACCCAGGGCTCGTCTCAAAACAGCGAGCGCCACTCCTCGCTGAATCGTGCTAGCCTCCCGCCGACTGGAGCCCCGACGACGGTCGGCGGGGGCGGAAATGGGGACAAGTCAGGTGGCCCGCCCGCGCCCAGGGCGACGGGCGGGACGGGGCCAGGCGGGGGCAGGGGCGCTAGCTGGGCCAGGGCGACGGAAGGGCGGGCGACGGCGCGGCGCAGCTCGTGGTGGGGCAGACGGGTCCGCGGTGACACGTTTCCGGGCCCGCAAGGAGCGCCCCAGGGCCGTGCGGGCGGGAGGAAAGCGCTGCTTGACAGTCTTGCGAGGCCAACGGTTGGAGTTGGAGTCCTTCACCGTCTGCCAAGTATCCCCGAAGAGCAGAGACCCTCCCAGAGGGGCCCGACGTAGCTGAGTACTCAGGTCGACCGGCATACCACTGCAAGCTTGTAGGACGGCGTCTCGTCGCATGAGGTCGCAGTTAGCCGCAGCCGCCATCGCGTTGACCGATGAGTGATAAGCAGCGCGGTTCCCAGCCTCCGCCATGAGTAGTAGGTCTCCCAGGAGGGGAGACAAAGCAGGTTGCCAAGCTTCCTCGAGACGTCGGATGAAAGCCTGAGTCAGCAAGTCCAAGAAACCGGAGCAGGCGAGCGTGTTCCAGACCAGCGACGCCGTCCTATCCAGTCCCTGTGGGAAGGACCGTTTCAACATAGAAGCCCCTCCGGCTTGCATCAGAGCGGCGGGATCCACTGGAGGAAGGGGGCAGAGGAATGACTGCGAATGGCCGGCGTACCAGTCCTGCTGAAATGCGATGTCCAGAGCGGAAGGCCATCTCCCGTCCGCGAAGAAGTCCGAGTTCCGAGTCTCCGCAAGCAGGTGAGACGAGAAGGCGTCCCGCAGATCCAAAAAACTAGCCGGCTGTGGGAGGGACTTGAACCTCTTAACCGTCCTATCCGCGTCCACGAAGGCGGAAATCTTCCTCTTCACAGGAGGTGAAGCTGGACAAACATCCTCCGGTAAGGCGGCGGCAATGAGCTTGGCTGCTCCGTCCAGCGCCAGCCGCGTGTCCATCCAGGAAGAAGAAACCTGTCTGACGGAAGCTGACACACTAGAGGCCGAAGAGGGAGAAGCTGAAGAACGGCTAAGACCTCCAAGTAACCAGTCCGAAGCATCCTCTGGCGCCAAACTGAGGGTGTCGAAGTCCCGCTGTCCGGAAACCGGCGACCGAAGAGGGCGACGAGGGCTCCGAGGCCGAGAATCCCGTCGGAGAACCGCAGCGGACGAAGACTCCCTCCGCAGTGGAGAGCGGTAGTCTGAACGATGCGGTGAGGACCTCCTGCGAGCCGAAGGCGGATCCCGACGAGGAGAACGGCTGCGACGAGAGGGAACAGAGCGGTGAGTACGAGGAGGGGGGGGAAGTGGCCGGTCGCTGGGAAGAGGGACGGGACGAGCGGGAGTCCAACCGAGAGGGGGAACGCGAAGAAGGTGAAAACCGTCTGCGGCGAGGGGAGTCCCGGTGCGACAAGCGATGAGGCGAGAAGTTCCTCCTACGATCGTGCGAAGGAGAGCGGAAACGTCGAGCAGAACCCCTGTACCTACGTTCTTCACAACCAGGAGGCTCCGGACGAGTGCAAGTATGTCTCTCTGAACCAGGCTCTTGGGAGAGGCGGGTTACTGGCCGGCCCGGGGACCTCCAGCGGGATCCCGGCGGCTTCCTCAAAGACGAGTGGGGAACGACGGTGGAGGAGGGACGCCACGAGCGTCCCACCAAACCAGGCTCTTGGGAGAGGCGGGTTCTTTCCACCAAATGTGTCCGGGTGCGCTCTCGAACGGAGGCGGTCTTGACGGTCGAACTCCCACTCCGTGCACCAGTCCCTTGATTACTCAGTGGCATTATCTGCGTCGGATCCCGTTGGTCTCGCACGTCCGGTGCCGGGGGCACAGCGGAAGGCGTCTCGGAAATCTTCAAGGTACCCGAGAGGGTAGAAGGCTCTCTCCTATAAAAGTTCCAGAGATTAGACCACCGCAGTTCCGGCCATGAAGCACAGACGTCACACGTATGGTCGGACGCACACCCAGCGCAGGGGAGACAGACTGCATGTTTATCCGACGGCCACTGGAAGCCTCCGCATTTTGTGCATGTCATCAGTAGGCCACTGCAACACACAAAACATGAAGGCACTCAGCGAGTGTCCACCAATCACCCCGTTAAGCTTTAGGCCCCCAAGCTACTGTGGTGTTATGCACCCAATTAACCAACGTACGGTCACCTGCCATCAACATTTAATTAAAACCACGGCGGAGGGAAAACAAACCCTGCCGGGACAGGTGAGTATCCAAGCCTTCGTCATAACGAGGGGCGTCTAAACCGAAAGCCGAAAAACGTTAGGTAAGGCCGAGATACAGTAACGTGACTCACCGCTCGCATCTGGTAATGGCGCGAAAAGCCCGCCAAAACCGGCCCAACATTCTTCAGCTAATCAGGCCACCAGAGGTCAAAAAACCCCAACCGAGGGAGAAGCGACGCAAAAAGCAAGCTGCTCGTGCCTGTGCCCCGCCCGGGCAACCAGCCGAGGGCCCTCTAACTACCTTACCTGTCAGTCGGAGTGGTACGAGAAGGAGAAAGCTCCATGACACCCACAGCCCGACCGGCAAAGCCAGAGAGGGAACCCTTGAACAAGACCGAAGCTGCAGTCGACCAACGTCGCACGCGTAGAATCCCAGGCCGGCGAAGACGAAGCAAGCAAGGCAGACCGAACCGGTCGAAAAACTTCTAAGTCCAGAGGCTAGAGACAACACGTCTGAACGCGTGAGCCTAAGAAGCGTGACTGGAGTTCACAGGTGAATAGGGCTGGTGGGTAGGAGCGGGAGACAACTCTCGGTCCCTCTGGGGGTTCCCCGAGTGCCTCCCGGGTTGTGTTTACACAACGGGTTCTTAGGCTAGAATTGAGCAAGGAGTGGACACTCCTGGTAGTCATGTCATCGGTAATGTTTTTGAAGAAACAAATTCTTACAATTCACACATACTTCGCCTTTCAATTCACTGAACCTAATAATACTGACACACACTGCTTGGCGTTAAAGCCTGATAACTCACTCACCCATACTGGTTATCACTTCCTGGGCAGCTGTTTACCACATGACCAGAACAGCAGAGGGTATGAATCATCAAACACAAACACTGCTCTCTCTTAATTTAACCCCTTCACAGCTGACAGATTGTATTGTGCTTCTGCAATCTCTGTTAATCAACACCAAAGAACCCAAGCCACCCAAAATGACAGATTAAAAATGGTGTCAGCAAGGGGCACAGAGCCCTAAGAGCCCCTTTGACTGCGGTGGCTCATGAGGATCAGTCTCTTGCAGTTGGATCGTGTTTCTTGATCACCCTTTCTTGTCTGCAAAGGGATTAACTCACTTGTTCATACTGTTCACGCTGAAGGGGTTAACCCATTTAACCTCAACACCCTAGAGCAGATGGATCGACCATAATAGTTCATGGGTAGTGGCAGATTAGCTTGGCGCCATCAGGTGCCAAGCTAATCTGACACTACCCTTGAATTATCATGGTTGGTCCATGTCTTGTAACTGGTACAGAGTTGTCAGATGATACCTCCCAAATTTGAGAAACACAGCAACTGGATTAAGGCATTTTGTCGTGCAATGGACTCACCTGTCCCTTCTCCTTCAAAGCATTGGCCAGGTTGCAGTAGGCGTCCGGGAAGTTCGGCTGAAGCTCAATGGCTCTCTTGTAGGTGTCAATGGCCAAGTCAATCAACCTGAAAACAAGTGAAAGACACTGAGAACAATGTTTTATTACAAGGGTTCACCGCCAAGCATTCATCCAACAATTATACAATGCTTCTCCCTAAGGGCAAGCCAGCACAATTTTGTTTGCGCGTTCTATTCTTGGGGTGAATTCTATTGCTGTTAACCCATTTAGCCTTGATGTACTACAGCAGGAGATAGATCAACCTGGTAATTCAGAGGAAAGTGCCAGGATAGCTTGGCGCCTGATGGGGCCAAGCTTTTCCTGCACTATCCTTGAATTAGCATGGTTGATCTAATGCAACTGGTACGTAGTCATCTCCAAAATATTGGAGATGCGGCCTTGGAGTTAAATAGGGTTAGACACAACATTCTTTAGCCAACCCCTTCCATCCACAAGATACGTCAATTCTCATCCACTCCGGCAGCTGCAGTGGCCCAAGAGAACTTATACAGGTAGGATTAGTGGAAGCTGCTTGACCCATTCCTGTCCATGTTTATTTGGGGTTTATGCTCTCCCTGGTCCCAGTTTTTTTGTTTTTTTTTTTTTACTAAAAACTAGTGATGTTACTTAAAAAATCACACACACAAAAAAGAGAAAAATGTATGTAATGAGCTGAAACTTTGAATACTTTCACTAAATGGAATGTGCTACTTGATTATGTACATTATGTAGACCTGAAAAGGTTTTTTAATGAGATATTTTAATTTATTTTAATTTAAATTTAATTAAATTTAATTGAGCCATGAATTAACTCATGGCTGGACGTGTAGGAGAAATTTCAGGCCACGAGTATACACAAATGGGTTAAATGGCATCCAGAAAATAAGAGACACTTCTGTGGTTACATCTGACTGAAATGGAAAATTTAGTTTAACCCATACTGAGGCAAAAAGTAAAGACTTTACATTTGTACACTGCCATATGCAAGCTACATTATAGTACTTACAGATAAAGATATAGATCAATGGCTTTAGTTCAAGGGTGGTGCCAAAACAGCTTGGCACCTAGAGGCACCAAGCTATTCTGGCACTACCCTTGAACTATTTTAGTCAAACTTATTTCACACAATGGTGCATTCTGAATGATAAGGGTTAAATTTCAAGGTACAGAGAGAAAGTATACACATTCATGCGTTTCGTAGTGTTCCCATAACATGTCACAGTGAAGGTCATCATGATGAACTTTTAACCCCTTGACCTCTGAGAAAAATATTACCAGCTGCAAGAGGTACTGATCCTCATGAGCCCCCGCAGTTGCGGGGGCCCATGAGGATCAGTGCCTCTTGCTGAGACCAATGTGTATCAACGCTCCTATAAGGGCCGGAGATCTTTGATGGTGAATTGATGATTTCAACAAGAAAGGCAAAGCCATTATGGCTCACGTGTATGACCTATTTACATAATTATGTGTGACCTTTGTGACAACAAGGGCTGGCTTTTGCACCAGCAAAATCCGTGTTTTCTGAAAATGTAAGCATTTTTCACTTATCTGTCAACCCCCCCACCCCCCTCACCCCACCCCCTCCGTGACCCTTGGGATGTCGACTAAATTAGTATGCATAGAAAGGTCTTATCATCAGCTACCTTTGTGCCAAATTTGTTGAAAAATTTGCAAATATGTTGACAATACCTACAATTTTATCAATAATTTGCATTTTACACATTGTGACCCTTGACTTTTCCGAGGGGTCATCTAAATTAGTATGCATCGATAGGTCTTACTATCAGGTATCTCTGTACCAAATTTGGGTTTGAAGTTTTTCAGAGGGATCAACCAAATTAGTATGCACAGAAAGGTCTTCCCATCAGGTATCTCTGTAGCAAGTTTGGGTTTGAAGTTGTGAATAGTATTTGAGAAAAAAAAACACATCTTTTGTCAAAATATGGCTATTTTTTACCTATTTCCTGAGCTCTTGTGAACCTTGACCTTTTTGAGGGATCAACCAAATTAGTATGCATAGAAAGGTCTTACTATCAGGTATCTTTGTAACGAGTTTGAAGTTGTGAATAGTATTTGAGAAAAAATAAATGATGTCCAAACAGCTATTTTGGGCCTATTTAGTCATCTCCTGTGACCTTGACCTTTGTGAGAGGTCACTGAAATTGGTATGTTTAGAAAGGTCTTGCCACAAAGTATCCTTGGGCCAAGTTTTAAGGCTGTGGCTTGAATAGTCTGCGAGAAAATGCCAACTTTAAACGGATGGACGGACGACCACTGGCCCAGAACATACTCACTTTTGCTTCGCACGTGAGCCAAAAACACAATGTACATACACTGGCAGTGAAGGTGTTATACAACCTTTGGCTGTTGATAGTTCTTTTCCCTCACCTGGACAAAAGTTGCTCCTAACAGCCGAAGGGTTATATATCTGTGCATCAGCCTGATGCACGTTTCAGACCTGTGAGTCAGAACTGAAATCTGCGTACAACAGGCACTCAGTTATGCATTAAATGAAAACTAGTTTGTAAATGTGTTTGCACGCATGTTTAGGGAAGAGCTACTTTAGTAGTCACTACTGGCTTACCCTTGTTCATAATAAACACAGGCAAGGTTTCCGTGAACAACCGCATGGTTTGGGCTGAGATTCAATGCTCGCAGGTATGCGGCAACGGACCTGAATGGGAAGAAAAACATTACGTGTCAGCAATGCACGCATACTTTTATTTCCTTCCTAACAAAGTGAAATGATGTCTTAATTAAACTAATAAAAACATAAAAATGTGCTTTCACTATTATGGCTATCACTGAAAGTGTAACTCATATTTTTGTTTGAAAATTAACCCATTTAGCCCTTGCGCCCTATAGCAGAAGATGGATCGACCATGATAATTCAAGGGTGGTGACAAATTAGCTTGGCGCCATTAGGTGCCAATCCAATTTAAATCTGGCACTACGCTTGAATTATTACAGCTGATCCATCTCCTGGTACTAGTTCACAGTTGTGAAGTGACACTATAGGAAATGTGGCTGTGGGGTTGAATGGGTTAACAAGACAGCACCTCGCGCATCAAAAAGAATTTTCAAAAAGTTATTTTCTGACCATCTAGTTCCACATCTAGCAATCTACGTGACCACTCACCTATCAAATATCCTGGCCTCTTTCAGGACATTGCCAAGGTTGATGTAGGCATCCAGAAAGTTTGGATCCAAAGCAACAGCCTGTAATAGGAAAATAAACTGTAAAATTGAGCACTAAAGTTAGTTTTGTTAGAAAACCTACCAATGTTTCTTGTTGTAAGAACAAGACACAGTGCTATGTTTAGAAGCAACATACACCGCAAACTACAGGCTGATCCCTCTGAGAACTTATGGATGCCCAACAGAACCTGCTTTGGATGACCACCCTTTTGAGAGATCATCTGTCATCAGAGACCATCATTCAGGTGGCAATAGCCACCTATCTGATAGTTTTTTTGGCAGACGACACTTTATGTTAATGACAGGTTTGAGGTAACAATTTTTGCCCATTAAGATCTCTTGAGAAAGAGAGACAACCTGTTTTCAAAGACCTTTATTTTTTCTTTTCTTTTTTTTTTTGGCAAAAAAAGTGTTTACTCAAAACAGATTCTACTGTACATAATATATTAACTCATTCACGACGTGACGCATCCAGATACGTGGCGTTACTGCCGCGTATCCGGATGCGTCACACCGTGAATGTGTTAATGGCCTGCAAAAAGCCTGGATCTTCACCAGCCCCAGCACGCCTCCGTGGGCTTAATCCCTTCAGTGCCAGGGGACGCAGATTGTGTCTCTGCAATCTCATTTTCCAGACCAGAAATCCATAGGTGTCCCAGGAAGATAGATTCAAAGTGGTGTCAGCAAGAGGCATAGATCCTCATGAGCCCCTGTGGGGGCTCATGAGGATCTATACCTCTTGCAGTTAGGTGCTCACATTATTTTTTTCAATAAATTAAATATTAATTTTTCTCGAAAATATATTTTTTCGAAAAATACTTACCGATGGCATTACTGATAGGAAGATACGTCTAGCTACCGATTTCAGCCTAGTCTCCATTGTGCAAGCAACACAACCGGGGAGGCGACTCAGGGAGTCATCGTTTTATATAACTCCCAGAGTGACCTCCCCTCCCTTCCCATAAGGCCCTTTGGGCCTAGCAACCAGTCATACGCTAAGCGAACGTAGCTGGCGGCAAGTGGGGCAGGTGGGAGGGCCCTTAGAGTAATGCCATCGGTAAGTATTTTTCGAAAAAATATATTTTAGAGAAAAATTAATTTGTTTCCTCAAAAATATTACCGATGGCATTACTGATAGGAAGAATAATGAAAAAAAGGAGGAAGCCGCCCACCATACCCAGTCCTGAGAACATGTTAGTTAACGAGGTGCCCTGGGCGCAAACTCCCGACGATTTCAACTAAGCATTACCTATGGCGCCGGTGGTGCCGGGAGGGAGTGTTGTGCCGCCAAGATGTCCCCAACAAGGGCCAGGTTCTCCCTCTGGCCCGAGAGGTCTCGTAGGTAGAAGCGGGCGAAGGTGGAACTCGTTCGCCACCCAACGGCCACCACAATATCCCGCACCGCACAGTTGTGGTCGAGGGCAAGACTCACAGATACTGCCCGAACCTCGTGCGCTCGAATGCGAAGTCTCTGTGCCACATCCGGGGAGAGTTCTTCATAAGCAGAGCGAATGATCCTGCGGATCCACGAGGATATAGTCTGCACTGAAATATCGTCCCTGCCGCGTCGCAGGGGAAGAAAGAGTCGTTTCCGGCCCCGTCGGAAGGGCCGCGAACAACGCAGGTATATCCGCAAGGCCTGTACAGGGTCTTGTTGTCGGGATTCCCGGGAAAGGTCAAAACCCTTAAGCGGGCGGAGGGTCATGATCTGAGATCCGGCCGAGGGAAGCCTATTCTTGGCAAGAAAGGAAGGGTTCATCATTAACTGGACGGAGCCATCCGCATGAAACTAGAGGTATGCTGGGTCCACTGATAATGCATGCAGCTCGCTGACTCTGGCAGCTGAAGCGAGAACGAGTAGGAAACAGGTCTTCCTGGTGACGTCAGCCATATTGGCTAAGGGCAAAGGTTCGAAGCGGTCCGAATTAAGCCAAGTGAGGATCCAGGCCAGGTCCCAGCGCGGAAGTAGTGAACGCTGAACAGGTCGCTGTAACTCGAAGTGGGCAAGGAGGTCGGCGAGGTCTTTGCACGCACCCAGATCTGGTCGGCCCAAATGTCGGTAGGTATCTGCGACCATAGAGAGATATCCCCGGATGGTGATAGGGGCCAAGTTTTGTTCGTCAAAGAGCCACAAGAACTCCGCTAAATGGGTGTAGACAAGGCTGTTAGGTGTCTGGAGAGGCACCAGGACTGCAGGACTCTCCACTTGCCCTCGTATACCCTCCTGGTGGAAGCCCTGTGGGCCACAGCGATAGCCTATATTGCTGCACGCGAGAAGCCTCTAGCGGTGAGGGCCGATCGCATAACCTCCAGGCGTGTAATAGGAGCCGCTCCGGACACAGGTGGAAGAGAGCTTGTCGTGGTTGTTTCAGCATCATGCGTGGTGTGGGTAAGAGAGGGGAACGTCCGTGGCGAGGCTCACAAGATCGGTCGTCCAGTTGCGTGCCCAGTTGAAGGGGGCTACGAGGAAGAGTATCGTGTTCGAGCCTCGGAGTTTGAGTAACACCTTGGGAACAAGGACGACCGGGGGATAAGCATAGGCTATCAGGCCGTCCCAAGAGATCGACAGGACTGCCCAGGCGAGAGGGTCTGGAACGGGTGAGACAAAGAGGGGAAGCTGTATGTTCCACCGTGTCGCGAAAAGGTCGACCATTGGTGTCTCCCAGAGGGTGCTGATCAGCCGGAAGATCTCTGGTTTGAGGGTCCATTCGGTATGAAGCAGTTGGCCCCGGCGAGAGAGAGAGTCCGCAAGCACGTTGAGGTGACCTGGAATGTGACGTGCCCGGAGAGAGATGTGTCGATCCCGGCACCAGAGGAACGGTAGAGAAGCATGCAGAGAGATGGAGAGCGCGTCCCGCCTTGTTTCTGGATGTACGATACCACAGTGGATTGTCAGACAGAATCAAGATCTCGTTGTGATTGAGACGAGTCTCCCAATGAGTCAGAGCCAGCCAAACTGCTTTCAACTCCAGCCAGTTGATGTGTCTGTTCTGTAAGGATGGTGGCCACTGGTCTGAGACCTCTTCGAAATCCAGAAGTAGGTGGGCACCCCAGCCGGATAGGCTCGCATCTGTGCAGAGTGAAAGCCGAGGAGGTTGGGAGGAAATGGGCACTCCCAACGCGAGCCAGGTCAGATCCATCCGCCAAAGTAGGTGTGACCGGATCAAGGGGGACACCGGTACTAGGGCCAAAAGGTCGTTTGAGTAAGGTCGCCAATGGAAAAGGAGATGGAGCTGAAGAGGCCGAGAGTACAAGCGACCAACGGGAAGGAGATCGGCTGCTGTGCTGATGAGCCCCAGTAATTGAAGCCAGATCCTGGCAGTGCACGACTCGGAACGTGACACCTGGTGAGCGGCCGCAGCCAGTTTCTGAATGCAAGAGGCCGTTAGTCTCAGTGTTGCGGTCGGTCAGAAACTCCATCCCAAGATGGATGAAGGTACGGGAGGGTGTGAAATCCGGCTTCTCTTGGTGGACCATAAATCCCAGTCTCCGGAAAAGAGTCAGTAGAGATTGGGGGTCCTGATTGCGGAGCAAGAGGTCGTCTAGGTAATTGGAGGTTGGGCTGGACGAGGACTGTCGGGCCCGAGAGATCACCACGTCCATAATCCGCGTAAAGACCCAAGGGCTGATGTTGAGGCCAAAGGGGAGAGCCCGAAACTGGTATACAACTCTGTCGAAGGCGAAACGTAGGAAGCGGCAAGACGCTGGGTGAATGGGAACATGGAGATAAGCATCGGAAAGGTCGAGGCTGACCGCAAAGTCGAAAGGACGCACCGCTAACCACACGGCCCGCGCTGTCTCCATGCGAAATGAGGGGTTTGAAATGAACCAGTTTAGAGCCAAAAGGTCGATGACAGGACGCCACTGACCGCCGGGCTTTGGAACCAGGAAGAGGCGGCTGTAGAATGCCGGCGAGTAGAGCCGAGAGACCACCTCCGTCACAGCCTTCTGAAGTAGAGACGCAATCTCCTGACGCAGAGCCAAAGCCTTGATCAGGTCGGATGAGACACAAGTCCACACAGGCGAGCGGCGGAGAGGGGGCGGTTGGAGAAAAGAAATATGACGTCCGTCTGAGATTGTGGAGAGCACCCAAGTATTGTCCAGCAGCAGCGACTGCCACTCGTCTATGTGCCGGGCGAGCCTCCCGCTGACGGGGTGCTCCGTGGTCGTCCACGCAGTTGGTAGAGGGTGATAGTCACTGGGCCCATCCGAACCTCCGGTAGGGGCGGGGAAACGAGGGGGCAAAAGAGGGGGGGGGAGTGCGAAACCGGCCGGAGAAGACAGGACGTCCAGGCCTAGAGGTTTCCCAGGAGGGTCGCAGGGTGGGTCTGAAGGTCCGCAGAGGACGACCCACAGCCCTGCAGGAAGACTGAAAGCGGTGGGAAGCCGCAGGGGGAGAGGGGGGGGGGGGGGCGAGGCCAAAGGTCCTTGGTAGACTCCTTCACTGACTGCCAGGTAGGGCCAAACAGAAGAGCACCGCCGAGGGGGCCTGTCGCAGCTGGGACTTCACGGAAGTGGGAAGGTCGACACATCGCTGGAGGACGCCGTCCCGCCGCATAAGGTCACAGTTGGAGGCTGCAGCTAAAGCGTTTGTCGAAGCGTGGTACACTGCCCGATTAGCCGTCACTGCGATGGAGTCTAAATGGCTCAGGGGGTCAGAGGCCTCAGGAGAATCCCAGAAGTCTTCAATACGTCTTACCACAGCCTGTGTGGCTAACTCCAAAAAAACCAACACAGCTAGAGAATTCCGAATTAGGGTAGCCGTCTTGTCTAGGCCCGCCCGACCCACAGCGGCCTTACCACCAATCTGCACCGGGATCCACCATCGGGAGGGGGCACAGAAAGGACTGGTTGTGTCCTGCATACCAGTGCTGTCAGAATTTAATCTCCACATCCGCAGGCCAGCGGTGGTCGGAAAAGAAGCCAAAGTCTGACAAATTGCCCTGTTGTAAATGAGCGTTAAAAGCTTCAGAGAGGTCCCGAAAGCAGGTGGGCTGAGGACCGATATGAATCATCGACCGAAGCTGAAGCCTTCTGTTTCAAGGGAGGAGAGGGGGGGCAAGCTTCCAGTGGAAGAGCAGCCGAAATCAGGTGGGCCGCTTCGTCGAGGGCTCGGCAGTAATCAATGCCCAAGGCAAGGTGGGGGGAAGAGGACGATAAGCTAAGAGGAGAGGAGGGGGAAGCCACCGCAGGGGTGGGTGAGGGAGCCACAGGGGAGAGAGGGAGAGCTGGGTGATTCGAAAGCAGAGACTGCGGCTCGAGGAACAGGGTGTAGGCTAAGCACCTCGTCTCGATCCCCCCACAAGGATCCGCCAGGCGAGGGGGGGGGGGGGGGGGGAATCGGAACTCCATAAGCAGAGAGGGATCGAACAGGCGTGACTGGAAAGCTAGAAGCGGGCGCACGGACCACTCTCAGGGCCGGAAGGCCCGAATGGTGGGGGGCAGAACGAACGCTTACCTGAGAAGAAGATCGACAAGAAGAGGAAAGGAGAGGCAGTCGCGATTGGTCTCGAGACTGGCGATTGGGGGAGGAGCTACATGGGGGAACAAAGCGGCGATGGTCCGGAGAACGTGATTGTAACGCGCTTGAGCAGGCATCTCTGGAGAGAGGGCTGCAGCTGAAAGAATGACCGCGTAACGTCACGGTCCGAAGCGGACTAGCTGTGAAAACTTTAGAAGGATGAGCGTGCCGAGTGCGATCATCCAAGCGAGAGCGTCTGAAAGAAACAGTGAGGGAGTCACCCACCGCCGATGGCTGTAACGCCGGGCGGGAAGTGCTCGTATGAGTCAAGGGCCCCAGAGTTTTACTACTCATGGGGTGTGATACTCGGGAGAGGTCACGGATGAGCGAGTCAAGGGCCCCAGAGTCTTACTACTCATGGGGTGTGACTCGGTAGAGGTCACAGATGATCGAGTCAAGGGCCCCAGAGTCTTACTACTCATGGGGTGTGACTCGGTAGAGGTCACAGATGATCGAGTCAAGGGCCCCAGAGTCTTACTACTCATGGGGTGCGACTTTTGAGGCCGCAGGTGGGACCCCATGCCACGCCTGGGAATGCCTCGGATTTGGTGAAATGGCCCGGGTCCCCAGTGGGATAGAGGCAGTATGGAGGGGCCGTACCGATCGCGGAAAATCCTGACTCCCAGAAGAGTGGGAGGGGACTAGCGACGGGCGAGCGCTGAGGTCCGAGGTAGGAAATATCCGGTTCGAAGAAAAGCCCACAATATCCGACGATGCTCGTTTGTGGGTTCCCCAATGGTCGAAAGTTATAGGAAGGGATGTCGCACTGGCGGCAGAGGGGCGCAAAGCGGCCAAGCGAGGAGCCACAGGCAGGTCGCGATTATAAAAATCCCAGAGTTGTGACCAACGTCGCTCTTTCAACGAAGAGCAGACATGGCATGGTCGGGAAGAAGAACATCCTGAGCATGGTAAACATAAAACATGTAAATCAGTCGGGTACTGGAAACCCAAGCAGCGCGGGCATGTACGTAATTGTGAACTGCAACAGAAACGGGAACCGTGAAAAGATAGGCCCGGTCCCGTCCGTCTCATGTTTTGCCGTTAGTTGCGCTAAAAGCAAAACGACCGGGAGAGAACCTGAAAACAAAACAACAAAGGGCGGATGAGAAAATCGAAAGCAACCTAACGCCGCCCTATGCCCGAAGAAAAAACGGTGCCAAATGGGAACTGCTTCGAGTCAGATTGAAACCGTTAAAAATGGCCGGCTCATGTATAAATATAATCCGAGACCTTACCTCATGTCCGCTATGAAAAGGGAAAAGATCACCGTTCAACTCCCACCAGAGATGTCGTAAGGATAAGAATCAACGTAGGATGGATAATCGCACACATGAAGAAATCCAGAAAAACACAAACGAAGTCGAGAAAACACACGGAGAACACGAGATAAACATAAGCCAAAACTGGAACAGCCGTTCACATCGCAGCTAAGCGTATGACTGGTCGCTAGGCCCAAAGGGCCTTATGGGAAGGGAGGGGAGGTCACTCTGGGAGTTATATAAAACGACGACTCCCAAGTCGCCTCCCCGGTTGTGTTGCTTGCACAACGGAGACTAGGCTGAAATCGGTAGCTAGACGTATCTTCCTATCAGTAATGCCATCGGTAATGTTTTTGAGGAAACAAAAGGCTGTATGCCTCTTTTTGAAGATAGGTAACACTTTCTGCAAAACTGTAACACCTTAACCCCTTGTGTATGTAGCCAAAGGTACTGTAAATTGTCCTCTCACCTTTTCAAAGTGGTGGATAGCCAGCCAGATTTCACCCTGGGCATTGAAGACACAGCCAAGGTTGCTCCAAGCCACAGCAAAGTTGGGACAGGTCTCGATAGCCTTCAGGTAGCATGCCTAAATACGTGGCAGGAAAGAGGGTCGGGAGTGGGGTAGGGGTAGGGGGAGAGAAAAATTTGGAATCAGAATGGCAATTGGCAAGTGTGACAAAATGCGCACCTGAGCCCTAACGCCCTGCTGCAATGGTGAAAACAGACTGACAGTGTTTTCTTTATCCTGCGCGGGAGCAGAAAACTGAAAAATCTACGCTGCGCAGTGGCTGTTCGCTTGCCACAATGCCTATAGCAACCCTAGCGCACTTCACCAACTCAGTGAGCAGTTAACAGCATAAAATGGGCACAAGCAACACGATCCAGCATTACGCTGAAACAGGACGCACATTTCTGACAGTCAATAATCAATACTTTAAATGACGATTCTTAAGAGGCAGATGGAATAAATGTGTCTGTGATTTTGGACTACTGGCTTCTAGCTGAAAGAAAAAAAACACAGACCAGCACACGAATGACGATACAACAAATCCTGCATCTTGTTCAGAGTGATCCTGAATCTTTCAAATGCCCAGTCTACGCATGTAAGATTTGAACCATCAAAACAGTTCAGTCCTTTATAGAAAGCACAATGACTAGAAACCTCCATAACCAAACAATTTGATTAGTTTTGGAGAGGTTCATATTTTTTTAAAAGTATCCACAAACTGCTCACATCATCGGCAAAGCATGCACGACAGCAAAACCGAAGCGCAACTGCACTGAAAAAAAGTCGCAAAATAAAAGCAGCAGAATTTCTGTTTAGCGCATGGGGCCAACCTTTCCGCGTGCAACCAAGTACAGCGAAACCTGCAAAAGCTGGGTCTTACTATGCTGAATACTAACAGACAACATAGTGGCGATTGACTTTTATTACTCTTTAAACGCATGGTGCAATCATCAAAACATGCCATGAACACAGGGCTGTTCTACCAATCTAAAGTCAAGCTTAACAACCAAGCATGTTGATCATAAAAATACATGTATTCGTTAATAAAAGTATCATGAGGTGAAAATGGTTCATGAGAGCATTGTCTATTTCAGCTACCATGCTTTACAGAAATAAAACGCACAAACAAGTTTCGCTGCACTGGTTTCGCCTACGCTGCATGAGACAAAAGCTAATTGCAATAGCCACTGTGCTGGGTGACTGCTGTGCAGAGTGACTGCCTGTCACCTTTTCGCGGCGCGCGCTTGCAGTACGCTTCGCGATTGCGTTATACAATACCTCTGGTCAACTGCTGTCAGCTGAAGGCAAGGCAAGAGTGTGTGTGGATTCCGGATGTTAAGACCAGTTATCTCATCCATTATAAGCACACCGTGAGTCAACCACCTAGAGTCTTGTAAAGAAAACAAACTGCATTAGTCAGTAGCTGTAAAAAACTTCACAAGCATCTTTTCAAACACATGTTCTACTTAACTACATATGAATGATAGTAACATTTTCTCTTTTTCACACAGACCATTTGTTACTTGCAATAAGGGCAGCTGGCCTACTAGTGTATTTCTCACACACAATGAACACTAGCTGAAGGAAAACATTCCCATCAATTCTAAAGGCAACAAGAGCACACCATAGGACTGCAAGGAACACCAGATAAAACACACATAAAATTAATCATCAAATTACTATTAATCTTTACAGAAGATGAAACGACTCGCAATTTAGTTTTTTTGTTTTTTTTAGCTTTTCGAAAACATACTTCCTTATACAACACTAAGAATATGGTACAATCCTAATTTTTTTCTTTGCTACATTCAAACTGACCAATTCAAACCAATGTTTTATAAATAATTTGTGCACACAAGTTTTCTCTTTTGAGTCCTGTTGTAGCCAAGATCCACAATTTCACAAATGGGCCAATGACAAAATGCTAAGGTATGCACCCTTATATTTTAGAGCAGAGAGTGAGAAGAAGAATGGTGAACTAGTGAATGCTGTGCTATGATCCTAGTGGCAGTGCTCCGTGTTGCCTTCACATCGGCAGATCTGAAACCAGTTTTAACATTTCCATTTACTGTTCAGACCTTCCACAACTATCTTCCCCCTAAAATGGACCTGACAAAAGATTTTCAATGTGCATGGAATGATTTTGTTTTTTGTTTGTTTTGGGTTGTTTTTTTTTTCAATAACCTTGCTGATTTTATATAAACTGAACAGACACTATAGACAGAAGACTAGCACATTGTCTTTATTTGCAATTCCACTTTATGGGGGAAAATTGTGTAAGTGTGATGGTCCTTTCTCCATGAGCATCCAGATCTTAGAAAGAACAAATAGTAGTTGCCACTACGAAGCAAAAACCTCACACATTCTAGTCCTACCAGTAAGCTGCTATACCTCATAGTTAAGGTGTAATATTCATCTGCAGCTTGATCGATACAATATCTGCAGGGGTTTTCAAAACAAACCTATAAAAACTGCCATATGAATGGTTTGAAATTCCTGCAACAATGTCTGCAGTACTGATTTTTATGTCTCTAACGCTGAATTACTGTTACTGCATTTAATTTTACACTGATACATGGCCAGTAAATTTTGAACACCACCAAATAATCAAACACAGATTTCAAAACTTAAGTGGAATTCACATTCACTGAGAACTTATTGAATATGTTCCATTTTCCCTTCCTTGTGGCAACTTGACGATTTAACTGCAAACAGACACTCTAGGTTATTAGCAAAATGGGAATGCTTTCAACTTCTCTTGTAAATGCTACACATGTATTCATATCAGTGTGAAATCAGACACATGAAAAGGCTAGGACCACTGACAGGAATACCCCTTACCATTTACAACAATCACACCACTGATGATAATACCCCTTAACACATAAAAACGAACACAAAATTCCACCTTAGCAGTTTACAATACCTTTGCCTCATCAAGCCGTCCCAAAGCTTTCAGCAGATTTCCCAAGTCACTGCGTACACAATACAGATCCTGTAAAACACAACACAGTGGATACATCAACAAAAAGGGAATACTGGTTTGGTGGAGTTGTGTGTAGGCAAGGTGAGTTTCATGGGTTACTGACACCCCCTCTCCCAAACTAGATAGGGTTTAACCATACCATTAGTTTCTTTTTTGCTATATCTCACAAGCATTTTCATTATCTTCTGTAAAACACGCACATAATTCGGTGTGTATTGGAGGGGGGTGGGGGGAGGCATCTGAAGGAGTCATGAGTGGGTGGGAATAATATGCTTACCTGATTGACTGATGTTTTAGTCTACTTTGTGATGGGTATGGAATATGCCTACAGTCCAACCTGCAAAGATGACCACCTGTCTAAAAAGATCCCCCATTTTTTGGACATATTGTCGTAAATCATCATAATGCCACTGTAGTTTCTATAATGTCTTTTTCTGGGCATAGCATGCACTAGGAACCTGAGGTTATGTAATGGCATAATACAAGCACTAACAGGATTGTACTGAAGAGCTGTAACGTAGGCCTGAACTGCTTGCTCCATGTCTCCTGCAGCAACAAGCGCAGCAGCCAGATTGATGTAGCCGTCGATAAAGTCTGGTTTCAGTCGCACCGCATGGCGATAGTTCTCCAGTGCCTCTTGTAGCTGACCCCTTTCCTTGTAGACATTACCGAGGTTGGAGTAGGCCTCGGCCAACATTGGGTTTTGTTTGATGGCAAGCTGGCTAAAGTAGGAAGACCTGTGGAGAAAATGTCAGAAGTTACAAAATGAGCAAACTATGAATTAAGTGATTATTAAAAGTAATTCTAATTAAAACAATAACTGCAAATTGTCATGAAGAAATTTTTTTTAATTTTCTCATCCAATGATTTCTGAATAAAGTAGGGGAACTGACGCATAACATATTTTACTTATATATTTTAAATCATGACAATTACAATCCGTATTATCAGTATGAAAATCAAGGATTTCAGCAAATAATGTATGCTCGTTCAAGTCACAGGAAAACATACTGCATGTGAAGATCAGGTTGACAAAGAGAAAACCCATAATTTGTATGCAAAATTATAAATGCTGCAGGCAAGTGTCTGGAAACCATGTTGTACGCAAAACAATGCCTTTTTAAAAACCTCACAGCTAGTGTGTGATAATATCAGGGTTCATTTTTGGAGCAAGCCCTGTGCAACTGATGCATAATTTCCCCAATGACCCAAAACATCTTGAGCTGAGGGGTTAATGACCCATAGGTTCTGTGGGCTATGGGCCCTTCTTTACATGTTCCTAAAGGCCAGGCCCACCCATATATTTCTCTCTCTTGCTGCCCAGCCTAGACCCCCCCCCCCCCCCCCCTCCCAAATTTTTTTTCTTTTTGGATATTTCTGCGGCTGGCGAAAACTGAAGATGCCAGTATACACACTAACAGTAACACTTCCTTCTCCTCACAACCCCCACCCCCTCCTTTTCGCAATTTTGGCTGTCTTGCAACTGACAGGTGAAAAGGTTCTCACACACATTTGGTCCATCCAGTTTCAGAAATGACCCACTGGATTTGTACTCTGCAGGTCATGACCCCATGTGCATAAATTTTCAAAATGAACCCTGTAATATTCACATAAAATCCCCTGGGAATATGATCTACTATGGGTGAAGAGGGTACGATCATATGGTGGGTGACACATCAAAACACATTAAAGTTGTAAGCTTACCTGTCTAGCCTTCGACACTGGAAGTGTATGGAACTAAGAAGAAGAAGGACACCAGTGTTGTCTGGTTCCTGGTGCCACAGCTGCATACAGTGTTGTTCTGCATGTTCATAGTCCCCAGCCTGGTACTCACGGTGGGCCAGCTCTGCCAGCCCTGTAACAGCCAAAGCAGGATTTTAAATGTCACGGCAAAATGTCACTGAAACCCTTAAATATAACATTCCATGCTGACAGTGATACTCAACCGTGCCACACACTGAAAATGGCACTGTAGCTGTAAATGCATGAACCAACATTCTGACACTAGCGAGAGACGGGAGAGACCAAAAGAAAGCTTCGTTTACAATAGATGTACGCAATGCCTGACACTTAGTACGTCTTAACGTAGTGCAGCATTAATTTTCTAGCATCAGGTGTGCACTTTATAGTATTAATTCTTACCAGTGGCATCCAAGGTAATGTGTGTAGTCATTGGGCTGTCTTTGTTTAGCATCAGTATGGCGGAAAACGCCAGTACGCTGGACCAGGTCGCAGGCTGATCGTGGACGAAGTCAATAAGAAAACACTTGCCACCACTAAGTCCTAGTGTAGTACTTGGCAATATTTACCCACGCCCCAGAATCAACAACAACCAGCAGACGATAACCACAGGAAACCCCGTGCTTTCGTCTACTTCCTTCAACTGCATGCAGTCACGTGACACATCCGGCAAATGCATAGCCAAATCACTGTACCCGCTGTATAATAAACGACGTTAAGTGGTAGCAACACATTCATGAAAATCTGAAAAGAAATTTAAAACATAACGCATATACCTATGTCTGACTAAATTAACATAGTCCACTTGCACAGTGTGCCTGAAACATACTAAACCGATTGACTATGCAGAGGTCTGAGAGTGACGTCACACTGCGACGCATCAAAATACTCATGAAAAGAAAACAGTCTTATCAGTTTCAAAGGGCTGTAAACTGCTACGTTTTGCTTGCTTATACAATCAGATGTATTAAACGACATATTACTTACAAGTCATAACAATAAAGTCGATATTAAAATAAACTCAGACTATCGCAGTGATTAAGCGAGGTAACGTAATGAACGTCGGCGGGAGTATTTTTCACGTTTGTTTCCCTTTGGGACTACAAACGATGACCCACTATCCTCCTCTTTTTGGTCCGTGATAATTTTCAGTCCGTGGATAGTAGCTTCGACTAAGCAAATCCACTGCGCCACCGCGTGCGCGTAAGCGCCTATACTAAGCTCAAGACAAATATTTTGTCTCGAGCTTAGCGGCGCTTGCGCCCACGCGGTGGCGCAGTGGATTTGCATTAGACAGTTACTAGGCACGGCCGTCGGGACCCCTAGGTTTCCAGCATCCCGGCCGTGCCTGCGCCATCCTCACACTGCCACAACTGAAATCACTACACAGTTTTTGTTACGTTACCGTGACTGACTCATCATTGAGTAGGGCTGGCAAAACGCTGTCGCTCTGGCAGGGTCTTTGCCAAGCAGGGCCGCCTTTAGTGAGGATTGCGTCAGTCCCGGCAGTGTTCACCGCGCGGAACACATACACACGAGCGCGCGCACGCACGCACGCACGCACGCACGCACACACACACACACACACACACACACACACACACGCACACACAAATCAAACACAAAATAGCACACACCGGGGGCGGATCCGCCACTAGGCTCCGGCGGGGGCGGAGGGGGGAGGGAGGGGTCCACTGAACTTGCTGCCGCGGCCGTTTGGGACCTTGAACCTGAGGGCCGGCCTCCTCTGCCGGATTCCACTGAGTGGCCAAAAAATCAACTGAAATAACTTGGGGCGGTCCGTGGCGCAGTGGTTAAGGCGCCTGCCACCAATGCTAAGGGTGCGAGGTTCGACTACGGGTTCCGGCGTCGGATTTTTCTCCTCTAGTAAGTGTCACCGTTAATTCGGGCGGACCGTCGGGGGTTCTTTCTCCGGGTACTCCGGCTCTTCCTCCCCCACGACTTTGGTATCAGTTCACAGCCCACTTAATCAAATTTCAAATACAAACGATTTTGAATTTCCAAAAACTACAGTAGCTCGCTTGAGCTTGCCCTTAGCACCACGTGAATGTTCTGTGTATATGTACAGTGTGTGAGTGAATGCGTGTGATTCACGTGAGCGTGCTTGTTGGGTTCAGTTCGCGGCGGCGCTTTGAGCCGATTTTCAATTGGGATAAAGCGCCTATTTAATGCGCTTATTATTATTATTATTATTATTATTATAGGAGGGAAGTGGTGGGGAGGCATGTGGGGGAAGGGGGGTCGGAGATAATGAATCAATGAATCAGTCTTTATTTTACAACGGTGAAGATATTAACACAGTCAGTGACTATGTTGAGTCTTTTTTTCGTACCTGCCGTTAATATAATGTTAAGATAATGCACACAAGAGGGGGGTGGGGCGGGGCCGGCCCTCAGCGTTTTTCAATACTGTATCAAGCCACTCTCAAAAAGTATCACTAATGATGAGGGGGAAGGAGGGGGGGGGGGGGATCCACACACCCCGCCAAAAAGGGACTTTGTTATAGGATTGTTTTGGGTGGGGTGTTCGGAACGCCTGGAACCCCCCCCCCCTCCCCCTTCCAGATCCACCACTGCATATTAACACAATCGGCACAGCGGAGCCCTGACAAAACGTGACCCACCGGCCGGCAACTCGGTAAAACCCTCATGAACACGCAGACACGGCACGCACGCACTCTGTGATCCAAACACTGCACACACTGAAACACTGCACACACACACACACACACACACACACACACACACACACACACACACACACACACACACACACACACACACACACACACACACACACACGCACAAAAGCCTCACAGTGGGTTACCTACCATTTCATGTGAAAATGGGTTCCCATATTTCTATTTATTCTAGGGCTCTGGAATTGATGCGAATGTTTAGAACTCACCTTATAACTAAGCTCTATAACGTAAAATAAAATAGACATTTTCTAGAAACAGAGCCACTAGATGCAGAAAAAATGGGTTTCTACCAATAAAGTGGGTGTCTCTCACACAAAAGCTGGCATTACAGTCAAAATGGGTGTTTCACAACATTAGGCGTCTGTAATAAGGTCAAGTGCAATACTTTTTTTTTCACATTCATTTTTTTGTTTTCTTTTTTTCAACTTAATGTGTATGTATGCATTAACATTCTTAACATAGTATGGTGCAAAATTGAATGAACACTGGCCTGTAACCTTTCGATTATGATTTTTACAGAGGAAATCTTTTAAACATTGCTACGTTTTGTCCTTCTGAAGCAAAACAGTTTATCATGGCATTTATGTCAGTGAGAATTCTGTAAATTAAACGACTTTTAAAAAAATGTACTCTGCAGTTTGAGACAAACAGCAACAGAGCATTTGGAATATTAACCCTTATCATTCGGAATACACCAGTGTGTGCAACAAGTGTGACTAAAATAGTCCAAAGGGTAGTGGCAGAATAGCTTGGCGCCTCTAGGCGCCAAGCTATTGTGGCACCACCCTTGAACTAATAATGCCATTGGTCTATGTCCTCATCTGTAAGTTCTGTATTTGAAGCTTTTAGCCTCAGTATGATGCAGGTTAAAAAGTGTGGAAAAATATGAAAGACAGAAAAAGACCCAGACGAAGAAACTAACACTTAACTTATTCTACCCCAGACACACCAGAGCAAAATAAAGATCGACCATGATAGTTCAAGGCTGATGCCAGAATAGCTTGGCGCCTATGGCCGCCAAGCTATTCTGGCATCACCCTTGAACTATCATGGTCGATCTGTGTCCTGCTCTGCAACGCAGTTTTCAGAAGACGACTTCAACATTTGGGGATTCCGGTCTTGGGGTAGAATGAGTTAAAATGACAAAACAGAACACTGACATTAATTAATGAACTGACAACATAGGAAATCAATCACTTGAAACTTCAGCCTTTATTAATCACATCAAAGGTGCATGCATATAAAAACACAGTAATTGTTTGTAAACACTTCAAATCAAACAATCAAGAGCAGTCAAACCTTTTTCTGCCAACTTTGTGATGAGGAAAACTAGTTCCTGCCCAAGTTCGGCACGTAAAGGGTTTCCACGACTTATGTGCCTCTATTCATAAAATGGAGAGAGAAATATAATACTGAGTTCTAGCAAGTGCGACAATAAAGTTTAGCCGAGTTGGTATACCTCGTCCAGTGCCTAGGTTAAGTGCACCAGTGGTGCCAATGTTGCTGTATTGGCACCAGACCGGTCGCTCGGACTGGTCTGGTGCACCCGATCGGTTTAGAGCGTGTGCTTTCTGCACCTGTAATGGGCAACCTCGGTGAAAGAATCACGTGAGCTTCGTTTGACTGCTGCAAAATAACATGAATAAAGAATAAACCCTTTCCCATATATGCAATCCAGCAATTATGCATCCATCCTTATGCTAGCACCACGAAACATTACTCGATTTGGCAGATTTGAAAAAAATAGCTTTTTAAAATCCTCAATGGAGGTGATTTTTGCGACATCTGCGTCGTTTGCGGCAGAAAGCACCGTCAAAGTTGAAGTTCGAGAAATGAGCGCACTACATGTACAATAGACTTGATTCAGTGGTGTTGGGCAGGACTCAAGCCTCCGCCATCTCAACACAAAACTGGCGTGTTCGGGGAGATAAAAGGCGCAGCGGCTACAAGTTAAAACCCCAAACGAACCTTTTTTTTTTTGACTGCGATCACAATCTTCTGTGTGAACGTACGAGACCGCACTACAAGTGCAGAAGCCAACCTGCACACGCAGTTCTGGTGCACATGACCGGTCCGAGCGACCAGTCTGGTGCGAAAATAGCAACAATGGCACCGCTGGTGCGTTTAACCTAGGTAGAGGGAGAGGTATACCAACTCAGCTAAGGTTTATGCTTCCTGTGACTTTAGAAACAATGCACAGCATGCAAAGTGTACTTTATAGTAACAAAAAAAAAAAAAGTTACAGACATTTCCAAAATGATCCAGGCGTACATCAGATAAAAACAAGCTTTACAGACTGAAATAATAACACTCTTGTAATAAATGTTTATCATGTTGACAATGGTTTTCTTATCTTATTATTGTCTTTCGTCCCGATTGGTTGTACATTGCTGAACGTCCGGACATTTTCAGGACATGCCAGCACTGATAATGAAGGGGAAAAAAGTAAAATAAAATAATGAACAGAATATTGAATGTATGTCGCCAGCCAGTCTAATAGGCTAAATAAACCTAAGATCATTTAGCAACACACATCCAAAATCAAGAGAGTTACACCACCACCACCACCCTCCCCCTCCCACCCCCCCCCCCCCAAAAAAAAAAAAAAAAAAAAAAAAAAAACAACAACAACAAAACAAACAAACAAACAAACAAAATTATTCAGACCAAAAAGCTGACTGTCAATCATGTAAAATGCAAAGAAGTGCCCAATGGAGAAAGAAACACGCTTAGAAAGGACGGTTACAACACAATTTAGTAAGATTTCGGGTAAATCCGCCTTGTCAAAACAGACAAACAAACAAACAAACAGAGAGATCAGTCGCTACTTATCTTTGTTCACAGAAGGAATGTGCTGCACATTCCTTCTGCCAATGAAGATAAGTAGCGGCTAATCTCTCTGTTTGTTTGTCTATTTTGACAAAGGGTATTTACCCGAAATATGAATAAATTGTGTTGTACCCATCTTTTCTAAGCGTGTTTCTTTCTCCGTTGGGTACTTCTTTAATGTTACACAGCATACAAAATGATCCAGGTGAACATCAGATAAAAACAGAGCTATACACGCTGAAAACAACCGAATAATAACGTTCTTGTAATAAGTCTTTATGTTGACAATGTTTGTTTCTTTTTATCTTATTATTGTCTTTCGTCCCCAACCGCCGTTCCATCAGCAGTTCCATTTTCAAAGTTTTACGTGTTATATACAGTATACAAAATGATGCAGGTGCACCAACCCCATAGTAGCACTCTTGTAATAAATCTTTATGGTGACAATGGTTTTCTTACTCCTTATTATTGTCTCTCGTCCCCAACCGCCGTTCCATCAGCAGTTCCATTTTCAAAGTTTTACATGTTATATACAGTATACAAAATGATGCAGGCGCACCAACCCCATAGTAGCACTCTTGTAATAAATCTTTATGTTGACAATGGTTTTCTTGCCCCTTATTATTGTCTCTCATCCACAACCATTGTTCCACTTGCAGTTCCATTGACAAAAACAAGCTAGACATGCTGAAACCAACCCAATAATAATGAACACTTGTAATAAATCTGTATGAAAACGAAAATGACGCGAGTGTCGGAGAATCTCAATTCATTTCTTTTGTAACTTTTTCAGTCTGTTGCGGATGTAATCCTTAATGTTTGTCCAGCGCCTATGTCTAAGTGCAGGCTCTTCTGCAATTGCCTGCTGTATCTCGGCCTTTCCAGGAAGTTTGTTCACGACGAGGTGTGTCTTGAAACGAGTTTCAACAGCTTTCTCTTCAGCTTTCCACCATGGTTTCCTTGTAAATCTAGCTTTCTTTCGAACAGGAGCCGACGCAGAACTGTCATCATCAAAACTATCTAGTTTGTCATCAGGCTCTGGAAGTCTTTTCTCGGTCATGCTCATTGATTCCTGTGTTGTTGACTTGCTATTTGCTTCATTCACAGGTGCTGTTTCCCCAGAGACCACTCTGCGAGTTTCTGATGTGTTTTCATTGTCAAAGTCAATCTCTTCATCATCGCCCAGTTCAGCTCTAATGCAACTCTCAAAATCTGTCATCCCATTGTTAACTGACAGAAGAATCTTTGCCACTTTTGCCTTTTGAAGGACGTCTTGAGGTTGGCGGTAGATATGGTGATGTATCCGAATATCATGACCAAGGAAGTCTGCCAGCTGATCCTGGTCTAACTCCGAGATGGCCATGGACTGAGCCAAAGTTGCAACCTGCTTCCATAACTGAGTAAATGTGAACATGGCTGGGTTTGACACTTGTGCTTGTAGTGCATGTTCCTTCAGAACATCATGGCCTCTGTAGTGTAAGGCCTCTGACCAGAAGGTGTGGCAAAGATGTACTGGGAACTGGCGAGAGCTGGCACTGATTGCCTCATTTGAAGGATTCTGTCCACAGTTGTCATCATCTTCTTCATCAGCAAAATGGGAACACTCCTATTAAACTTGCCCCTGATTTCCACTCGCTGAAAATGATTCACCATTTTCTTCTCAACCTCTGTGAGACCTTTCAAGATATCTTGATTGGTGATCGATCCAATCTTAGCATTCTGGAAGTCTGATACCTTCATTCTCTGAACTTCTCCCCCTCGTTTTCGGTTGAAAAGTGATACAGCGCAAAGAGTTGCTTTAACCACTGTCAGATAATCTTCCGAAACCATCCTTGTCTCAAGAAGCTGTTGGACCTTCCTCACATCTTCACATGATGGGATCAGCTTGGGTTTGTTCATGGTCATTTTCCCGACCGACTGGGCTGCTGCAGCTGACACACAATCGTACCAGTCCTTGGTGAAGACAGAGTCAAACCGCTGCGCCTCAGAGAGCTCCTGTCGCCACCTGTCATCTGAACCATGCCAAAGCTGTTTGGATGCCAGCGACTGTTTGATCTGTTAACATTTTTTCAAAGCATGGCCTATGCGCATTGCGAGATTGCCTTTTTTGAACTGATGTGTGTCCTCATCAAATTCTGCTAGCTCTTTTACAGCCAGTACAACATGACCAAAGCTAGCTGAATTGACCACAGCATTTAAACTTGCGATTTTCATTTCTGACCTCACTCTAAGAATCTTTAATAGTCTCCCTAACTCCCGCATCCTAGAGCTGATTTGCCCAGCCGTGTGTTCTTCAATGTCCCTGCGGTCAAATAATCTCTTTCCATACTCCAGAAGCAAGGGGTCAGTTCTGATGAGACGGCTTATCTCATCATCTCTCTGTCTGGCTAAAACCTTATCATAGAAGGAAAAGTCAACGTCTAAAGGTATTGGAAGCATTAGCCTCCCACGTTGAGCAGCCTCACCTCTCTTAGCGAACTGAAACCCTCCTTGTTTCTGACAGCAACGTTTTGAGTGTACAGAGATCAGCTTTTTTTGATAGAGCCCTTTGCAATGGCTACAGGCGAGAAGGTCGTCTACCTTACTAGTTTTGGTGCGATACTTAGGAATCAAACATCCTGATTTCTTTTCAAGAACGGCAACATTATGCATGTAATCACCCTCATCTTGTATTCTGATCCATGCTTGACGTCTCTGCTTAGTCGCTTTTTTATCATCAAAATTTTAGCAACGTCTGCCTCATCTGCATGGACATCTGCCTCATCTGCATGGACATCTTGTAAGTGCATGCTCATTTTCAAAACAAGCTTGCCACAAAATTTGCCTGCATGTTTCTTGTCCCATTTGTACTTTCCTTTCCCTCTCAGCAACACGTGCACACCCATTTCTTTGGTAAGCGCTCTTTCCCCACCCCCAACATCATGTTCCTTCTGCCTATCCACATTGTCATTGACACCCCCTAATTCATCCCCTAACGCACACTGCACCTTGCTGGTACTTGCTTCAGTCACTGACACCTGCCCACCCTGAACCAGCCACTTTGAAATCTAACATATTTAAGTATTCAATACAATACTGTCTGTGTCAGAGACCCCAGAGATTGATGGCGACACACCATCTAAATCCTGTGAACTCGGGCCAGGAACAAACTCCTCGCCATCACTGTCCTTGTATTGCGATGCGCTTGCACTCTCAGTTTCAGGCCCATCCCAGGCTCCATTTGCCAACTGGAAAAGGAAAGAAAAAAAGAAAGCTGCATTAGTACAAAAGCAGCCCAATTGTGACCCGCCACCACAAAATGAGTCGTAAGTCACCTTTTGGACATTTTGAGATATTGATATCAGCAGAAACTAGAAAGAAAACCCTTTTCAATGGTGCCAATAACATGTGAATCAGACGATTGGTCACCGAGTTATGGTTTATAGAAACTGGGGACCCCACACATGTACCCGACCACACCACCCGACAATTTTCAAAATGAGTCTAAAGTCACTTTTTGGACATATTGAGATATTGATATCAGCAGAAACTAGAAAGAAAACCCTTTTTAATGGTGCAAATAACATGTGAATCGGACGATTGGTCACCGAGTTATGGTTTTTAGAAACTGGGGACCCCGCACATATACCCGACTATGCCACCCGACAATTTTCACGAATAGCGGGAAATCGGGTCAGGGACATTACGACTCATTTCGTGGTGGCGGGTCACAATTTTCGTTTAAGGGGTCTTGCACAAGAATATAAAGAGTAATCCTGTGTATGACCGATTTACATATGTGTGACCTTGGTGATGAGGGCTGGCTTTCGCAGCAGCAAAATCCATGTTTTCTGAAAATGTAAGCAGTTTTCACACATCTGTCAACCCCGCGTGACCCTTTGAGAGAGGTCACTCAAATTGGTATGTTTACAAAGGTCTTGCCACAAAGTATCCTTGGGCCAAGCTTGAAGAATGTGGCTTGAATAGTCTCCGAGAAAATGTCACTGTTAACATTTACCATGGACGCGGGCGGACGGGCGGACGGACGACCAGTGGCCCAGAACATAAACTCACTTTTGCTTCACACGCCAGCCAATAAAATGAAGATGATCCTAGAATCACTTACCAGTTTGTAATTGGGGGCATTCCGCTGCCGTCTATGCACCCTCCTACCAGATGCACCCTCTGTGGCAGAGGCTGGGGGGCTATGATGCTGCAGCTGACTAATTTTGCCATGGGCCTTGGTCATGTGCCAGGAAGGGGCGTGCTTGTCCACTTCAATAGATCCCGCCAATGGGTTTGGACATCCTGCTGCCATCCGCGCTGAGTGTGTGCAGAAAGTGCTGAGTGTGACCAAAACGGTGTTGCTGCAAACATGTCAAATACAACCATGTAAACCATTGACATTTAGAATCAGATATATACATAATTACTGCAGTACCCCCTGCCCCCTACGAACAATAACTGGTAATACAGTAAAATGGGACACTTCAGTTGCAAAATCCGAAAAAAAAACTATTCGTGGAAGTCTGTTCTTCGAATCGCGAGGTAGTTTTGCGTACGAGGATTCAAATGCACACTGAAATCTGGTGCCATCTTGTTCAGTGCATGCATGTGTCAAGTTACTTTTCGATCACAATCACACATGTCAGAAAAAAAAGCAACCCAATCGTGTGACAAATTGACCTTGTAATGTGTTATTGAACGAATTCCTTTCGTTGAAGAAAAAAGCTTTTGTTATATTCGTGGGGTTCTATTATCTGTTACTACAAGACTGACTGAGCAGCACTGAGACGCGGGTCGTAGCAGACGGCGTCTCAGTTTTCTCGGCCAAACGGGTCCATATAGGCTACTGTGCAATTGTATCTGATTGGGAGCATCTCAGTTAAATAACTGCGCTGAAGAAGTACACTTGGGAGTGCTCTTAACTAAGAAATATTGCATAAAACCAATCTTACCTGATGGAACGACGGTTGGCGGGACGAGAGACAATAGAAGGGGAAACAACTCAGTTCATCTGCGCAGCCGAACGACGCTCGCTTCCGTGGTAACACACTGGCCCAGTGCGTTTAAAACACACAACATTAGGTAAACCTGCAGAAATGGGACATCCAATTTTTATATTTTTTTCTGACTTTTGAATGAAAGATAATGCAGAAACAATCCTCAGAAAAAATGGGTGCCTGACTTGGTCACCCAGAATTTTACACACACCCATTTTCCAGAAGGATGGTAAAGAAAGTCACCTATTTCAGGGGTTTTGTGCACACACACACACACACACACACACACACACACACACACACACACACTGACACACACACACACACATATATATCATGTAATAATAATAATACATGGTATTTATATGGCACATTTCTCATATTTATAATATAACTCAATGCGCAGGCGAACTGAAACGACACACACACGGCACACACTAGACACGGCACACACACACACACACACACACACACACACACACACACACACACACACACACACACACACACACACACACACACACAAACACACACACCCGGCACAATACAAAAAACCGTAGCGAAGATTACACGAAAGTCTGTGAGAAAAGGTAAGTTTAACTTCGCTTGACTGAACTGCGTCAGCCTAAGGGGGGCGGGGGGAGGCATTTTTCAGCTCAGTCGGTAAGGAATTCCAAATTAAAGGAGCAGTACATCTGACTGAAAGAGCGTTCACCGACAGATTTGAGATCATGATGGTACTTTGGAACTGTGAGAAGTTTCTCTCCCGATAAACGCAGTGAGCGAGAGGGCTAAGTGATTAGACTGGAGGAAAGGTATGACTACGGAACTTGAGACTGCCCGATGGCATCAAAGTGGCGGTATGCAAGCCGGGGTCGCACTTAACTGTCCTTCTACCCCAGACACACCACACTGAGGAAGATAAGGATCGACCATGATAGTTCAAGGGTGATGCCAGAATAGCGGATTGGCGTCTATGCCGGGCGCCAAGCTATTCTGCGATCACCCTTGAACTATCATGGTCGATCTTTGTCCTGCACTGCAATGCAGTCTTCAGAGGACAATGGCAAAAATTTAAGGATTTCGGTGTTAGGGTAGAATGAGTTAAATCTCTAAACTGTATGCCGGCGCCCGGATTGGATTGGAAGCCAGTGAAGGTCTTTCAGTGTAGGGGTTACGGTCTCAGTCGTTTTCGTCTGCGCTTCACAAGCCTTGCGGCATTATTTTGAACTCGCTGAAGGCGGCTAATAGTCTGCTCAGATCAGTGGAAGACCAAAAAGCAGAGAATTGCAGTAGTCGGCAAGACGGCTCGTGACTAAAGCATTCACTGGCTTTGCACCGAGTGGCAGATTATCAGAAAGATTGTGTCGGACAGATGCGATGCGTCACTCAGAGAAGTATGAAGCGCCACGACTCATCATAGTTCACCGACGGACGTGATCCTGCATACTCAAATAAATCAACGGTACAAGATCGCTGATGCACTGCTAGTTTTGGAAACAAGTCGGGCGAACAGGATCCAACGTGCAACTTTTTGTTGGAGACTTTGCAATTATGGCAGTAATGTCGCGGCTTTCTGTAACAGATTTGACTGACTTTGCAAAACATCATGGACCTGTAACCGGACTCAGTGACTGGGTGTAGGCGACTTAAATAGTTTCAGTATCAGATAGACAAAAACTGCCCATCTAATACAGTACTCAAGTGCCTACAGAGTTTAAGTCCGAATTCCTTTTGTGGTCTAGGGGAGGACTGAAGATTGCTGTGCCCGGGAGAGTAGACTATAAGTCTACTCTGGACTCGCATGCGCACAACTAAAATCCGTGTTTACTTGCCTCGCGTTGTGTTCAAAAAGCCAAAGTTGCTTGCGCAATGGACGGACCACAGTGTCCAGAAAAACCCTATTTTGACTGGATTTGGTGTTTGTTGTTATCGTTCCTACCAGGCTGAGCTGCTAACTTGCGCTCGCACGATCAGTCACACCGTCATACATGCACGGACATACACACAAACAAACTTCCCGCACGTACACACGCACAGTCTCAGTCTTGCTCTCACTCTAGCTGAGCATCGTAAGATAGCCTAAGGTTCCAAGATTTATTTATACCAGAAAAGCATTCATGATGTGAAACAACAACACAATCAAAATTAGTCAAACAATGCAAGTGCCAATAACCTTAAACACCTTAGGCCTAACGCCTATACCTTCATGACACCTAGCTGACCTATCTCCTATGACTAACACCTATAACGTTGAATACGATTCCTAGCGGGCCTAGATCCTAGGCCTAACACCTATACGCACTTACCGATAAAACCTACGCGCTGTCCTAACGCATCCTAAACCCTATTTGGGTGAACTAGAACTAAACCGAAACGCTACTGTCCCTATAGGATAGGGCCGGGGTGGTTCGAGATGATCATTATTCACAACCGTCTCGTGGGGTAGGGTCGGGGTGGCTCGAGGTGATCATTATTCACAACCGCCTCGTGGGGTAGGGCCGGGAAGTGTGAAAGATCATTATTCACAACCGCTCACGGGGGAGAGGGACTGGAGTGTGAGAGATCATTATTCACAACCGCTCACAGGGGGAAAGGGGACTGGAGCCTGTGAGAGATCATTATTCACAACCGCTCACAGGGGGAAAGGGGAGGGTGATCATTGTGCACAACCACCAACGAGACTATGCTATGCTATTTTTAAAGGATACGGACTTCCAGCTCTCGCTGATTTCGTCCAGGGGGGGTGGGCCGGGGGTTGAGGGGGGGGGGGGAGTTATGTTCTGACTGGTTGACCCAGTGTCGCTGATGTCCACGCATCGCTTTTGATCTACCTCTCGTCATGTCTGTAGTTTGGTTAGATGTATCGGATTAGTGGGTGCTTATTAAGCAGGTGTATTGTGTATTTGGTGGTGGTGGACCATGTTTTAGGGTCGGGGTTTAGGAGGCTTTCTACGGTGAGAGGTGCGTTGAGTTTATCTGCTACTAGGGTTCTGGTTTGGGCTATGCTCGGGTAGTCTAGCAGTATGTGTTCCGTCGTGAGTAGGTGGCCGCATGTGCACATTATTAGGTTGGCGTGGACTAGGTATCTCTCGCCCCCTAATCGGATCCTTGTTAGTCGTGACTGGTCTCTCCTCTTACCTATTAGGAGGGTGGGTGTATTGTTCAGTACCCTCGTGAGATTTTTGCGTCTTCCTTTTTTGTTCTGGTGGAATTCTTTTTCCCATAGTTTTTGGAAGGCGGGCCGGAGAGCATTTGACCGTTCATTTGCTGAAAGTGGTAGGTTGACTCGAAGAAGGTCGATTCTTGGTCGAGGCCTTTCTTCGCTACCCTGTCTGCTCGTTCGTTGCCTGGGATTCCCACATGGGAGGGGACCCACATAAATTTGACTGTTTGGCCGCGTTCTGAGAGTTCGGCTGCTCTTAGTCTGACCAGGTGTTAGATCTTCTTGAACGAGTCTAGGTTCTGAATCGCTTGTATTGCCGATAAGGAGTCCGTCACTATGAGTATGTGTTTAGCTTCCTGAAGGTCGGCTCTTATTACTTTGATGGCTCCCAGGATGGCCGTGAGTTCTGCTGTGAAAACTGATGTGTGGTCCGGTAATTTTATAGCCCGATCCGATTTGTTGGGGACGTGGATACCTAGTCCGGTTGCGTGGCTGGTTGGGTCATGGGACCCGTCTGTGTAGATGATTGTGTAGTTTTTGTATGTAGTAGTTCTTTTAATATCGAACTCCGTCTTCATTTTGGGCCCGTCTGTTGCTTTCTGATATTTTGTGAGGTCCAGGTCTACCTCTATTTGTGGGAGTTTCCATGGAGACGTTGTTATTTGTGGATTTGGCGTTCTATTTGAGGTTTATCACGTCTTCTAACTTTTGGACTTCGGTTTTTATTTGTGGTGTTTGGGTGGGTTGATTTATGGGCTTGTGGTTGGAGGTGAGCGCCGGAGCTTGGCCGGGTGGTCGGCTTCCGGCATGCATATCGTTTTGTAGTAATGGTTAGCTGTCCTTTCCTTTATTATTAGTGTTATGGGCTTTTGACCACATTCTGCCAACACAAGCAGGTTGGGGGGGGGTGTCTGGGGACCCCCATGACCACCTTCAGGGCGTCTGCTTGTACTGACATCAGTTTTTTGGTTTGGGTTTTGTTTAGGTTGGTAAGGAGTGGGTAAGGAGCCCCACTCCAACGAGACTGGCTATGCTATGCTATTTTAGAAAGGGATCGGGACTTCCAGCTTTCGCCGATTTCGTCCAGGGGGGGTGGGGCGGGGGATGGGGGGGGAGGGGGTTTATTTTGACTATTGCTGATGTACGCGCATCGCTTTATTCTATCCTTCATCATGCCTGTCCGCGCCTTGGGCGGTTGGGTCGTTGGGGAGAGCCCGTGCTCCAGTGGGTGTCCGGGTCCCGGTCTCGCTGGGTCGGTGGTGTTGTCTGCCTTCTCTCTCCTTCCTTGTTTGTTTATATGTACTTAACTAGAGGGTGCTCGTTGAGCAGGTGTATTGTGAGTTTGGTGGTGGTGGACCATGTTGTAGGGTCAGGGTTTATGAGGCCTTCTAACGTGAGGGGCGTGTTCAGTCTTTCTGCTATTGTGGCTCTGGTTTCTTCTATATTTTGGCAGTCTAATAGTACGTGCTCCGTAGTGAGTATGTGGCCGCATGTGCATACTATTTGGTTCGCCGGTGGACTAGGTATCTTTCGCCCCCCAATCGGACTCTTGTTAGCCGTGATTGGTCTTTCCTCTTGCCTTGAAGAAGGGTGGGTATGTTGTTAAGTACCCTTGTGAGATTTTTCCGTCTCCCTCTTTTGGTCTGGTGGAATTCTTTTACCCATAGTTTTTGAAAGGCGGGTCTGAGTGCATTGGACCTCTCGTTAGCTGACAGTGGTAGGTTGAAGAAGGTCGATTCTTGATAGAGGCCTTTCTTCGCTACTCTGTCTGCACTTTCATTGCCTGGGATCCCCACGTGGGAGGGGACCCACATGATTTTGATCGTTTTACCGTGATCTGCGAGTTCTGCTGCTTGTACTCTAATCAGGTATGTTAGGTCTTCTCTGAATGAGTCTAGGTTTTGGATCGCTTGGATTGCTGACAGCGAGTCCGTCACTATGAGTATGTGTTTGTTTTTCTGTAGGTCACTCTTTATTGCCTTATAGGCTCCTAGGATGGCCGTGAGTTCAGCTGTGAAGACCGCTGAGTGATCTGGTAGCTTTATGGCCCGGTCCGATTTGTTGGGGACGTGGATACCTAGTCCGGTTGCGTGGCTGGTTGGGTCATGGGACCCGTCTGTATAGATGAGTGCGTAGTTTTTGTATGTAGTGGTTTTTTTAATGTCAAACTCCATTTTCATTTTGGGCCCGTCTACTGTTTTCTGATACTTAGTTAGGTCCAGATCTACTTCTATTTGTGGGAGTCTCCATGGTGGCGCCTTTATTTGTATGATCGGTGTTCTGCTTGGTAGTTCAGGTTTATAGAGGCTTCGATTTCCTGGACTACGGTTTTTATTTGTGGTGTTTGGTTGCGTTTGCCTCTGGTTTTGTGGTCCGTGGTGAGAGTCAATTTGGCCGGGTGGTCTTCTGGCATACATACTGTTTTATAATATAGGTTAGCCGCTCTTTCCTTTATTATGAGCGTTATGGGTTTTTGCCCACTCTCTGCCAGTACAAGCAGGTTTGGGGTGTGTCTGGGGACCCCCAGGGCCACTTTCAAGGCGTCCGCTTGTACTGACATCAGCTTTTTGGTTTGACTTTTGTTTAGGTTGGTAAGTAGTGGGGCTGCGTAGAGTAGTCTGGACATTACGAAGGCGTGATATAGGTTTAGGAGTGATTTGGGGTCAGTGCCCCAGTCTGCTCCGCTGACCTTGCGCATTAGGTTTATTCCTTTCCTGGCAGACTGGCATATTTGTTCAATATACGGTGTCCAATTGTTGTTTTTTGTGAATGTTACTCCTAGGAATTTGATGCTTTGGCCATATTCTATCTCTGTTTTACCAATTTGTAATTTGGGGATCGGAGCTTTCACTTGGTATTTTGGACTTTGGTTGGTCCTAAATATAATTGCTTGGGTTTTATTGGGGGAAATTTTGAGGCCTGCTCTTACTAGCCAATTTTCTATTCTTGTTAGGTCTTGTTGGAATTCCTGGAATCCTACTAATTCCCATTTAAACTTTCTTTGTCTGCTCTTGATCTTTCCTATTAGTGAGGTGTCGTCGGCGAATTGCATTATTTTATTATGCCTGACGACGTGATGTAGGCCTGTGAGCAGGAGTGTGAATAGGATGGGGCCTTAGTACCGATCCTTGTGGTACCCCGTTGTCTAAAGTGTGTTCTTTAGATATCGAATTACCTATTCTTACTGTTATTTTTCGGTCTGCCAGGAAGCTTTTGACAAAGTTATACATTTTGTTTGTTATTCCGAGGTCGCCCAGTCTGCTAAGTAGTTTTTCGTACGAGACTGGCGAGAATTGGCCGCTTTATATAGGCTCCCAGCCTCTGGGACCGGAAACTACGTCACAGCTTCGCGCGTGTAGTCCGCTACACACTAACTAGCTAAGTCAGCAAAATTCTCGCTCACAGTGCACCAAGCGTGCACTAAACCACTGAACTCTGACTCGCTGGTAGTAACTAGTGATAGCTTTAGCAGAGGGCTCCGCTCTGCTACAGACCATTATAAACAGCAAAAACGGGTGGATCGCATTGCTTAGCATCTAAGCAAGTTCTCGCACGCAGCCGGTTTGATTTTGTCAGTGAAAAAATCACAACTGAAATGTCGGAGGCAGTGTCCAGAAGACTAGGGGACATCTGAGCGGAAGAGCAGCCTGCAGACTTGGGCCACGGTTTTCCCAGCAGTTCATTTGACACTGAGAAGAACAGCTTGCTGGAAGAGGCAGCCGCGTCGAGTTTGTCCATGAAGAAATGTCATCTGGCAGCAATTAGGCGCTGAGAGGCTGCGTGTCTTTTACTGACACGTGTCAGTATATCTGTCTGTACACGGCCAGTTTGTGCTTTCTCCACGGCTCGCGGCTCGCCTCCTCTCACGCCGTGCATCTCTCACATCCTCAGACAGCCGCCAGGGGGCAGAAGGACTGTCCCTGACACGCCTCGTTGTGAGACTAGGAGCATATGACGGTCCAACACTTGTCGAAGACCGTCTTTGTACAGGTCCACCAGATTATCCAGCACGAGAAGATCAGAGGTCCGGCCGCTACTCCAACATCAGCGGCAAACCCGGCACTTTCACGTCGGCTTGGGGTCCGGAACCTGCACTGAGGATCTATGGCTCCAAATTTCCGTGACGTCACAAGCCGTGTGGGTGGGGGTGGCCTGGCAACGGCCACTTTACACAACACAGCCGGCGTTTGGCCGCCGACAGATCCGGGTATTCTCGTTACATCCGAAAGGCCGGATACGAGACTGTTTTAGTCGGGCACTGCGCACTACCAAAGTATGGCCGTGACAGTGTGTGAGGACAGTCACGAGCTGCGACAATACATGGTCACTGAGCACGGTCTTTACTGAGGCAGTTCACTTGTCCATCAGAACAATCATCAAAGTGAAAATTGGCTCCAATTACAGAAACATCGGCCAGCAGCAAGTACAAACTGGGACAACAGTTCCGGGAATTCCCGAAGGAAGATTGCGCTGGACAGTTTGTTACGTTTACTTGGTGGCGGGCATGGGCGATCATGTAGAGACAAACACACATGACCGACATCTGTTTTACAGTCATCTTCCTTTCCACACATTCAAAGGAGGAAAAATTCACTGGATCTGAAGGATACACAAGATCAGCCAGACAGCCTCTGACCGTGGCGATAAACGGGCAATCCCCCCTCCGCTCTCGCCTGAGCCGAAGGAAGGCCGGAGCCGTGACTCAGCCTGCAGGTGTCATGGCGCTAGTGTATGCATGTACACATATATTGCTCAGTATCACTTAAAACTATGACTACAGCAAATGTAAAGAGCATAACGGATTTTGTACTATGAAACCACAATTATTCTCATAGAGTCATGAAAATCAACACGGCTCGCCGGCTTCAACAAACACACATACCCAACACGCATACACCCACACACACGGCGGCACCGGCTGTGACACGCGCGCGTGCGCAACTGAGCACGTACGGATGCGCGCGTGCACTCAGTCACACACACACACACACACACACACACACACACACACACACGTGACACACCGCCACACGTGACACACTCGCACATACACAGACAAACACACACAGTGACTTCACACTGATCCGATAGCCTCCCTGCGCCAAAACCGCGCACAGCTAGCTGACGTGCTCCTTACTTTCGTAACACCCCCATAACTGTACAACTACATTGAAACCTACCCTAACGCATACCCTAACACTCTCGCTACACATTACTCTATACCCTGGAAAAGACTATGCTTAACCAACCACGTATACCTTCAAAGCGACTTAGACATACCTCACATTCCTATAGTTATCCATCTCGGTAAATAACTGTATACAAAAAACACCTGTTACCTCACTGAATTCCAAACCAACATAACTGAACCAAACCAAACAACGTCATACAACCGAATTACTCATACCAACGCATACCGTCTTTAACTAAGCAACTCTTGGCTTGACTTCGCGAACGAAGATTTTATAGGAGTTGCCCACGACGTCTGCAGGCTTGTTCGTGGCTGCGGAGGCCAATCCGAGACAGGCAGGTTCGACCGCAGTGGCTGCAGGGGAAGGTATGGCCAGGGTTCTGAGCTGCGGCATCTCTGTTTTTTCTCCTGAGCCGCTTGTCCTTAAGGCTAGCTCTGTGAGAGTCCTCAAAGGAGACACTGAGCTGCCTTGTAAATGGTGGAGCGCCAGGTGTCACGGTTCGCAGCAAGCGAAGACCACTGGTGGTGGTCGATTTGGCAGGCACTAAGTGACTTCTTGAGACAGTCTTTGTATCTCTTCTTTGGTGCCCCTCTGTCACGGTGTCCAGTAGCAAGCTCGCCGAACAGGGTGATCTTTGGTAGGCGATGATCCTCCATCCTGGAGACATGCCCCGCCCAGCGGAGCTGTGTCCGCAGCAGCAAAGCCTCGATGCTCACAGTTTCAGCCTGTTCAAGGACCTCGACGTTGGTGACATAGTCAGTCCAGTGAATGCCCAGGATGGTACGCAGGCAGCGCTGCTGGAAGCGTTCGAGGAGTCGTAGTTGGCTGCGGTAGAGGGCCCAGGACTCGGAACCATACAGCAGGGTGGTGAGGACCACAGCTCTGTACACGCTGATCTTGGTGCCTGTTTTCAGCTGTTGATTGTGCCACACCCGCTTGAAAAGTCGCCCGAAAGCGCTGTTCGCTTTTGCCAGCCTGCTGTCAAGCTCCTTGTCCAGCTTGGCGTCCGACGTGATAATGCAGCCAAGGTAAGTAAACTGGTGCACTGACTTTAGTTCAGACTCGCCAATGGTGATGTGAGGAGGGCGATACACTGTCTTGGGTGCCGGCTGATGGAGGACCTCTGTCTTTTTCAGACTGACCTCGAGTCCAAAGAGCTGGGCAGCATCTGCGAAGCAAGACGTGATGCGCTGCAGGGCTCTCTCTGTGTGTGCAACGAGGGCAGCATCATCAGCAAAAAGCAGCTCACGAATCAGTTGGTCTAGGGTTTTCGTGTGGGCCTGCAGTCGTCTGAGGTTGAACAGGCTGCCATCGAGACGATACCTGATGTACACTGCATCGTCATCATTGAGGTCCACTCTGCGCAGTATGCTGGTCTCTCTCTCTCTCTCTGTCTCTCTCTCTCCCTCGCCCCCCCCCCCCCCTAAGCAACTATCAATAATACATATATAGAAACATACCTGAATTCTAGGTTTCAGAGTCTTGGAATACGGGCTAAGGTATCTCGCATACGTCTGTCCAGACTGACAGTAAAGCCCGTACTAACGTTTCTAGACCTCTGACAGACTAAGCTTTCGCCTACAACTCACTAAAACTCCCCGTGTTAACCGTGTCTTAAAGATTCCACGTGGATCTCGTGCCTCACGGACTATCGTCACAAACAAACCGCTGACAACTACTGTACCGTATTAAACCTACCGTGTGAACACTATGCACAAGCATAGAGTCACCACAGACGAGGTCAAACACTTTTGAAAGGTCCAAAAATACGGCTCCAGTCATTTGACTGCTCATGGCAGTAAGCCATCTGTCAACTAGGTGTACAGGAGTGTTTCCGCCGAAAGCCAGATTGTAATGGATGTATGAGTTTGTGTTTTTCTTGAAAATGTTTAAGTGTGTGTGAATATGTCTTTCTATCGGTTTAGACAGTGTTGACAGTAGCGAAATGGGCCTGAACTTGTTAGGGTCGGCAAGGTCTTTCGTTTTAGGTAGTGGGCCGGGATCACTTTGGCTGTTTTTAGAGAAGATGGAAATGTCCCCTGCTTTATGCAAAGGTGATATAATATGTTATAATTTATTTAGTTAGAAATTCAGTATACATTATTAGAAACGTTGGAATAATTAATTAACTTCCTGTCAGTGCTAGCTGACACACACAGTGTTTCTGCAATTTTCGTTAATTCAATACCCCCCAAAACCTACTAGATGATGTCCCAGATTCAAAGTGGTGTCAGCAAGAGGCATAGATCCTCATGAGCCCCCGCAACTGCGGGGGCTCATGAGGATCTATACCTCTTGCAGCTGGGTGGTGTTCAAATTTTCACGGCACTGAACGGGTTAACCCCTTTATCGCGGAGCCGGAAAAACAGAACACGATCCAGCGGCAGGAGACATAGATCCATCCTTACCAGCCCCCGCAGTTGCAGGGGCTCACGAGGATCTATATATACCTTCTGATCACGACACTTTGTGCCCATGTTCCATGGATGCTTGGGGTGTGGTGTTGAATTAACCCTTTTAGCCCCAAGGTCCCATTTCTCAAATTTTAGTTGAGGTGTTGCCTAACGACTGTGTACAAAGTCCAGTCGCAGGGATGGATTGACCGTGATAAGTCAATGTCAATTTATCTCCTGCAATGTCAGTCTATCTCCTGCAATGTCAATTTATCTCCTGCAATGTCAATATATCTCCTGCAATGTCAATCTATCTCCTGCAATGTCGATCTATCTCCTGCTGTAGGGACTTGGGCTTAATGGGTTACATCATAAGGATTTCAGAAATGCAGCCACTGGTAGTGAGGGTGTTCAGCAAAAACGTGTGTGTACTGGCGTGCCGCCTGTATAGAGTACTAGACTAATGACACAGTTGCCCACCATGCTCAATCCGTCTGCATAGATTGCCTTGAGCCCCTGCTGGTGGCAGGGGCTAGTGAGAATCTACCGGTACGCTTCTTGTTGGCCGACGCTGGTTCCTCCTGCATCCTCAGGTTGAATGAATATTGGATCGTTTGCAGCTGGATACACGTGTGTGCACGCATTCCTTGGGGGAGACATTTTTCAATTTCATTAGACTTTTCACTGTCGTTAGTGTTTTTTTTTTTTTTTTTTTTTTGTCGCGATGATTCCTACAGGAGTCATCTCAACAAAAAGCGCTACCCACCCAAGAGTTAACCCCCTTTTGCATGCAGCCAGCATGGTGCTGTAAACATGAGGGGGTTAACTTCCGTGTCAAGATCCGTTTGTTGACTAGTAAATGATTACCGCACCTGGTTTTGTTTATACAAGTGCTGCTTATACATGTAGTAGGATACTGTAGTGTATTTTTGTACAATTATTTATTTTTATATCTGTACATAATACAATAAGAAGTCCTCATTGATGTATGAAGATGTAATAAACACATGGTAAAATATTTAAGGCCGTCTTTGTTTTGTGTTTTGTTTGAGGACTTCACTGATGAGAAAAAGTAAATGCTACACAACTGCAAGAGGCATAGATCCTCATGAGCCCCCGCAATTGTGGGGGCTCATGAGGATCAATGCCTCCTGCTGATGCCACTTTGTATCCATGTTCTTTGAATGTCTGTCCATGGATGTGGATGGTACAAAGTTAGCATAGCTAGCAAAGAACAAACCAAACTGGTAAAAGTATAAATCATGTTTATTGACACCTAACAAGTATAGCTGCAGTTGTAGGATTATATAGCATATATGCATATCACAGTTATGCACAATACTTTGTTCTTGCACTAGTTCCACAGATTATTAATACGAGGTACTACTTACAGTATTACTACAAGAAGAAGACTAAAGGCTGCAAGATGTGTACCAAACCTTAAGACACATAACAGGACGAGATGACGACTAAATCTGTGAAAGGAAAAACTGCCAACAAGCGAATCTGCCAAATTAACCTTTTGGCTTTGGTAGTGCATTTTGTCGAAGTGATTTCTGCAGGAATCGCCTTGACAAAAAGCGCTCCCCACAGCCAAAGGGTTGGAAGCTCTGTGAACAATGATATGAAGACAGATATGAAGCCAGTTAAGTTGACTTTGCTGGGTGTGTGTTACCATAGTCCATAAAACAATACACAAATTTAACCCTTTGGGTGTCAGTAGCGGTTTTGGTCGAGGTGACTCCTGCAGGAATCATGACCAAAATCGCTACCGATACCCAAAGGGTGAACATTCTTTAGTTAAAGTTAACACAAGAATGTTAAATTACTTTTTGCTGTACATAAACCAACAACATGACATTACAAAGTACTGAACGACTTAGAATTAACATATACTGGAGGGTACAGGACGAAAAATATGAGATCAGCTAGAAAATGTAATACTGCTCAAATCGAAAATGCTCTTGTTGACAATGCCTATTGCCTACAGGTATACATGAGTACAGTTGTGCAAAAGCTATGTGTTCGCGTGCAACTTCGTGATATTCTGGAGAGAAATGTTTTGACATGGTTGCCTCCTTTGATTCTTTTCGCCATTTTCTGATGAACTCTGGAACCTGCGGCTCAGTAGGAAATGCTCATATCCGCCTTGTGACGAAAGCCTCAAACACATATTCTGTACACTTTCTTTTCTCACAGCCACAAATTTGTCAAATCCAGACCCTAAAAAGGTAAAAACCGCCAAGCACGTAAAAGTAGAGAGAAACCCAATGAAGAAAGAAACACGCTTAGAAAAGACAGTTACAACACAATTGTGTTGTAACTGTCATTTCTAAGTGTGGTTCTTTCTTGCTTGGGTTATTCTGCACAAATCTGTTAGTCACAATTGTGTTGTAACCGTCTTTTCTAAGTGTGTTTCTTTCTTCGTGGGTTATTGTGCACAAATCTGTTAGTCACAAGGTTGCACGGCAACACCATTAACCCATTCAGCCCTGACGCACTACAGCAGGAGATGGGTCGACCATTATAATTCAAGGGTAGTGCCAGAGAAGCTTGGCACCTGTCGGCGCCAAGCTGATCTGGCACTGCCCTTGAATTGTCATGGTCAATCCATCTCCTGCAACTGGTGCATAGTCATTAGATGACGCCTCCAAAATTTGGGAAATGTGGCCGTCGGGCTGAATGGGTTAATGTATGGTGTAGGGTGCTTTGTGGCAATGACGAATGTAACAACTGTCACAAATCTTGTGGATACAGCTTTGAAGTTCTATATGCCAAATGTTAGGTTGTCCCAAAACTTACAGTCTTCATGATCGTTGTGACATTTACAAATCTTGTGGCGATGCCATGACCTTTGGGGAAATTTGTCGCAAAGCTCAGAGTACTCTCCAAAACTGCCTCAGCGAGCTTTTGTGCAGACTTCAAAGGTGGTCAATAAGCCATGTGCCATTTGTTACAAATCTCACTACAGCAGGGTACTGTGTATCAAAACATAAAGTACAGATAACTGAATTTGGTACATATCATAGATTGATATATTGAGAGTTTTTGTCCCGCGAATCATACAAATAATAAACTCATTAACCCTTTCACTGCCAGTGGACACAACATTAAGCTAATCTGGCACTACCCTTGAACTGGCACCGCTGATCCAGCCTGTGCTGTGTAGTACCACAACGGTGAATGTGGTAATTTAGAGTGAAGCTTACACTAAAGTAAAATGTAACATATCATCATTATTATTTATGTTCAAATTTGTTGTTTTTACAACTGTTTAAAAAAAATTCCGCTGCAAACAAATTTCCCATCTTGGGACAATAAAGGTATTTGTATTAGTACATATATAAATACTATGGTGACCTCTGTGCACTTGGAATGCTAAAAGTGGTTACGGAAAAATCTGTCATACTTTGTTAGAACCCAAAATAATATCTTCACATAAAAAATCTTTAACCCACTTAGCCCCAACGCTGTACAGCAGGAGATGGACTGACCATGATAGTTCAAGGGTAGAGCCAGATTAGCTTGGCGCATGAGGCGCCAAGCTAATCTGGCTCTACCCTTGAACTAAAACAGCTGGTCCATCTCCTAATCTGTAATGTAGGACAATAAGCAGATTTTACAAAATCAGCCTCCAGCATGTAATGGGTTAAAAAAAAGTTAGCCCTATTGTGCATGCCGCCATCAGTATTGTAAAAAGTTCCGATGGCTGCATGAACATGAGGATTAACCCCTTGGCTGTAGGCAGTGGGTATTGTCGCAATGATTTCTGCGGGAATTGTTAAGACAATTATTGTTAACAAAAACCACTACTGACAGCCAAAGGGTTCAGATAGCAACACAAACATCACCTCATAGCAAGAAGTAACCCTTCCTCCACAAACAGGCTGACGCAGTCTTTACGTGCGAACTTCAACCCAACGTGTGAAAGGACATCGGCTGCTGTAGGCCCACTCAGCTGTGCACAGGCCCAAAAATAGCTGTCGTCAGCCTCATCATCTTTTACTCACTGTGAGTTGGTGCACAGCTGTGTGCAGGCCAAAAAAATAGCTGTCGTCAGCCCCATCATCTTTTACTCACTGGGAATATCCAGATGGAAATCACAGACTTGCAATTGTCAGTCATAAATTGTATAGATACAAATGTAAACAAAACAAAAACAACCGATCACCAATGATAACTTATCAGTGAAAACATCAAAACAGAATTTAAAACATCTATCACATCAAAAATAATTTATCAATGAAACCAAGGAGAAAAAATTAAAAACATTTATCATGTCAACAATAGCTACTTATCAATGAAAACAACAAAAACAAAAAGTGTGTAAAACATTTATCACAGTTTGCTAACAAAATAGTGTTCTGAAGAGCAAATGAAAAAAAGCTACAAGTACAACTGAAACTCAGATCTGTTTTACAATACTAAGTCAGTCTTCTTTGCTCCTTGTATGATGTATGTTCGTAGCAGGCATCAGAACACAAATAAAAAGTTTATCACAATGTCTCGATGGCTGTAAGAGACGAGATGCTATCATATCTCAACTCAGCTTAGGCCATCTTGACATGCTGATAAATGGTCATATCGGACGCAAACATGTCCATAACTAATACTGATCTACAATAACAATTGTGCAGTAACAAGTTACATCACAGTGCGCAAAAGGTCATCAAGCCAACATCAGGCACAGCTGGCCTGCGCAGGCCAACTGTGGCCAACGTCGGCCAAAACGGCCTTGTTCACACTGCCAAACAAATATTTCAGAAGTAAGAATTCAAATCTCCAGCAGTATTTGAATAGATGGAGTTAAAACTGACTGTCACTTGTCACGGTGATGACTGCTCCAATGTAAGTGCCAGAAAGCTGCAAGCTCAACCCTCTTAGCCCCAGGTCCCATTTCTCAAATTTTGGAAGTCCTGCTTAACGACTATGTACCAGTTGCGCGGGATGGATTGACCCTGATAATTCAAGGGTAGTGCCAGATTAGCTTGGCACCTTCAGGCGCCAAGCTAATCTGGCACTACCCTTGGATTATCAGGGTCAATCCATCTCCTGCTGCTGGGACTCGGGGCTAAATGGGTTCACTGACACTGCACTCAAGCTGTCAAGACACCACTCCACATCTCTGTAACAGGAATGGGTTTTGCACATACATCACGGTCCAGGAAGCATATAGTGGCAGGAGTTATGGAAGCTCAAGCATGAGGCACAAATTGCTGTGTTGACAGTTCAAAGGTACTGCCAGATTAACCCATTCATGCATGGGAGTGATCGACCGTGATCATTCAAGGGTTGTGCCAGATTAGCTTGGCGCCATCAGGCGCCAAGTTAATCGGGCACTGCCCTTGAATTATGGTCAATCCATCTCCTGCAACTGTTACATAGTAGTTAAGAAACTCCTCTAGAATTGGAAAATGCGGCCTTGGGGTTAAACGGGTTAACTTCCTGTAAGGTTTGCGGGCGTGCTCCCCAGATTGACCTGTCCAGGGAGGACGCCACAAGTACCCTTCAATTCAAATGAGATGCTCGGCACCTCATGTGAATAGAAGCGTACTCGTGGTGTACTCCCCGAGTGGGCGTATCTGGGGCGTACTCCCTCAAACTGCAGCGGCTGGCTAATAAATCAAGCTAATCTAGCACTACCCTTGAACAATCATACCCACACTGCAGTCCATCACACTTATGGCTGCCGGAAACCTGGTTAAGGGGTTCAATTCTTTTTTCTGCTCGGCACTGCCTTTTCAGCCGTCATGTGAATTCTACCATTCACTCGTGGCTGCCAGAATCTCGGCATGTGACGACGCGTCTTCGTTGTTTTCTGCTCCTGCACCCAGCTAATCTGGCACTCACTTTGAACTATCACATCACTTGTCGTTGCCAGAATCCTGGTGACTCCTCTCTATGATTGTGGGGGCTCATGATGATCTACGTCCCTTGCAGCTGAATCGTGATCACTTTCTGTCAGCAGTCATGGGGTTACTGATCCGGTGTCAGCATTGCTGCAAGCGGTAGCTATTTATAAATCAGGAGACGATATATTGACCCTTTCCTTGCAAACCGCTAGAAACGACGCATTAATCGCTTCCATGCCCGTGCCATGTTTTTCGGAAATATTTGATAACTCAACACCAGAGTCCCACCATCCACAGAGCATAGATACAAAGTGGATTATGCAAGAGGCATAGATCCTCATGAGCCCCTGCATTTGTGGGGGGCTCATGAGGATCTATGCCTCTTGCTGACGGATTGGGTAGGCGTTTTCTGTGCAGCGACTGCAGGTACTAGTGTTAAACACTCGATGTACTTGTGATCAACACTGCAGGTGGTTGTGGCTACTGGATGGAATCCTGATACGTGACGCGTCGCTGTTTCTTCTGCTTGTCTTTCTCCTCCTCAACTTTGTGTTCGGCCTCCGACCTCCTCCGCTCCTGAATTCTTGCCACCTGCTCAGCTGCCACAACTTCCTGTCGAGCGCGCTCGGCCGCTCGCTCCTTCTCTCGCTGCTCGCGGCGCGACTTGATGACCAAGCGGGCGCATGGCTCCAGTGGGGCCTCCTCCACAAACTCGCTGCCTGTTTGGTGAATACAGTGATAAGTAAAGAGATACATGGTCCTAAAAGAAAGGTCTCTCTCAAAAGAAGTTTTGAAGGAAAAAAAGTCTACCTGCCATTAAAGCCCATCTAGTCACCTAAACGATGGTCTTTAATGACAGGTGATCTCCCATAAGGGTTTGTCTCTCAAAACAGGTTCTGCTGCATTGCACACTAGAAAAAGAATATCTGCATGAAAAAAAAAAAATTCCCGTAAGCACACGGACAGTGTTTTGATAGAATTCATCAATGCTCTGTTGGTAAATGTATACCAGTCCAATACATACTGCAGAAAGGCAATCAAAAAGGAATGAACTGTCTTAAATTATTTGTTACCTCACATTTAAGTTCAACCTGTCGTAAAAGCACAGAAATGAGATGAAACACATTCATAGCCCTAGCATATCAAGACATCCAGACCAAAAAGGTGACTGCTAAGCATGAAAATTGCAAAGACAACTCCCAGAAAGAAAGAAACACGCTTAGAAAGGACAAGTACACCACACTGTGTTGTAATTATCCTTTCCAAGAATGTTTCTTTCTTTCTTGGGATATTTTGGTTGGTTTTATAACATCAAGTTTCTGACTGGAACAAAAGTACAAGAAACTCCCATTATCCAGGGACTAGTTGCAGGAGTGAGCTTAGTCCTGCGCCAGCCACTAAGCAGGGTGCTCCACGATAGCGGATCACCTTGCTTAGTGGCTGGCGCAGGACTAAGCTCCCTCATGCAACTGACTCCTAGGCTAGAAATGGGCTGAGGGGGTACAGTTACAATTACAACAAAGAAGCCTTACCTAGCAAGCGGCGCGCCTCAACGCCATCGATGATGGGGTTCATCCACGTTGACTGCCTCGTGTTCTCCAGTCCTGAGGCCTGGGGCGTGTAGATGTAGAACACAATGTCCAGGATCTCGTGACGCTTCAGCCCGCGGCCTTGTCTCGACACTGGGTTGCCTGAAATAAAATGATTGAGTTCAGCATCGTAGTTCTGCTTGTTGCGACCGACTCGATCAGATGTGTGGCATCTCTGTCCATAGCCCAGCTTAGCATCTCATGTGAACAGATGTGTACGTGTTGGCATGCTACCCATTTGAACAGAAGTGTATTTCTGGCCTGCTACCCAAGCGGGTCTATCTGGGAAATACACCCGACAACGGTAGGCACAGAGGAACTCCGAAGTTACGGCTCGATAGTTTGTTATTCCAAATAAACGAGACCAGAGGGGTTGACTACCAATGCTTGTAATTTAGACGAAACTACTAAACTACCAAACTAGATCTATGATCACTGATTGACTACACAATTATCTCCCCCGACAGTGCTTTTTCCTACTTACCTGGTATTGTTGTTCTGTTTGTTGTTTTGGTTATTCCAAAGCACATTTCTTTATTGAATTTTACGTACTCGACAGCCAAGTCATTTTTGGGGCCATACTTGACAAGTTCACCCCAATTTGTCACGTGAACTAATGAATGCAAAGAGAAGAAATGATGTGACATCCCACCTTTGAATACAACGTCGATGGCCTCCTCAATCTCAGCCTGAGAGGGGTACAGGTCACACTCCTTGAAAAACTGCTCCACGTCCGAAAGTTCCAGCTCGCTGCCAAATGCTTTCTTCTCAAACACACTCTCATATCCTGTCAAATAAATAATAAATAATAATAATAATGAATGGTTCGTGTATTGCGCAAAATCTTTTCATGACAAAAACTCATTGCACTAACACACACATTCAAACATGACATAGACGAAGTGAAACATTACCAATAAATACAACAGGACCACGGATCTACGACTGAGAAAAAGCAAGCTGGAAGAAGTGAGTTTTCAACTGAGCCTTAAACCGAGACAGAGTAGGGAGATTTCGCAGACTGGCAGGCAGGGAGTTCCAAACTGAAGGTGCAACGAAGCTGAATGAGCGTTCACCAACAGTTTTCAAGTTATGTTTAGAAGCCTTCAAAAGTTTCTCACTGGAGGACCGCAGAAAACGTGAAGGCTGGTACACACCGAGTCCATGAACTTGAGCACCGAGTCCATAAACCCATTTAACCCCATGGCTGCATTTCACAAAGTTTGGAAGCGTCACTTAACAACTATGAAGTGTCATCTAATGACAATGTACCAGTCGCAGGAGAATGGACCATGATAATTCAAGGTAATGACAGATTAGCTTGGTGCCATGAGGCGCCAAGCTTATCTGGCACTACCCTTAAATTACCATGGTCGATCCAGCTTCTGCTGTAGTGCGTCAGGGCTGAATGGATTAAACACTAGTAGTGCAATAGAGAACTCACTGCGTCTGGTGTCGATGTAATCGTTCATGTCGGTGTGAGTGAAGGGCGCCTGCGGCCGCTCCACCCCGTGCTGTCTCTGTACGCGCACCAACATCGTCTTGTACTCCTTCACCATCTTGCTGAAAGTAGAGCCGTACCACGCCACCTGCCCACAAGTACAGGCCAGCCTCAGTATTACGCGCATCAGATTATCGGCAAAATCGGACACAACACAGTTGGGCATCTGGCTCCCAACGAGATAATCCAAAAGCTAAAAATCTTCTGGCCGACTCCAGCATTAGTTGGCCCGCGCACGGCTGTGCGCGGGCCAACTAAGGCTGGAGTCGGCCAAACTGAGTTGAAACTTCCAATCACAAAACGATATGTTGAAAAAATTGCAATTTTGGTATCAGTAGTTGTAGTAGTATCATCTTGATTATTCTGACCTTCCTATTAAGCTTGTCCATTCGCCTGCGTACAAGCCATCCCCGCATGTGGCGCTGGATACACGTGGCGGCCATGTGCAACTCTTTTCTTGTTGGTCCCGTCTTCTTGGGATGATAGATTCTGTAAAAACAATGACAGGCACATTGTGGAAAGAAATATCTCTCGGACCATACCTTACCTGGACCGCCGCGCCTTGGTCCACAGGTTCACCTTGCGCCCGCTTACGGGGCGCTATTCCACCAGGAGACCACGTAGCAAATCCCTGTACAAGCCTCACGGGTGCCTACGACATAGCCGTTCGCTTCGGACGCGCTCGCCTCTTTGCCGGTTCCGGCAGCACTGACGCTACATGCCGGACGTTCTTCCTGGTTAAGCTCAGTCATACGTTCTGAATTACAGGACCCCTCCCTCAGGGAGGTTAGAGGCTACAGGTGCGTTATCAAGGCACTTGCAGGGCCACGAACGTCACATGCGTCAGGGACTGTACTGGCTTGCACTTCGTGGCTACTGGAGGCTGGCGGGCAGGATGACTTCGCCCGCCTCGATTGCAGAGCTCTGCCAGGCCAGAGAGACTCCTCGCTCTGGTGGAGGCCTTTTTGCGGGGGGCACAACTCCCTCCTGGCGCCTCAGCGCCGTAGGTATTCACCTACCTAGGGTCGTCGGGAGTTTGCGTTCGGGAGGACGGCCCTTGGGCCCTAAAGTGTGCTGGAGCGCGGCACCCACCTCCTGTTCGCAATTCTTCCATTCAGTCATGTCATCGGTAATGTTTTTGAAGAAACAAATTCATTTTTCTTTAAAAGGTATTTTTTCGAAAAATACTTACCGATGACATGACTCAAACGACCCTCCCACCTGCCCCGCTTGCCGCTCGTGCGCCAAGTATCCTGACTGAGGGATTATGGGTATAAAAATTGCTGCACTAAACTGCAAATATAACACAATTCCAGGGGTGGGGGGTGGGGGGGGGTGGGGGGGTGGGGAAACTTTTTGTTTGTTTCTGGCATAACGTAACCCTGTGGCTGTCGGTAACGGGTTTTGTTGTGGTGAATCCTGCAGGAATCATGGCAACAAAAAACACTACCAACAGTCAAACTGTCAACTTTGTTCTACCAACAGTCAAACTGTCAACTTTGTTCTTAGAGTAAAACATTAAGCTGCTAATAGAGCTGTATTTTCCCAAAGCACTATGGACAGCCAAAGCACTATGGACAGCCAAAGCACTATGGACAGCCAAAGCACTATGGACAGCCAAAGTATAACAAATGAAGTGGTTGCAAACTCTGGATCGAAAAGCGATCTTAAAAGTATACATGACTTGGTACATCTGACATTGCTTCAGCCCTCTGCATGTCCCTGGCGTTTTTTGTCACCATGCTTCCTGTAGGAATCATTGCTACCGACACGCAAAGGGTTAAGCAAAGTTGACTGTATTCTGAAACTGATTCTGTGTGCTGGTCTGTGACACTGGACTTTACACCTTCAGGCCGTTAGGTCCAAAATCAGAGATCACCACAAAACAATACCCGTTTTCGTTCACTCGCTGTCACCATTTGCGCTGGACAACAGCAGTGATGTCAACAAAATTCCGACAAGCCCGGACAGTTCTTTACTTACTCATAAATGTTGACGTGAGGCCCGATGACAGAGATTTTGGAGTTGGCTGAATGATAATTCTGAGACAACCTGAAAACATTTTAGTTTGTAAAGCAACCCCTTTTGGCCAGTGGATGCAGATTGTATTTATAAAATCATTGTAAATTCAATGTCAAAGCCTTCAAAGTTTGTCAAAGGAACATGGATGCTGAGTGGTTTCACCAAGAGGCATAGATCCTCATGAGCCCTCGCAACTGCAGAGGCTCATGAGGATCTATATATCTTGCTGTTGGGTAGAGTACAATTGTTCTCGGCAGTCAAGTGGTTAAAAAAATGAAACTCACTTTCCACAGCTAAACAAGCTCATGAAAGTCTGTGCAGGGCTCGTGAGATCGTTAACCAGTTCACTGCCAAGAAAAAAATTGAAAACTATACCCAACTGCAAGAGTTGCTCAGCTGAAATGGCCCAAAATACAAAATAGCAACCAAAGGTCAAATTTACCAAAACTGAGATATTTACATCACTACCCGTCACATCATATCATATCTCATATCACGATTATGCACCTACACCTGGAACTAAACGAGACAGAAATCAGGACAAACAACACCAGAAGTCAACTTACTCGTCAGCCCGTTCCTCCACCTTTCGCAGCCTCTCCTGTTCCCGAGTGACTAGAGTGGCGTGGTAATTGTGCGCCCACTCCAACATGGCTGGGTCTGGTGGCCGTCGCTCGATTGCATTCTTCCGTGTCAAGTGCCCGCGGTACATTCTGGATGGACGTATCGGTAAATTCAAACGAACAATCAAATAATAAGTTTACCATTAGGACATCAACCATTTAAACATCATTAGCGCTTTGTGTCAAGGTGATTCCTGCAAAAATTGCCTCGATGAAAAGTGTGACCGACAGCTTAAGGGTTTACGTGTGAACACAGTACCAAATAATATGTTTGCATGCATTCATGTATTAGCTATTAACTTTTCTAAAACATCAGCACTTAGAGCTATTGTTAAAATAACCACTTAATAAATTTTCCTTATTTTTATTATTATTAAATGCCTTCAAGCCGAATTTCATCTTTAAACCATGCCTTATTTTGTTGGCAGGGCAAAGCACTGTTGGTTAAATTAAAAGGACTTTTATTAACCCTTTACATCCTGAGGCTTATTTTGTATAATGTGCTTGCTGTCCTATGAAGGCTACATTACAGATTAGGAGATAGATCAACTGTTCTAGTTCAAGGGTGGTGCCAGTCAAATGCATTTCAAGCAAAGGGTATATATCAGGATGAAAAGGGTTGACACACCCTTGATATATCAAGGCTTGATACACATCCAACAGTCGTCTACTAAACTGTTTGCTGCCACTAGCACGCAACTGCACTCCTGACACTTTTGTTAAATCAACACCAAAGGGTCCCAGCCGTCCGAGCAGCATGGACACAAAGTGGTGTCGGCAAGAGGCATGGATCCTCATGAGTCCCCGCAACTGCGGGGGCTCATGAGGATCTATGCCCCTTGCAGTTGGGTCGTGTTCAATTTTTCTCGGGAGAGAAGGGGTTGAAAAGCCTTACCGTTGGATCTCGACTGCTGCTCTCCGCTTGTCCTCTTCCCTATGCCTCTCTTCCCCCAGCAGCTTCCTGTACGCACTGCGCGCCACGTAACCACGGAATATCCTGCACCACAAAATTAACATCAACACGCTACACATATCTTGAACACATTATGCCCCAGGACCAAAATCCCCAAATTTTAAAGTTGCCCTCTGAAGGACTGTATTACAATTCTAGAGACAGATCGAGCATGATAGTTCAAGGGTGGTGTCAGAATAGCTTGGCGCCTATGACGTTGCCCTCTGAAGGACTGTATTACAATTCTAGAGACAGATCGAGCATGATAGTTCAAGGGTGGTGCCAGAATAGCTTGGTGCCTATGACGTTGCCCTCTGAAGGACTGTATTGCAATTCTAGAGACAGATCGAGCATGATAGTTCAAGGGAGGTGCCAGAATAGCTTGGCGCCTATGACGTTGCCCTCTGAAGGACTGTAATACAAATCTAGAGACAGATCGAGCATGATAGTTCAAGGGTGGTGCCAGAATAGCTTGGCGCCTATGACGTTGCCCTCTGAAGGACTGTATTACAATTCTAGAGATAGATCGAGCATGATAGTTCAAGGGTGGTGCCAGAACAGCTTGGCGCCTGTAGGTGCCAAGCTATTCTGGCAACACCCTTGAACTATCATGGTCGATCCATGTCTTGCTGTGGTGTGTCGGAGATGAATGAGTTAAAGCATAAAATGTCGGACGTACAGCGATCTGCTTGATGGTGGGCTCTTAATGCTAAAATTCGCTGATCCGAGTTATCAATGTTGTCTTACTTCAAACTAAGACTTTTCTACCCTTCTTTTCACAATCAATATGAATAGGCACATAACCACAGATTTTCAAATGACTAACGGAAGGAACTCTCCTGTGCGCAAAGGAGAAGAAAACCAGAAAAGTCTTTCATTTGAGAAAATTCAAACTGCATAATTTAAGTTAACCCTGATGTGACGAGCTGTGTTTTGCATATGTGTTAATATTATATTTTATTACGTCACCCCTCTGGTCAATGGTCAATACATTGTAGCATGATTTTGCGTGGCCGGTTGCCACCGAGCTGCCGAGTGTGGGTTCTGGCAGAGGTGACCTACTTAGCCCCAGTCTTAGTGATTTTCCTTTTGGCCGTCCCATCTAAATTTAGCTGGAAGTGACCAATCATTTAAATAGACCAGTGGTAGACATCGACCTTGACCCAGTAGCGCCCCCTTGTGGTAGCGTCTCCACGCTAAGAACGCATTTGCTGTAGCACCACGACGGAAGCAAGACCGGCCTATTGAGCGTCAAATTACTTTCACGAGTTTTGTCTAACTGGACCTCTGTGTACTGCCTCCTTGGTGGAGAAATAAAAACATCTTCACAAGGCGCAACATGGCCTCCCTGTCTGTTATTTTGTAATCCGCCCCACCACATCTTTTGGCGTCGCCGACAGGATTATGACAGGACAAGGAGGCAGTGCACAGATGGCAAAGAACCAGCGACAGCCCGTGGCCATTCCACCCCCACGGCTGCTTCGGTTTGCTGGCAATGGCGTGGTCAGTTCGGCCGAAGACCGGATCACAGAGGCAGAACATACAGCAGGCCGAAACAAAAGATCTGCAGAAACTACCTAGAACTTAGAAGTGTAGTAATGTAGTGCTTAGAATGCCCCTAGATTTGTTTTAAATTCGTAGACGCAAAGGACAGGACTTTACATGCCCTATTTGATTAAATTTGTTTTGTAGTGTATTCTGTTTAGTGGTGACTTCTTTTTTTAATAGCGCCAAGGTGGATGGTATGACTGAGAACTTTGAACTGCTGTGGCGACGCGAGTTTTGGTACATGCTATATCATTGACTAGTGGGGTGTTGGTACGTGTTTATTGTGTAGGCTGTCAGCTGTCACTAGGAAACCTCAGCCAGGTATTTTCCTTGAGACTCTAGTGACTGGGCTGGCAGATTGCAGTTTTGTTTAGTGTTGTTTTTTTAACCTGTGATTGCTTGTGTGTAACCTTTTCATGAGGCATGAGCAAGTCTGAGGGGTTTTGATGTTGTCCAAGATTTTTTTGTTTTGTAGTTTGTACGTGTGTAACTAAGGGTTGAGACGATACGTGTCTTACTTGCTTACAAAGGTTTTGTGAAGCATGTGCTGAAGTTTTGCTGGAATTTTTATACTTGATGTATTTACAGTAAGACTATGTATGGGTTGTAGTCACGTACCTCTCAGTTGTGTTGTGATTTTGTGCTGCTGTGACTTGATACGTTGGTATGTACAGTAGCAGTGTTGTGAGGCCACTCCTCTCCTCTTATCTATTTTTGGTGCTAGACGTAAAAGAATTTTCTTGTTTAGTACCATGATTTGCACTGTGCGTGTTACCGCGAGGACGCGGCTACTAGAAAGAGTTCGGGGGGATGTGACGAGCTGTGTTTTGCATATGTGTTAATATTATATTTTATTACGTCACCCCTCTGGTCAATGGTCAATACATTGTAGCATGATTTTGCGCGGCCGGTTGCCACCGAGCTGCCGAGTGTGGGTTCTGGCAGAGGTGACCTACTTAGCCCCAGTCTTAGTGATTTTCCTTTTGGCCGTCCCATCTAAATTTAGCTGGAAGTGACCAATCATTTAAATAGACCAGTGGTAGACATCGACCTTGACCCAGTAGCGCCCCCTCGTGGTAGCGTCTCCACGCTAAGAACGCATTTGCTGTAGCACCACGACGGAAGCAAGACCGGCCTATTGAGCGTCAAATTACTTTCACGAGTTTTGTCTAACTGGACCTTTGTAAGTCATACATTTTACTATTTTTTACTTAGAAATGTTGGTTGTCTTTGCATATTTCGAAGATATATTTTATGCACTGATTTTGATGTATTTTGCAAATTTTCTGACTGACCGGTCCTGTCTTTGACAGGTTGAGGGGAGCGCTGTGGTCACTTAGGGGCTTGTGTTTTGATTTGATCCTACTATCTAAGTTTACCATGTTTTAGGTTAATCTGATCACTTGTTTTGATGAAGATACTATGTTTATGTTGATCCTTTGCACCAATTTGAGCAAGCCTAGGGTATTGTTCGACCATCTCTCTTGGAGAGCATTCAGGCATAAATGATTTTGTTTACGTTTTAATGGGCGCCATTATCTCTGGCACCTTTTCAGAACTCACTTTTATCAACCAAAAGAAACTTTAATCAATCATTTGGATTGTAGTCGGGGCTTGCTCAATGGTGCTGGGGATCATTTGGTCAGTTACGTTGCTTTCTTTCGAGATCGCTTAGTACCGGTGATAGGATGATCAGTTGCATTTTCTGGCATCAGTATCCCTTTGTGTCAGTAGTTTACCATTGTATCACGCGCGCACTGTGTGGGATTGGGTCACGTGATCTCATTCTTAACATGGATTGGTCAGCTGGCTGGCTGTGACTGTCGGTCAGCCAGTGTGTGTGGTTTTGGTGACCGCTACCTGCTAGTAATGTGATCGCGCGAAGAAGTTGTCATAATCCGAGTGCCTGCGATTAAACCTGTTACTTTCTAAACATCTTTTATTATAATAATGTCTGCGGTCATCGATTTCAGGCGTGACAGGTTATGATATGATGGACATAGAACTTCTTTCCATTGAGGTTTACCTGATGGAGAGTAGCTTCCCTTAGTTTATTCTTGATAGGGAGACTTGAGTCGTCTGCTATTGTTTACATGTACTATGTGATAGCATGCGAAGCCAGGTGTGCGTGCATACTTGCTGCAATGGGTCTTACTTTTGAAGAAATGTGTTACCAAGGTTCAGGACTTAGGGATATGATATGTAATGCCGTTTTCTATTAGAGCTTGTGATATATATTGTGGACCACAGCATTCCTCTTGCTCTCTCTCTCTCTCTCTCTCTCTCTCTCTCCTGTGTTCATACTTCTAAGCTCCACTAATATAGCACCATGTTCCAATCTTATACTTTATGATATATATCCTTATAATTATTTTTAGTCATTTTAGGTTTTGTAGTAATTATAGTTGAACTTTGTCTTATTTTATAAAATGCCGCCTTGACCAAAGTACATCAGTGGATGGTGGATGTATGAGAACCTGTGTGATGATCTTTCGAATTATCCAGCCACTGTAGTATTTTGTAATAATAACATGCCTATCCTCAATTTTATGTAACATCAATTTTCTATTTGGTATGTACACTTGAGATGGAAATTATATTGTGTGTTATTTGATATTCCAGGTGTACTGCCTCCTTGGTGGAGAAATAAAAACATCTTCACAAGGCGCAACATGGCCTCCCTGTCTGTTATTTTGTAATCCGCCCCACCACACTTCTGTCCAGCTTTATTGAAAGACAAACAAAAAACATTTATAAAGGAAATATTGCGAACTATTAACCCATTTCTATCTGGAGTGGGTCGATAGCTTCAAAGACTGACTGAAGGACCGAGTGCTGGTAAACAATCCTACACCCACCTCTGAATGTCCACAGCAGCAGCGGCTTCCTTCTGTTTCTGGACAGCCACGGCGACTTCACCCTGGACACAGCCACAAAAAAAAACACGTTTCTTGCAAAAAGTCAATCATCTTCTGACCACACTACATCTACTCCATACACCCTCCAACTGTTAACACATCTGTCATCTTTATTTATCTCTATTCAGCCATCACTCTCCCCATCCTTACAATACAATGGGGCCCGATCAGGGGATGCAGTCTACACATTCACCCTGAAGACACCAAAGCCAGAGATGGACCAGCCACTTTAGTTCAAGGGTAGTGCCAGGTTAGCTTGGCGCCTGGAAAGGTAATCTGGCACTATACTTGAACTATGATGGCCCATCACTTGCCCTCCGCTGGTACACGGTAAATTTAGATGCCTACGGTTGCAAAAATCATATGGCAATAAAGCAGCATCTCCTCTTATCCTACCCTATCTTAACCCATTTAACCACAAGGCTCCATTCCGGAGACAACCTCTGGAGTCACCTAATGGCTATTTACCAGTTGCCGGAGATGGACTGACCATGATAATTCAAGGGTAGTGTCAGATTAGCTTGGCGCCATCAGGCGCCAAGCTAATCTGGCACTACCCTTGAATTATCATGGTTGATCCATCTCCTGCTGAAGTGAGTCGAGGCTAAACGGGGTAGATAATAACATGTTAATTCACGAGTTACACGCACACAAAACCCTAGCCACTCACAGGGTCAGGTATATGGGCCACCTGAGCGATAGGTCTTCCAATGCGTGCCAAGTTTCTTCCGTTGGGCGTGTTGGGTTCTGAGCTGTTCCGTGAACTGTGTCGTGAACTGTGCACGGAACCCGAGCGTGAACTGTGCACAGATGTCATCTGCCTCAAAAGGCCGAGGGTTTCCGGTTTCGGCTGGCCGTTGCTGAGATACGCAGGGGCAGTCATGGGTTTTGGGGGGAGAGGAGCGCGTCTTGCGGAGAAATGGACGGCCTTTTCAAGGTCAATGCCATCACCTGTTTCATCAACACAACCCAGGCTGGGATCTGAAGGCTGGAGGTTTGGTTCTGTGGGGTGTTTGAGGATGGAGTGAAGACCATCTGGGGAAAAAGAAAGATGATTAACCCATTTTGCCCCGATGCCCCACAGCAGGAAAAGGATCGCCCGTGAAAAATATCAAGGGTAGCGCCAGATTAGTTTGGCACCTGATGGCGCCAAGCTAATCTGGCACTACCCTTGAATTGTCATGGTGGTGCCATCTCCTGCAACTGGTACATAGTCGCTAAGTGACACCTCCACAATCTGAGAAATGCGGCCATAGCGTTAAATGGTTTAACCCTTCAGCTGTCAGAAGCGTTTATTGTTGTAATGATTCCTGTAGGAATCATTGCTACAAAAACCGCTACCGACAGGCAATAGTTTTAGGAAATTACTTGGAGAAAAAATGCACTGTATAGATTTTGGCATGACGATTTTCAGTTTACTTGTAGCTGTTCCAAAACTGTCAAAAAAAACAAACAAAAAACAACTCATGGCAATCTTCACAATGCCTTTCAAAACACTCTACAGGAGGAAGTGCAAAAGTTGATTAATGAAAAACCTCGTAACAATTTTGATATTCAACGCCCAGCCCATCCATCTATTTTTTTTTAACCCTTTGGGTATTGGCAGCAGTTTTAGTCATGATGATTCTCTTCAGGAATCATTGTGACTAAAACCGCTACCAACACGCAAATGGTTGAGGACTTAAAATTTAAAAAAAATAGCCAATAATTTTACACACAAACACAAATTTGTACTCAGAACTTTCATTACCTTGACTGTAGTCACTGAGAACTGAGAAGCTGCGTTGACGACTGAGAGGCACGGAGAGACGACACACCTGAAGTGTTCCAGCCAGGGAGTCCAGGGACGGAGAGGGAGCCGTGGAAATGTCCCTCATACCATCGCCAGTGCTTCGCAAATCTTTCACTGTTAAGAGACAGGAACACTAAATGCACGATACAAGCCAGCAATGTAAGAAAAAATTAAAATCCAGCTAAAACTATAGACAAGCAATGAAGAAACAAATTAACCCATTCAGCCCTGACGCACTACAGCAGGAGATGGGTCGACCAAGATAATTCAAGGGTAGTGCAAGATTAGCTTGGCGCCTGTCGGCGCCAAGCTAATCTGGCACTATCCTTGAATTTTCACGGTCGATCCATCTCCTGCATCTTGGAGGGCGGCGTGCGAGGTGGTAGGGCCCATTTCATCAGCTCCGCGTGACGGCGAGTCAGCTGCAGCATCTGGGCTGAAGCGCTGTGAATGTGCCCTAGCTGTTGTCGTTACATGACGCCTCCAAAATTTGGGAAATACGTGCATCGGGCTGAAAGAGTTTAACACATATTCACACAACTGACCCATTTGTTGCAGGTAGTGGCAGTTTGTGTTTCTCAAGAACCTCATGACATATGACGTTGACTGCGGTTGCATTTTCCTTTCTTTTTTCTTCTCTCCAAATTGGCGCTGGTCTATCTCTTCTTTATGAAATCTCTCCCCAAAAAGCATGGATGGGGTTATAAGTACTTGTACCATTCGAAGACCATAAAAATGTTGATTAAATACACAAATTTTGTGTATACAGTAATTTTTTGTTCTCTCCCTTTTCATTTCTTTTCTAGAAAGGCACACACACACACACACACACACACACACACACACACACACACACACACACACACACACACACACACACTCGCACATACGCACACACACACACACACACTGCAACTAACATCTCCAAGGAAAATGTGTTTATAAATGATTAACCCTGTGGCTGTTGGTATCAGTTTTTGTCACAATTTCTGCATGTAGGAATCATCGCACCAAGAACTGCCACCAACACCAAAGGGTTAACCAAATGCATATGTGCTGATCTGTGAGTTTGGACAGATCAGAACACAGATTATTTCATAGAATTAAAAAAAAAAAAAAATTATATTCCAATCAATGCCAGTAGGCAGAAAAGTTTCTCACCTGCTGCTTTTGTGGGAAGAAACTCCCTGAATGCCCCCCCCCCCCCCCCCCCCACACACACACACACACCCCACCCCCACCTTCCTTTTTTCACCAGGTGCATGATATGAATCACTAAATCTGTAGTCAGGATGTTGATCAATGATGTCTGCCTACAACTGTTACAAAGCATTCAACTATCCAATATGAATGCTTACAACTATTAATGTGCATTCAACAATCCGATGCTAACCCTTTTAGCCCCAAGGTCCCACTTCTCAAATTTTGGAGGTGTCACCTGACGACTATGTACCAGTTGCAGAGGATGGATTGACCATGATAATTCAAGGGTAGTGCCAGATTAGCGAGGCACCTTGAGGCGCCAAGCTGATCTGGCACTACCCTTGAATTATCATGGTCAATCTATCTCCTACTGTAGGGACGCGGGGCTAAATGGCTTAAGGACACTGGCATAGCAGGACACGTTTTCTTTTGCTTCTAATGACTGGCTGATATTTTAACACATACCCGGTACACGCACTGAGTGATATGCAAACAAAATCCGACGAGAATCAGAATCTGAATTCTTTCATCGTGCCTCTGAATCTGACGATTCTAAATGAACTGGCCAGCAATATGATGACAGATAACACATTCACTGCTAAAATACTGCAGCCGAAGATGGATCAGCTACAATTTTTCAAGGGTAGTGCCAGATTAGCTTGGTGCCTGGGAAGGTGCCAAGCTATTCTAGCACAACCCTTGAAATGTCAAGGGTGATCAATCTCCCACACCTGGTAATAATAATAATAATACATAGTATTTATATGGCGCATTTCTCATATTTATAATATAACTCAATGCGCAGGACATAGCCGCGAACTGAAACCAACAAGCACACTCACGTCAATCAGGCGCATTCCCTCACACACTGTACATAAACACAGAAACATTCATGTGGCGCTAAGGGCAAGCTCAAGCGAGCTACTGAAATTTTTGGAAATTTAAATAATTTTTTATATTTTTGGAATTCTGAATAAGTGGACTGAAATTAATATCAAATTCGTACACAGTCTCTGTAGATATATCCAGCTGCGAAAGCCATTTTAGACGTGACTGAGTTTACTCATTTAAACCCAAGGCCCCATTTCCTACATTTTTGAGGGGGCACCTAACAACTATGTACCGGGTGCAGAAGATGAATCAACCATGATAATTCAAGGATAGTGCCAGATTAGTTTGGCGCCACCTGGCACTACCCTTGAATTATCATGGTTGATCCATCTCCTGCTGTAGTGCATTGGGCTAAATGGGTTAAGAGACAGACAACTATGAACCCCAACACCAAGCCGCAACAGCTGCAAGAGTTGGAATGACCATTTTTGTTTCAGGGTAGTGCCTGATTAGCTTGCCACCTGAAATTAATCAGACACTACCCTTATGTGCCACAGCCATCCATCTCCTGCAACGCACTTAGCACGAGACAGCTGTGACAATTGAATGCTAGTGCGTGAACAGCCGCATCGTTCTCCCCACTGCTAGAGGTGCCAAGCTTTTCTGGCACCACCCTTGAAGTAATTTGAACTGTCCAGGTCGATTTACCAGCCCCACCCCCAACCTCCCCCCCCCCCCCCTTCCTTAACTGGTAAGTCCCAAATTTCACAATTTGTCCATGGGGACAACACGATAAAGTACACTAAAACCTGTTTTGACCAAACCAACTAATTACTGCATGAAAAAGTCCGTCTTCAGATACTTGCAAAATAAGTCTTGAAGAGAAAAGTGTCACCTGTCATTAAAGACCATTATTTAGGTGGCACCAGCAAGTCACAGCTACAGTCACAGCTACAGCCACCTAAATGACAGTCTTTAATGACAGGTGATTTGTCATATATGTGGTCACTCAAAACAGGTTCTGCTGTGTAAGAATAGAAACACACAAACATGCTGCGGCACTCACAGGAATATAAGGTTACTTGGTTGATATAATGTTCAAGCAACTACAATGAATACACATACATGCATTTACAGTCAATAATCAACTAAAAAAACAACAACAAAAGCAAGCATAAGATTACAATACAATCATGCTGCATGCAGCAGGCTAGGTCTGATTACATCATACAAAGTACGGACATCAACCTCACATATTCACACTTACAGCGCCTTCGTATAGGAAACCTTTGATCTAACGGCCCATACCAGAGAGAAAAGCAGAAAAGAAGGGTAATATAAAGTGTCATGCAACTGCTCTGAAAATGAGAACTGATTACAGCACAACGCATCACAAGCGTCAAGATCAAGTGAAATCAAAGACAAAAAAATAAGTCAATGACTGTTCAAATACTACAGGATATCATGACACATATATGCATACCACATGTCATACATAGATAACATTACAGCTTACTCAACCCTCAGCCCTCCACCCCCTTGGGGGGAGGGGGGGTGAGGGGGTTGGTTGGTTAGTTATTTGGGTTTAATGCCAAACAGGCAACTAAGGCCATCTCATGGCTGGGAGGAGGGGTAGGGGGGGGGGGGTTCAGGAGGCGGGGTTGGGGTGGGGGTGGGGGTGGGGGGGGGGGGGCTAAGGGTTGAAGGATTGGGGAAGCTGTGACGTGTCATCAATGATATACATACTTGTATGTGGTGTGCTTATCAACCAACAAAGAGAACCCATGAGAAGACTGAGAAAAAACGTGATTTGTGAGTATCAAGTCGGTCAAGAATCTAAGAAGCTGGGCACACGCTACCACAAACACCTATTGCCGGGTGCAACTTTGTGGCGGCAATGGTGCTGCCACATTGCAGGGCACCTACAATATTGCCGCAACAAATTGCGACCTGATACAATCCGAGTCTATTTATTTGTGGTAGCCCGCAAGGCTGGAGCAATGTTGCCGCCTCTCAGCCAATCAGCGGTGTCCTTGCACCACTTCCCATTTCTACACTCTTCCGAGTCGGAAAAAATGGCGGAGAAGCTGAGCGACAGCTTTGAGACTGTTAACTCATTGGAGATGCGCCGCATGCGGAAATGCTGCGAACAGCTGTGTATCGGTATGAGGCACGTCTCTAGTGAGTTAATTGATCAACCTTGTCCGAGAGTTCCCATGCATGTGGGACTCCCGCAGCTTCGAATATTTCAACCGCACGCGTGAGAGCTGTTCCATATCTGGTAATGGCAGGTCAGTCAGTAGAAACACATTGCATGCACACTGAAATGTGTGCCACGAAGCCGATGTGGCAGCTGGCAAATTGTTGCTTATCACACATTGCCAGTCGCAAATTCTGGTAGCGTGGGCCCAGCCCCTAAGTCTGTAAGCTACTTGAATAAACCCACTGACTGCCACTGGCAATATTTATGTTCTGTTGGAAAGACCTGTGATTGCCAGCAGCAATCAAGGGGTAAAGATAAATGAATATGATTGTTAATTCAGACAAAGTCACACAATCCCAAACTGAGCACAAACTAATATTCCCATCACCACAGCTACATATATATCTTAATGGCACAAGCGGGGCGCAATCTCCACAACCTGCAGGCTGCTCCCACCACCCCATGACACATTCCACAAAAAAGTCGATAGTTTCAACCCCTTCGCTGCCAGTGATCATGAATTTTGCGTCTGAAACCATCACACGCTGACCGACATTTGCATGAAGAAGAAGACGTAAATGGAATTTTTATAAAATAAGGCATAAAGAACAAAGACTTAACAAGAGACACAAATCCTCATGAGCCCCCGCGAATGTGGGGGCTCATGAGGATTTATGTCTCTTGCAGATGGATAGCATTCACCTTTGCACCAGCAGTTAAAGGGTCAACCTGTGCCAAGGCCACTACGCTGTGAAGGTACTATGACACGCAGAGTTCCTACTATCCCACAGGCGTCTTGAAAGAAAAAGCAGAAGAATATATACACGTCACAAAGTTCCGCTCACCGTAGTGCATGAGCGACCGTGGACTCCTCACCCGCCGAGCGTGGTGCTCCAGCTCCGACATCATGGGGCCGACGCGGGGCGAATTCCTGGACCGCGCTGGCCGAGCTGTGGGCAGAGGGATGGAGGGCGGCGTGCGAGGTGGTGGGGCCCGTTTCATCAGCTCTGCGTGACGGCGAGTCAGCTGCAGCATCTGGGCTGAAGCGCTGTGAATCTGCCCTGGCATGCGTCCGGCTGAGCGCTCCACCTTGGGGGGCGCTGCTTCTGTGCTGGCCATCGGGATGCAGTCGGCACAGAACACCTGTAAAAACACACACAGAAATAATGGTACAGGTCAAGCTCAGTGTAATGCCATACCAAGGAAGCATAACTCGTAACGTTCATGGGAGTAGTCCCCTGACAGATCCACTCAGGGAGTAGGCCACAAGTAAACTTCTATTCAAATGTGATGCTAGGCATCTCCTTTGAACAGAAGTGTACTTTGGACATTCTCCCTAAATGGGTCTACCTGGGGAGTACTCCCCAAAATGGTTCCGGGTGGTTAACACATTTAGCCATGTAGCACTACAGCAGGATATGGATCGACCATGATAATTCAAGGGTAGTGCCAGATTAGCTTGGCGCCTGATGGCGCAAAGCTAATCTGGCACTACCCTTAAATTATCATGGTCGATCTGTCCTGCAACTGGTACACAGTCATTTGGTGACACCTCCAAAATGTTGGAAATGTGTCCATGGGTTTAAATGGGTTAAACCATGTTTTGCTGTACACTGTAGGTTAAACAAAACAGACCTCCAAAAATACGGCAGTAAGAAAGCAGGGAAATGCAGCTGTGGAGTTAAACAAACGGGTACATGCAATCCAAAAAGTCAGTTCATACACACCTGTTTGCGCAATTGTGGTTTGGAGGGGGCCCTCTGTGCTGACGTGGTTCCCAAGATGAACCCCGGCTTCACCTGCGCTTCGGCCCCATCGTCCTCCCCGGTGCTGAACTGCCACACCTGCGACAAACTGAGTGGCTGGAGCGGCGTGCTGCGCTGTGATGCGGGGGCGGGAGATTTGGTGACAGTGCTGGCAGAAGTCACGTGTGTTACTTCCCCTGTGTTGTCTTTGTCAGAGGTCAAGGCGAGCTCTATTTCCGGCGCCCAGTGGATGGTGCTGTCTGGGTGTGTATCGTCCCGCTCGTCTTCTCCTGCTTCTCCCTGTAAACATGAACGAGTTCAAGCAAACATGAACAACATTGCGTTCTCTCGCCTCAGCTATACAATTTACAAAGAAGTTAATCACAATAACTTACTTCACACATTGAACCCCACAGCCTTATTTCCCAAATGGTATGGTGTCTCCAAGGCGCATATATCCATCTATTTAAAGATGCTCAAGGCGCCGTAGGGATGGAAGCTAAAGCCTTGAAAGCCTGCTGCTACTAAGGGCTACTTTATGTGCAAACCTCCACCCTACTATTAACTTCGGTGCATGTGATATATTTGTTTCTATTTCACCAGCGCTACCGGGCCGTCTCTTTTCGAATAGTGGTAATGGGATTTGTAACGTGCGCACTTGATGACTATTGCGTGCTGTACACACGAAGGCAAGACAGGCAACCGTAAGCTGAGTCTGTACGTAAATTTGACTCGATGGGAATGAGGAAAAGTCCACATCCCATTCCTGCCCACCAGGGGATTCGAACCCGGGATCTTACGACTGCCAGCGCAGTGTCTTATCCACTAAGCTGCATCCCCAAATTTTGGAGATGTCACATAACAACCATGAACCACTTGCAGGAGATGGGTTGACCATGATAATTCAAGGGTAGCGCCAGATTAGCTTGGCGCCTAATGGCGCCAAGCTAATCTGGTGTTACCCTTGAATTATCATGGTTGATCCACCTAGTGCCATAGTGCATTGGAGCTAAATGAGATAACAATATGAGTTATATAGGTCGTCTGACATTGAATTATCATGGTCGATCCACCTCCTGCCGTAGTGCATTGGAGCTAAATGAGATAACAATATGAGTTATATAGGTCGTCTGACATTGGAGCGCATGTTTATCACATATATTTCCACAAACACTTTTCTATACTAATCTTAGCACAAATATCATTCAGTGACAGTTGACCTAATACGACTTACTTTTAACAAACTTGAACAATGTGTCAGTTTTCCTGTACAGTCATACAAAATCAGAATTTTGTCATGAAATGACTGATTTTACATCCCTAAATGTGCCCCAAATATATTAAGCCTGAAACAGCACAGTCATATATAAGTCTTCATGCTTGACCTCGATACTGAAATCTGCTGGGGGTCTATTTAGGATATTGAAAATGGCTTGTTTTTGTCTTTTAACCAAAGTTTTACAATTGTAAAGCAAAATTGACAAATCATAGGAATTCAGTAAAAATATTCCATATCAGGTCAATTGGCACGAAATGATATTTGTTCTTAAAGTGGTACAGAAAAGTGATTTTTTGCTGAGATATTTGGGAAAAACGTGCACTCTGGTGTCAAATGGCCTAGATTCCTAAATATAAACATTCCCAGATGTAAACAATCTCAAATATAAGTATTCCTAAATATAAACATTCCCAAGTACAATCATTCCCAAATTTGCAAACCATCCTCTCAAAATTGCATACCATTTCAGAAGACAGACTGAGCATGATACTTTGTGGTTGGTGCCAGATAACTAGGGGCCGAAGCCATTCTGACACCACCTTTGAATTATCACGGTCGATCAATCTCCATCTATAGAGTGTCAGAAGAGAGTGAGTTAAGAACATACCTGCTGATGTGGCTGCTCTGTGATGGAGTCAACAAGTCTTTGCAAGTAGTGGTGGTTCACACCTGGTTCCTCACCCCACTCATCCTCAGGTACAGGTGGGTTGGCAAACAAGGGGAGGTGTAAATCTTCCCTGAGAGGTATGGACGCTAAGCCCTCTCCTGCCACATCTTCCTCTTCCACCCTGGACAACGGAAACCACACCAAATATAGCCAGTGAAATAAGAAAGGTTCATTTTTCGGACAAGGTCAAAACAACTCACCCATACTTACTTATCAAAGTGGAAAAAATGACAAAGATGGAGAGCTGCCCGTCTTCTTCGAGAAGGCAAAAACGCGCCACTTTATCAAGTATTCATATTTCTGCATAAGATATGTAAAACTTTAACCCATTTAACTGCAAGGCTGCAGTTGTCAGGCATCACCTAACAACCATGTACCATTTGCAGGAGATGGATTGAGCTGATATTTCAAGGGTAGTGTCAGATTATAATAATAATAATTACGGTATTTACAATGCGCTTATCTTATAAAAAATTATAACTCTAAGTGCGCACTCACAACTCGCGCACGCATGCGCACACTTTAGACAATGACTCACGTACCACAAATACATTACGACGGTCAGCTTGGGGTGGGGAGTGTGGTGATATAGTGCTAGAACTGTTGAAAGAGATGAGTTTTGAGGGCTGACTGGAAGGAGGAGAGTGTTTCTGACGGAGAGAGAGTGGGAGAGTGTTCCAGGTGGATGGACCGTAGACAGAGAAGGAGCGGGGGCCGAAAGTGCTGAGTTTGGTGCAGGGGATGTGGAGGCGGAGAGGGTCGGAGGCGGAGCGGAGGGAGCAGGAAGGAGTGTAGGGGTGAAGTAAGTTGGAGAGATAGGTAGGAGCGTGGTTGTTCAGGGATTTGTAGCAGAGAGACAGAATCTTGTATTGGATGCGTTTGGGGATGGGGAGCCAGTGAAGGAGTTTGAGCAGGGGAGTGATGTGGTCAGATTTTTTCTTTCTGAGATTAGTTTGGCGCCTGCTGTCAGGCGCCAAGCTAATCTGGCCCTACCCTTGAATTATCATGGTCGATTCATCTCCTGCAACTTGTTGCAGTTAAATGGGTTAAATGGTTAAAGTACACATGAAATCTATTACTCACCTTGGTGTCGAAAGGTTGTTATGTCCTGATACGGCATGGGAACGCTGCTCCGCTGTAAAACACGCAAAAATGATAAAGCTGTCAATAGTTCACAGATTCCTGTGACACATTGCAATGACAATACACAAGGAGTGATGCAAAAAAAGTACCGTAAAATACTGTAAAATAATAGAGAGACAGCAAAACAGATATGCAGGCAGACATATGATACTAAATGGTTAGCAAGGAAACAAAATTCTGCTTTAAAGTAAAGCCAATGATGTTAACAAAGATGAATTGATCAATTCTGATGTTAAATGCACTGGGTGCTTTAGCGGAGAGATGTTTTTTTCTAAATGAAAGACAGAAAAGAACTGATTTAAACCATTACATCCTGCGGCTGATTTAAAAAAAAAAAAATGCTTCTTGTCCTGTGAAGGCAACATTACAGATTAGGAGACAGATCAACCATTTTAGTTCAAGGGTGGTGCCAGAATAGCTTGGCGCCTCAGGCGCCAAGCTATTCTGGCACCACCCTTGAACTATCATAGTCAAATTAATTTTAAGCAGTAGTGAACAGGATGAAAAGGGTTGAATAAGGAAAAGAGAGAGTGACATTAGAGAACACACACATACACAACACACTATTTACTCCCGTTCTCTTATAGTCCACTATGATTCTGCAAACTGCTTCCTAACATCAGGTAATGTGTCCCAATTGTAACAGCACCTTACGGTCAGCTCAATGCTTGGACACAAGGCTGTGCCGGGCAGTCTCCGATAACAGCTGGAACGTCTATATAAGTTCCTCCTTAACTCATTCAGCCCGACAGCCGTATTTCCTAAATTTTGGAGGCGTCATCTAATGACTGTGACAATGCATCAGTTGCAGGAGATGAATCGACCAAGATAATTCACGGGCAGTGCCAGATTAGCTTGGCGCCGACAGGCGGCAAGCTAATCTGGCACTACCCTTGAAATACAATGGTCGACCCATCTCCTGCTGTAGTGTGTCGGGGCTGAATGGGTTAACACAACTTACCACTTAACTCCTTCACTTCCAGCACCTGCTGTGACAGATGGATCGACCGTGGCAGCTCAAGAGTTATGACTGATCAGCTTGGCGCATATCTAGGCGCCAATTCTAATCAGGCACTACCCCTGAACTTCTGTGGTCAAATAATTTTCATTGTATGCTTACTTAACCCCACGGCCGCAATTTACAAATTTTGGAGGCGTCACCTAATAACTACAAGTATGTCGGACTACCAGTAGCAGGGGATGGATCGACCCATCAGGTGCCAAGCCAATCTGGCACTACCCTTGAATTGGCTTGCATCTGACACTACCCTTGAATTATGGTCGATGCATCATAGTCTCCCACTGTAGCGCGTCGGGGCTAAATAGGTTCACTTCACAGACACGCACAACGAACATGGCAGTAAATTCGACACTGTGACTTTGACTAGTATTGGCTCTGAAAGTGAAAGATGTCTACTTAAAGATCGGTCCGCTGTGTTTAACCCCTTCACTGCCAAAAAAAAGTGAAACTCGATCCAGCTGCAAGAGACATAGATCCTCATGAGCCCACGCCACAGCGGGGGCTCAGCTCATGAGGATCTATGTCTCCTGCGGAGACCAATTCAGTTGTATCCACGTTCTTGGACGGTTTTAACTTCCGGTCGTTGAATGAACACTAAACTACAATTCCGCCGGAAGAAAAAAAAAAGTATGCGCAGTGGCAGGGAAGGGGTTACGCTCGGTTTGATGTGTTTAACCCCCCCCCCCCCACCCCTTTAGAACACAGCCAAGCACTTCACAACAATGAGTCATCTGAGAGCACTTACGTAAAAACACCTCAACCCATATCCTACTGAGGCTAAAAGCTTCCAATTTGTACACTGCCAGATATGCAAGCTACATTATAGTACTTATAGATAAGGATATAGACCAATGGCTTTAGTTCAAGGGTGGTGCCAGAATAGCTTGGCGCCTAGAGGCGCCGAGCTATTCAGGCACCACCTTTGAACAATCTATGATAGTCAAACTTTTTTCACACGCTGGTCAGTGTATTCCGAATGATAAGGGTTAGGTGCCGTCTCGGCTCTGAGGGCAAAAGGCCCACCCTGTGCACACCAGTTTACTCAGCGGGCTGATATTGGCCCGCCCACAGACATAACTGCGGCCAGATGGCCTTGTGTTCAATGGGCAACTCGTACACACAAATGCCGAACACCATACTTTCCCCTCCTCAGTGTCTCTCACTAATTTAGGCCGCCAGACACCGTCTGCAAGAAGATATGGCTGTTTTATCATAACTTGAAGCAATTTAACCCGGCCTCTGGGTGTCGGTAGCGGGTTTAGTCGCCATGAATCCTGCAGGAATCATCGCAACTAAAACTGCTACCGACACCCAAAGGGTTAAACGTGTCTTTCTTTTTTCTTTTTTTACCTTGTAATTGTTCACTACCGCCGCTGATCACCACACAAGAATTTCCTTTTGAATAATACAGTTATCTGAATCGGATCGACCATGACAGTTCGAGGGTGGTTGCCATAATATGTTCGTGCCTCCAGGTGTCAAAGCTGTTCTAATACCATCCGTGAACTATCATGGTCGATCTGTCTCCTGAACTTCATCATAGTCTTCTGGGTACACAGGAAATTTTTGACCCGCCCGGCTTAGGGTTTGACCCTTTTAGCCCCAACACCCTACAGCAGGCGATGGATTGACCATGATAATTCAAGGGGTAGTGCCAGATTAGCGTGGCGCCTTCAGGCGCCAAGCTAATCTGGCACTACCCTTGAATTATCATGGTCAATCCACCTCCTGCAACTGGTACATAGTCGTTAAGTAACACTTCCAAAATTTGGGAAATACACCTGTAGGACTGAAAGGCTTAATGTACTACCCAGGTAACAAAGTTCTCGCTGTCTTTCACTACTTTCAGCGAAACAGTAAACAAATTGGGTTTCACTTCTCTGAATATCTGATTACCACCCATTGAAACTTAAATTCAAGTTGTCTCCAGTTCACCCTTTCATTGCTGAGGAATAGTGAAAACCATCCATTTGCAAGAGGCATAGATCCTCATGAGTCCCCGCGGACGCGGGGACTCATGAGGATATATGTATGCTGACCCTATTTTGTATCCCGCTTCTTGAGACAACCGGGGCTCTTGGGTACAGAATTAACAAACTTGGCCCCAGAAACAAAATCTGAGTCCACTGCCGACAGCCGAAACAGCAGTTAACAATCTAGAACTCCTAGACTACGTAACAACCAGGTCCCGTTTGAGAAATGCCAGTAATACAGAATAGTGGTCTGACCGAAGAAAAACAAGAAAAGGTCTATAACCATAAGAAGATTCAATGAAATCAGATTCTTACACAGGCGGCCCTGTCAACTGAATATCACGAGCACCAAAGCCGGACATGCTGAGGACCGATGACATGTCTTGATAGCAGTTTGTGCCCAACGTCAGCCCAACACTTTCACCATAAATTATGCTACCGCTCTTAACCCATTACATCCTAAGGCTGAATTTGTACAAAGTTGCTTACAGTCCTACGCCTAAGGCTACTTCAGCTACTTCAACCGTTTTAGTTCAAGGGAGGTGCCAGAATAGCTTGGCGCCTCGGGCGCCAAAACTGGCACCACCCTTGAACTATCGTAGGCAAAAGTATTTCAAGCGATGGGTGTATCAGAATGAAAAGGGTTAACAAAACACGAATACAAAAGCTGGGCCGCGAGTCTCGTCTTTAGCGCTCTTAGAGTTCTAAGGTCTATCACGCTGACTGAAGCACGTCACCGAGTTGAATTTTCAAGCAAGCAGTAACCATTCCTAGCGTGAACAAGGGGGCATGCTAAAACAGCTAGAACAAGCAGATTTCCCCCATTCCTCCACTGACCACACATCTCGGCAGTCTCAATGTACCGGACGGCAGGTCCGCTCAGTACTATATCATACCCGACAGCCGCGCCGCGATTTTCGATGTTGTCAGTGTAGCGCTAAATTTACACAGGCTTGTGAAGAAAGACAAATTTGGTAAGCACTGAAAAGGTCCTCGAGCCGATGTCAGCCTAGCTGGCCCGCCTAAGGCTGATCATCGGCCCGAGTGAGGACCTTTTCAAGTCCTCACCTGACATCTCCGTTGGGAGCTCGGAGACCTGTGCGTGTGCAGTGATTGCATCAGATACCGCGGTAGACGGGCCGTAACACTGAAGCTGACCTGCGTCAAGTTGTTCTACCTACAAAAAGCAGCCTTACCTTTGTCCAAGAAGCCACAACACTGTTGAACAATGCGGCAATCCTCTAGCAAAATTCACATACACGTATCATCCACCCCTAAAATAGCTTCCCTATTCCACCTGCCCGAGCAGTATCACCGACTCGCCAATTGTGATTCGAGCCGCAATCAATGCTAGTGGTAGCGACGTTCCGACACCCCTGGCTGTTGTGGCCCCAGACTTTCTTTTGTTCCCATTCGCTGCCAACAATCGCAAATTATTTCTTTGAACCAACTGCAAAATCAACACCAAACAACATCATCGATCCGAGGAACACGGATATAAATTGAGCAAGCAAAAAACAAAGTGAAACTCATGAGCACCACCTGTTTCTTTACAATAATCAGAAATTATTTCTTTGAACCAACTGCAAAAATCAACACTCCGAAAAATCATCCACCCAAGGAACATATATATAAATTGAGTAACCAAAGAGCAAAGAGAAAGTCATGAGCACCATGCGTTCGCTGCCACTGACCTGAAATTATGTCTCTGAATTATGTTTCTGAATTGGAATCAACTGCAACACGGATATAAATTGAGCAAGCAAGAAACAACGAACGTTATGAGAAATCTTGTATGGGATATCTTGCAGTTCCGCTGTGAGATTTGCATTTGGGTGGTTTCGCATTTTCCTAGCTGAAAATGGGTTAATAACAGTAGATTAATCGCTCCCAGGAAGAGGCAGAAGATTCTCATGAGCCCCTGCATTCGCAGGGGCTCATGAGAATCTATGCCTCTTCCAAAAACCTATTTTTTTTGGGTGTTTAATTTAACTCATTCTACCCCAGACACACCACAGCAAGATATTGATCGACCATGATAGTTCAAGGGTGATGCCAAAATAGCTTGGCGCCTGTGGGCGCCAAGCTATTCTGGCATCACCCTTGAACAATCATGGTCGATCTGTGTCCTGCACTGCAATGCAGTCTTCAGAGGATAACGGCAAGATCTGGGGATTTCGGTGATGGGGTACAATGAGTTAACTGAGCGCAGTCAGCTGTAAAGTTTCTAAGCTACTTTGCAGTGTGAAGTAAGCAGCTTAGCTCAGAGATTTCAGTAATCTGCAAGTGAGCATATACAAATCCAAGGACCTTGTTATAGGGAATACAAATTTCTTCATGCTCGGAAACACACAAGTAGAGGAGGTTATTACCCAGCAAGCAAAGGTCCTGGGGCCCGCGCACGGCAGTACGTGAGCCCACTGCGGCCGTCCTGGGGCTGAAGACGTGTTGCTAAAGGGGTACATAGGTTAGGGTCACGGGCCGGGCTGGTGCATTTAAAACCCACCGATATAGTGGTATAATAAATGGCATCATCTTCTTACACAATTCAAATGGATAATATCCTTATTGTTATGGGCAGCCATGTATAAGTTAAATGAACTTAAACGAAAATAATAGAATGAAGTCGAGAAAAATGCCAATGCACCAGGCTTTCCGACTATCATAGTCAAATTAATTTCAAGCAGTAGTGTATCAGGATGAAAAGGGTTAACAGAAAGCCTGGTACATGAACAACCAAGACAATGGCAGCTGAAGTACACATCAAACCGATCAGGCTTTGATTGCTAAAATTCGCCAGTACAATGGGTTCTCAATGTTGTCTTGCCTCAGCTAAGACCTTTCTACCCTTCTTTTCACAATCCATGTGAGTAGGCACACGTATAAAGGTCTTCCACTGCCCTTTTCACAATCCATGTGAGTAGGCTCATGTATAAAGGTCTTCCACTGCCCTTTTCACAATCCATGTGAGTAGGCTCATGTATAAAGGTCTTCCACTGCCCTTTTCACAATCCATGTGAGTAGGCACACGTATAAAGGTCTTCCACTGCCCTTTTCACAATCCATGTGAGTAGGCTCATGTATAAAGGTCTTCTACTGCCTTTTCACAATCCATGTGAGTAGGCACACATAAAAGACTTCCACTGCCCTTTTCACAATCCATGTGAGTAGGCACACGTATAAAGGTCTTCCACTGCCCTTTTCACAATCCACGTGAGTAGGCTCATGTATAAAGGTCTTCCACTGCCCTTTTCACAATCCATGTGAGTAGGCTCATGTATAAAGGTCTTCCACTGCCCTTTTCACAATCCATGTGAGTAGGCTCATGTATAAAGGTCTTCCACTGCCCTTTTCACAATCCATGTGAGTAGGCACACATAAAGGTCTTCCACTGCCCTTTTCACAATCCATGTGAGTAGGCTCATGTATAAAGGTCTTCCACTGCCCTTTTCACAATCCATGTGAGTAGGCACATGTATAAGGTCTTCCACTGCCCTTTTCACAATCCATGTGAGTAGGCTCATGTATAAAGGTCTTCCACTGCCCTTTTCACAATCCATGTGAGTAGGCACACATAAAGGTCTTCCACTGCCCTTTTCACAATCCATGTGAGTAGGCTCATGTATAAAGGTCTTCCACTGCCCTTTTCACAATCCATGTGAGTAGGCTCATGTATAAAGGTCTTCCACTGCCCTTTTCACAATCCATGTGAGTAGGCACACGTATAAAGGTCTTCCACTGCCCTTTTCACAATCCATGTGAGTAGGCTCATGTATAAAGGTCTTCCACTGCCCTTTTCACAATCCATGTGAGGAGGCACACGTATAAAGGTCTTCCACTGCCCTTTTCACAATCCATGTGAGTAGGCTCATGTATAAAGGTCTTCCACTGCCCTTTTCACAATCCATGTGAGTAGGCACACGTATAAAGGTCTTCCACTGCCCTTTTCACAATCCATGTGAGTAGGCACACTATAAAGGTCTTCCACTGCCCTTTTCACAATCCATGTGAGTAGGCTCATGTATAAAGGTCTTCCATTGCCCTTTTCACAATCCATGTGAGTAGGCACACGTATAAAGGTCTTCCACTGCCCTTTTCAAATCCATGTGAGTAGGCTCATGTATAAAGGTCTTCCACTGCCCTTTTCTCAATCCATGTGAGTAGGCTCACATATAAAGGTCTTCCACTGCCCTTTTCACAATCCATGTGAGTAGGCTCATGTATAAAGGTCTTCCACTGCCCTTTTCACAATCCATGTGAGTAGGCACACATAAAGGTCTTCCACTGCCCTTTTCACAATCCATGTGAGTAGGCTCATGTATAAAGGTCTTCCACTGCCCTTTTCACAATACATGTGAGTAGGCACACGTATAAAGGTCTTCCACTGCCCTTTTCACAATCCATGTGAGTAGGCTCACGTATAAAGGACTTCCACTGCCCTTTTCACAATCAATGTGAGTAGGCACACGTATAAAGGGCTTTCACTGCCCTTTTCACAATCCATGTGAGTAGGCTCATGTATAAAGGTCTTCCACTGCCCTTTTCACAATCCATGTGAGTAGGCACACGTATAAAGGTCTTCCACTGCCCTTTTCACAATCCATGTGAGTAGGCTCATGTATAAAGGTCTTCCACTGCCCTTTTCACAATCCATGTGAGTAGGCACACGTATAAAGGTCTTCCACTGCCCTTTTCACAATCCATGTGAGTAGGCTCATGTATAAAGGTCTTCCACTGCCCTTTTCACAATCCATGTGAGTAGGCACACATAAAGGTCTTCCACTGCCCTTTTCACAATCCATGTCAGTAGGCACACGTATAAAGGTCTTCCACTGCCCTTTTCACAATCCATGTGAGTAGGCACATGTATAAAGGTCTTCCACTGCCCTTTTCACAATCCATGTGAGTAGGCTCATGTATAAAGGTCTTCCATTGCCCTTTTCACAATCCATGTGAGTAGGCACACGTATAAAGGTCTTCCACTGCCCTTTTCAAATCCATGTGAGTAGGCTCATGTATAAAGGTCTTCCACTGCCCTTTTCACAATCCATGTGAGTAGGCTCATGTATAAAGGTCTTCCACTGCCCTTTTCACAATCCATGTGAGTAGGCACACATAAAGGTCTTCCACTGCCCTTTTCACAATCCATGTGAGTAGGCTCATGTATAAAGGTCTTCCACTGCCCTTTTCACAATACATGTGAGTAGGCACACGTATAAAGGTCTTCCACTGCCCTTTTCACAATCCATGTGAGTAGGCTCACGTATAAAGGACTTCCACTGCCCTTTTCACAATCAATGTGAGTAGGCACACGTATAAAGGTCTTCCACTGCCCTTTTCACAATCCATGTGAGTAGGCTCATGTATAAAGGTCTTCCACTGCCCTTTTCACAATCCATGTGAGTAGGCACACGTATAAAGGTCTTCCACTGCCCTTTTCACAATCCATGTGAGTAGGCTCATGTATAAAGGTCTTCCACTGCCCTTTTCACAATCCATGTGAGTAGGCACACGTATAAAGGTCTTCCACTGCCCTTTTCACAATCCATGTGAGTAGGCTCATGTATAAAGGTCTTCCACTGCCCTTTTCACAATCCATGTGAGTAGGCACATGTATAAAGGTCTTCCACTGCCCTTTTCACAATCTATGTGAGTAGGCACACATAAAGGTCTTCCACTGCCCTTTGAGCATAACGGATGAAACTTTCCTGCATACAAAGGAGAACAAGAGCAGGAAAATATTTCATTTTACGACGGTCAAACATCATAATTCTAGTCACCCCTTGTGTCCAGCACATTTGTAAGACATATTAAGAATATTTACATAAAGGATATACTGAGATCTATTAACCTTTTTCATCCTGATACACTATTGCTTGAAATAAATTTGACTGATAGTTCAAGGGTGGTGTCAGAATAGCTTGGCACACTTGCTCTATCTCCCAATCCCCTATGTAGCCTTCATAAGACAATAAACACATTTTACACAATCAGCCTCAGGATGTAATGGGTTAATTCTTTACTGTCTGGAGTTGGTCGTTTTATAAAGAAAAGAAAATGGAAACGATATGAAGAGGAGAAATGTCTGTCTCTAACGCTGGACCTTACGGCATTCGTAAATAAATTAGCATTCGTAAATAAATTAGCATTCATAAAAGTAAAGAACCAATACCCTTAGTGGAGTGTCATACACTCTAAGACGGCTCAACAAACCCAGGAACGATGAAGTAGTTGATACAGTACTCCAAGTGGTTGTGGAGCAACAGCGCACTTCACGAAAACTCAAACATATACCCTCTCACACACCCACCTGCACAAACTTATGTCAGCACACACACACACACACACACACCCACACACACTGCAATACTCAAACACACCCACCTGCACAAACTTATGTGCACACTGACACACATACACACACACGCACGCACCAATACTCAAATACACTCTAACACACACACCTGCACAAACGTATGCACACACACACACACACACACAATACTCAAACATATACACCCTCACACACACAACTGCACAAACGTGTGTGTGCGCACGCACACACACACCCAATACTCAAACAAATACACTCTCACACAGCCACCTGCACAAACTTATGTGCACACACGCCAATACTCAAATACACTCTCACACACCCACCTGCACAAACTTATGTGCACACACACACTATTTTTCACCAATACTCAAATAAATACACTCTCACACATACACAAACTTACGTACACACACACACATTGACACGCACGCACGCATGCACCCACACAAACAGGGAAACATGGGGCTGGAGGGACTGAGCCCTTAAAGTGTGTATTTGTTTTACACAACAACCCAAAAAACTATACACGTGGCCTGTGCTCTTGTACAGCAGAACCTGTTTTGACTAACCATTGCACCTTTCCTTTGCCAAAAACAAGTGGCTTTAAAAGATAGGTGCTCTCTCTAGATAAGTCGTGAAAGGCAGAACGTGTCACCTGTCATTAAAGACCATCATTTAGGTGGCGACAGCCTCAGTCACAGCTACAGCCACAATCACAGATACAGCCAGTCACCATGACAGCGACAGCCACAGTCACAGCGACGGCCACAGTCACAGCGACAGCCACCTAAATGATGGTCTTTAATGACAGGGGACCTCTCTTAACGGTGGCCGCTCAAAACACGAACTGTCCTTGTGATATGATTGAATAGGGACTGACTGATACTCTGACACAAGGCTAGAAGATTTCGACAAGCCTAACTCATTTCAACATCACATCTGCCCTCTTTAAAGAGGCACAGACCCTCATGCCAGCCGCAGCTAAAGGGGCTCATATAGACATGGCTCAACTTGATGGCAAAACCAGCCCCATCTAGTATACATTTTCCCCAGATGGCGGATGGTCAGGGAGATTTTCAGTTCACGAGTATATTACTGACAGTGACACCATATCAGGTCACAGTTCCACATCAGGACTGCAAGAGGCATAGATCCTCATGAGCCCCCATAGAGTGGGGGCTCATGAGGATTTATGCCTCTTGCCATCAATGTCTGCGTCGCCGTCCCTCATGCTGAGGCGGTCGTTGGCTGTTCAAGCTATGACAAGCTAAGGATGACACATGCTCAATTATCTCTCTGTCATATCTCCAGACAGCTGTCTATCCGTCCAAATATGCAAGACTATAACTGGCGCTCTAACAAAACCCCGTGTCACGCAAACTTTTCAGATTAAAAAAAAATAATAAATATATATATATATATATATATATATATATATATATATATATATATATATATATATATATATATATATATATATATATATATATATAACGTTTTTTTTAATATATTTTAACGTATATATATATATATATATATATATATATATATATATATATATATATATATATATATATATATATATATATATATATATATATATATATATATATATATATATATATATATAACGTGAGTGTGTAGGCTTCTTCTGTGTGCAGGTCTGTGATTTTGGACCTTACGGCCTCAGGCCGTAAGACCCAAAATCACAGACCAGCAAAGAGGCGTACTTAAGGTTGCTGTGGATCTTTTTTGCAAGGCTGTCAGACACGTAAACTGCTTACGTATTAATCAATCAAGAACAAAAGGGTGACTGCAAAGCATGTAGAGTGCTGAGGAAAATCCCAACGAAGAAAGAAACACGCTTAGAAAAGTAAAGTACGACATAATTTTGTACAAATTATTATTAAATTATTTGTGTACTGTGTTGTAATTGTCTTTTCTAAGTGCATTCCTTTCTTCACTGGAATTTGCTTTACGAATAATTGATTATATAATAAGGCACAGAGTGTGTGTGTGTGTGTGTGTGTGTGTGTGTGTGTGTGTGTGTGTGAGAGAGAGAGAGAGAGAGAGAGAGAGAGAGAGAGAGAGAGAGAGAGAGAGAGAGAGAGAGAGAGAGAGAGAGAGAGAGAGAGAGAGATCTTTTATTCAGGATAAGGGCTATTAGGCAACTCAATGTCTGTCTTACAAGCTGACCTGTAAACAAAACAGAACATACCAGGAAAACGAACACAGCAAACAAAAAAAAAAACGGGAAAACAAATTAACGAACACAATAGGTGAATTATTTAAAGGAGACTAAAAAATGGCATTGGAGAATTTGTAACTGGCACCGAAGCAAAAAGCAAGGGAAATAAATGAGTGCATAGCATTCATATTATACTCATCTAAGACAGTGTCATAGAATCAGCAGCATCAAGAGAGAGAGAGAGAGAGAGAGAGAGAGAGAGAGAGAGAGAGAGAGAGAGAGAGAGAGAGAGAGAGAGAGAGAGAGAGAGAGAGAGATTGATTGATTGATTGTACATTGCTTAACGTCCCGACAGCAACAAGGCTTTCTCAGGACGTGCCTGCACTGCTTGTGAAAAAAAAAACAAAAAAAAAAACCACCTAAACTGAACATTGAATGTATGTCGCCAGCCGGTCAAATACATTAAATAAACCTAACACATGGGGCCTAAATAAAGCTAAGACCATTTAGCAACACACATCCAATATCAAGAGCTACAGGCAGTGCAGACAGTAGGGAGAGTTTTTAAAAGGCAAATACAGGTGAATGGACAAAGGGTAGACAGAAACACATGCCCCAGAATAGAGAGAAAACCCCACCCTGTGGGGCTGACCAGGGTGACCCTGGGAACTAAAAAATACCTAACCCCACCCAAGTCCCCCAGGGCAGACCCGGGTGGGGGGAGAGAGAGAGAGTGAGAGAGACTAACAAACACTGCTAGTAGCCGCAACTATAGTTGTGAATTTTCTTATGTAAACTTGGTCAGATCAGGTAAAAACTATACTGAGTGTTCACGAAAGAGAAACTGGAAGAATTTTATGTTCACACTCGGACAAAACCACTCAGACTGACACGTCAGATAAGTTATGATCCGAACACAACGAACGTTCACAATTCCACCTAGCCTGCGTACTAGCGAAAACAACGACTGGTGTTACACACACGCACGCACGCTCTAGCACTATATTGTAGGCACCTTCCAGAGATATGTCAGTACTGGCGCTTTTAGCGCCTGTACATTTCTCTGGCAGGTGTCTACGTTATAGACGTGTGACACTGCCCACCGAAAAAATCTCCAAGTAAGCAATAAGCCCACCTTATTCGATCCTGCATAGCAGGGAAACCGCACTACACCACAGAGCACAACGCGACAAGACTGTCCCTGACTGACTCGGAAATAAACTGAACTCCCAGTCCTGCACACTGGCAGAAATCGAAGAGGGGAGGCACGGGGGATACCATCACGGATTCACGACAATTTTTTTTTTGCGGTTCACGAATCCTCAACAACAGCATTCACGCTGCCGGGAAAGAGACAACGAGGACTCCTCAGTATCACCGATCAAAAACTCTGACAGCGGGGTGGGGTGGGAAGGGGAGGGTGTGTGTGTTGGGGGGGGGGGGGGGAGGGGTATGCTGAGACTAACTGGTTGTTCATGTGCACGAAAACTCAACATTCTTCTTCTTTGAAAAATCAAATGACCGGAAGGGGTGGGGTGGGGGGTGAGGTGGGACCGAGTAGACATTAACCCTTTGGGTGTCAGTAGCGGTTTTAGACGAGATGATTCCTGTGGGAATCATCGCGGCTAAACCCTAAAACCGCTACGGACACCCACAGGGTTAGAGACTAGCAATAGATTCTTCATGTCTCACGAAACAACCAGGACGATTTCAGGGATTACGAAGACCGTACTTTGGCTTGCAAGTTTCACGACTAACCATTCTTCAACGGATCAAGAGGATGGAAAAATAGCAATCACGAATCAACCGAGAGAGAAAAAAATAAGCCCAAACACGCGTCACGACATCAGGGCACCGCAAGGCCGGTACAGTGTCAGTTTCATGTTCCGTTTTGAGCACAAGGTCTTCAGGCCAACGTCGCATATTGTTAGCCCGTGCACGAATGTGCACGGGCCAACAACAGGCAACGTTGGCCTGAAAACCTTGTGCACGCTGGGATTGTATTTTCATGCAACTCTTTTGCACAGGATTTGCGGTGTTACTACACGACAATAATAACTGCAATCTCACCAACTGGAGTAAGTGAAAAATTACACAGCCTGCCTCTCTCAGATTCCAACCGCAATACATTTTGTATGTAGCCAAATTGACAGCCAAATCCTACAAGAAAACCAGGAAGTTTCATATAAAGCTGAACAAACGGGCATAATCTGCACAGCCGGCTTATCCCTACATTTTATTGCAAACTTTTTTTTTGTCCAGAAGGCGCCAAGCTAATCTGACACTACCCTTGAATTATCATGGTCAAGCCATCTCCTGCTGTTGGGATCCGGAGGTAAAAGGGTAAACAGGGTTTATTTTTGTAGCGTTACCGGTAAAGGTGTCAATAACTGAGCAATAAACTAGTCACAGTGAGGTAATCTCGCCCACGGGAAAGTGTGACAGATGACAAGCGCACCTTTTCTAAGACCCGAATGAAACGCCAGAATTATGGGGCCGGCATTTTTTGTTGCCCCATACCCCTTTCGCTATCGGCGTCGACAACTGCGAGGTGGATTGAGACCCTGCTAGCTCAAGGGTAGTACTGGATACCTGATGTCTTGGTTTCTGTCGTTGTTTTATCCTTGGGACCATCTATTATCAACTACAGGTCGTGACAGATTGCCTGTGACAGCGCACGGTGATGCCTAATTAGCTTAAAGACTGTTCAAGGGTAGTGCTTGATTAGCTTGGCGCCTAAGGCCCCAAGCTAATCAAGCACTACCCTTGAAGTGTCGTCACGGTTGTTCCTGTCCTGTGAACTGTGCACACACTGCGGAAAGATTTTGAAATGAGAAACTTGGCTCTGTGAGGTAATGAAATGGGACCCAGGTATTGCAGCTGCGCCTCAGTTGCGTTTTACGATCTGTTAATTGTCTTGTTGCCAAGCAACGAGAAATCAGGGAGGGGCTGTTTCCAGTCGTCACAAACTTCGCTCTTGACCTCCATTGTCCTGTCAGTCGTGGCGCCGTGGTCACTCACACACAGGTCAACCCTGACGTAACACCGTCAACAGGCGTCGTTCCGCCAAGCACAAGTATGTCACACAGAAGTTGCACGTGTTTTGACAAAAATGGTGGATTAACCCTTTTAGCCCCGGGACCCTGCAGCAGAAGATGGATTGATCATGATAATTCAAGGGTAGTGCCAGATGAGCTTGGCGCTACCGGCTTGAATTATCATGATCAAGCCATCTCCTACAACTGTCGTTAGGCAACACCTCCAAAATTTGAGAAATGGGGGCTTGGGGCAGTAAAAGGGTTAAAGGCCCGGGCAAACACGTGATATTCTAATCCGCTGTCAGCAACAAAAGACACACAGTTTGTGACATTATTACATTTACGAAAATCCTCTGTTAACCAAGACAGTGGCATAGGAGGATTTTTGCTTGAGGCACAGCCCAAAGTCTGAAAATGAAATGATGGACTGTACCGCCTGGAGCACCAGAGGAAGACCTTGTGCGAAATAGTATTCATGAAGCAAGCAAGGTCTTTGTCCGCATTAACGAGCTTACACAAATGCTGTCAGCTCTTAACCCTTTGGCTGTTGGTAGGGGTTTCTGTCACGATGATTCCTGCAGGTGACAGCCAAAGGGTTAACCTTTTTTCAGTTCTAAACGTAAATGTGAAAAAAACACTATATAGTGCAAAGAACGCAATATGAATGAAAATATATTGCAGATATTTGCAGTACATAAGGGGTTTCTCTGACATCATTTTCCCAAAAATTGACTATGATAGTTCAATGGTGGTGCCAGAATAGCTTGGCGCCTCAGGCGCCAAGCTATTCTGGCACCACACTTGAACTAAAATGGTTGATCTAGCTTGTAATCTGTAACGTAGCCTTCATAGGATTTTTTTTTATACAAACCTTGTGTTTTTAAACCAATAAGCCCAGGAATGGGATACACACTATTACGACTAAACAAGTGAACAAATAATGTCATATCACTATAGCAGGGTGCTCTTGGAGGCTACACCAACACTTGGTTCTATTTGCAACATGAAGGTGAACACTGAACGGCACTTTCTGCCAAGGCCAGTTCCGGATATGATATGCATCAATCAATATCGAAAATCGATTTTGACAGGGCTCTATACAGCCCCTACAATTGCCTTAAAAAAAAAAATTATCAACAGATATTACCACAGAAGAAATTGTATCATGAAAGGCATGCTCTGCATGCCGTTCATGATACATGTTCTTCTGTGGTAATATTTGTGAATTAAGCCACTATAGTAGGTCACACCTGTACACACATACACACACACACTTACTGCTATTCAACGGCTTCCGTGTCAAAGTCAGGACACAATAAAGTTCCTTTTTCATGCAAACGCACAGGGTGACTTCAGGATGTGATTTCTAAATCAATAGCAGACCCTTTAAATTATACCCCCTCCTCTCAGCCGCAACCCCCCCCCCCCCCCCCCAATTCTCTCAGCCCTTTTCAACTTCCTCCCCAGCCAATTTCACGTCAGGTAGCCAAAATGCGTTGATTTTTGTCAGTGGCATTGCAAGCTTGCAGTACTTTCATGGTCAAAAAGCAGAAACATTGTTGTAAATGGTACACGCATGTGTTGGTCTCCTTTACAATAAAATTAACATTGATAAAAATGCAAATGAGATAAAAAAAAAAAAAAAAGAAGCAGAATGAAAGAACAGATAGACTTGGCACTCTACAGGACAAACCACTGAGAATGCAAACACTAAATCCGCACACCGACACAAGTGTTACAGCCAAAGTGCTTCAAAGAGGGAGATTAAGAATTAGCTGCTAGCTGACACAACACAAACACACAAAGCGCTTATACTGTGAACAAAAAAGAGAAACCTTTTGGCTATTGGTAGCGGTTTTTGTCGCGATCGCCACATAAACTGCTACCAACAGCTAAAGGGTTAATGAGATTTATACCGCGCACAGGCGGCCTCCAGCTCCCATTGGATTGCCCAGCGAGCACAGGTCCTCGGGCTGATGTCAGCCTTAGATGGCCCGCGCACAAACGTGTGCGTGCCAGCTAAGGCTGACATCGGCCTGAGGACCTTTCACTTTCCAAGTGTTTTTTCTTCACAAGTCTATGTATTGTAAATACAGCACTACTATTACACGATCAAGAACAATACTGAAAGCTATCACGAACAACACCGTGTGACTTTATGGCTCCCGGGTACTGCGATATACTGAGGCTGACCTGTATTGTAAAGATATGGGATGAATTTGTGAAGGGCATGGATATTAACAGATCATAAGAGTGTTTGACTGACAATTCCCACCACCGTTTTTTCTCCAGAGATCAAACATATCAGAGTGGTATTTTCGTCATTTTTGTGAAATGCAAAGTGACGATGCAAAAAAAGTGTACATTCAAACCTGCATAAAAGGGCACCTAACGGACATGGCAGATGTGGCCACTATAGACAGGTGACCCTTTTACAAGGTGCATTTTATAAAAGGTCATTTTGTAGCAAAAATGAAGGGGCTGTACTTCTTCAGTGGCTGAAATACACAGAAGACCACAATACACAGGTGGCTACTACAGCAGGTTTCCCTGTTTCTGTGCTTAACCCATTTACCCCAATGCCTTGCAGCAGGAGATGGATCGAACATGATAATTTAAGGGTAGTGCCAGATTAGCTTGGCGCCTTCAGGCGCCAAGCTAATCTGGCACTACCCTTGAATTATCATGTTCGTTTCATATCCTGCAACCTGACAGGTACAAAAATATTCCTTAGTCTTTAGCCAAGTGTAGTTGTGGGGTTAAAACATAAATCTGGCAAACATCTACCCATAACGTGTTTTAAAAGTTAACTCAACCTGATCACGAACTCGTCAAAAAAAAAAAAATCTGAATTTTTGGTCAACAAGTAGTTTTACAAATAAAAGATAATGAAGTACTTAGAAGAGATTAAAAAAAAAAAAATACATGCACTTAGAAGAGATACAAATTTCACCTCCAAGTTCAACAGATCAACAGTGACGGGCAAAAGAGTAGTGTTTGATTAGCCTGGGATCGGTTCAGGGGCGAAGTTAGGTAGGCACTAAACTTGAGCCGTAATATTTGATGATTCACTCACCAATGAGAGCAGCTGACGGGGTGACAAATGACACATACTCCAGCGGGCCTGACGGCGTCTGAGCGCTCCGTCGCAAGCTACGCAGAAAGTCCTATCAAGGGAGAAACCAGCGACAGTCAACCCACTCAGCCCTGACGCACTACTCCAGGAGTGGATCAGCCATGATAATTCAAGGGTAGTGCCAGATTAGCCTGGTGCCTGATGGCGCCAAGCTAATCTGGCACTACCCTTGAATCGTTATGCCCGATCCATCTCCTCCTCGTACTAGTACATATTTGCGGCTATGTGAAACCTATCAAATTTGGAATCCAGACCAAAAACGTGACTGCCAAGCATGTAAAATACAGAGAATAGCCCAACGTAGAGAAAGTCATGCTTACAAATGACTGTTACAACACGATTTGTTGAGTACAACAATTTGTTACACAGTTTGTTATTGCCGAATTTGGGTGGGTGCGTAGTTACTTAGTCCGCCTATTCAGTTGTGTCCCCATTGCACATGTGAAATTTGCGAAATGCGGCCTTTGGGTTCAATGGGTTTAACACTGTGTCAGCGGTAGCAAATCAAAGGAGACAGCCAGTGTGACGCTGGTTTTCGAAGTTTGTAACGTGTAGAGAAGGAGAACTTGACAATGCTTATATCTGTAAGATAAACCAGTGAGAGATCGTTAAATGGGTTTAACGCTGTATCAAAAGTAGCAAATCTGGGGAGACGACCAGTGTGACACTGGTGTTCAAAAGTTTGTAATGTGCCTGTGATAAGAACTAGGCTCAGGTCTGAGAGACAAGTCAGTGAGAGATCGCTGACCCATTTAACACCGCAGTCACATTTCCCAAATTTTGGAAGCGTCACCAAAAGACTATATACAAGTTGCAGGAGATGCACTGATAATCATAATTTAAGGGTAGTGCCAGATTAGCTTGGCGCCATCAGGCACCAAGCTACTCGGCACTACCCTTGAATTATCATAGTTGATCCAGCTGCTGCTGCAGTGCGCTGGGGCCAAATGCTGGAATCATCTTGACAAAAAGTGATACCTCCAGCCAAAGAGTTCAAATGCTTACTTCGTCTAAACGTACAGTTCATGACAGCAGATACTTTCAAGTTAGACGTCATTCATTTATTTTATAAAGTGGTGCAATAATCAAACTGTTTCCTTCATTAAAACCAACATTTCAGTGCTTACCTCATCAAAACTGTACAATGACAGCAAGGAATCGGCCCTGAAATTTGAAACGTAAAACAAACATCAACAATGTGTGCGAGCAAAATAGATGCACAGTCAACTTGAGCGAGCAAAACAATGCACAGACTAAAATCAAATATCCACCAGGTTCATCCAGTGAAGGCTGCTACTTGCCACAACAGCAATTTATATTTTCATCACATTTGCCCATTCAATGTTGCAGCCAAACTACAGCCACCCCAACTTACTAACTCTTATCCTGCCAAAACAATCCTGCAAGGCACTGTGCAAGGAGGACGAAGGAGAGGAAGACAGAGGAAAAGATGGGAGGACAATATCTCAGAGTGGACAGGACTGAAGCTGGGCGATATGCTAAGAATGGCAGAGAACAGAGAGGAATGGAGGGAGCTGGTTGCCAAGTCATCAGTGGTACCCCAACGGTTGGCAAGACTACAGGAGACATACAGACAGACAGACAGATAGATAGATCCTGCCAGTGGTCGGAGATTGTGTTTCTGAAATCTTTCTTAATTCAACGCCAAAGAGTCCAGCCATCTGAGGAACGTGGACACAAAGCGGTTTCAGCATGAGGCATAGGATCTATGTCTCTTGCATTTGGATCTGCATTTTGGATTTGCGTTTTCACTTTTCGTGGCAGATGAGGGGTTAACAAAATAATATGTGCAGGTGAGTGATTTTGGGCCCGTCAAGTCCAAAATTACAGACAGGCCCACAAATTAAGACAAGCCTTCCAAATCATAAGCGAAAATCACATCAAGAAAATGATGGACATATGTTATTTGTATGCATATTGTGAGCTTAGCAATTAGTCACTAAAAAAAGAAATTAAACAATGTTATACAAATGCAATACAGCAAGCGTGAGCAACCTTACCACGCCAGAGGATTGAAAATCGAATGAAATGTGCTTTTTAAGATTAATCCATCCAAACAACATCCCTTAAATCGTAAACAATTACAAACTGAGAGAAAATGCTCCTACAAAGACATAAATCAACTTATGCCAACTGAGTAGTATCAAAATCAGTGCTAACTTCCCAGTATGCAAAAGATCACTGGGACAACATCGGCATGCACAGACAGGTTGCAGCCAACGACAGCCTGATGGCCTTTGTTTGCTGAGTGTAAACGACAAGACAGGAAACGACACAGATGAAAAATAATTGAAAAACCCACACACAAACAAAAACACCAAACTGAAAGCTACCCAATCTTACGTTTTCCATGATAAATGTCGCCTTGTGGAAACAACGGTCCTATGCCTACTGATACAAGGTCTCCTGCTAATGTCCATCTTAGAATTCATGCTCACAAAACAAAGTGCACACTGCAGCTATTCCTAATCCTACAATACCTCTGAGACCAGTTGCTTGAGTGAGCTTAAAACTTGGGCATGGCACTAAGACACTCCTCTACAGCTTAAATCCTGCGCATGCAACTAGGCAAGGTGCTCCGCTACAGCGGAGCATCTTGCCTAGTTGCATGCGCAGGAGTTAAGCTCCATCATGCATGCAACTGGGAGCATCTTGCCTAGTTGCATGCACAGGATTTAAGCTCGTCATGCATGCAACTGGCCCCCAATCTCAGCCGATCTCTACCCTGCACCGTTCTAACAAGGCAGCAATTTTCTGGCCTACAAACAAAACTGTAATTTGATACATGTGCACACATAACACACTAGGACCTCCTCTATGGCTACATGTCACCCTTACCCTGGTTCAGGGATGGCCACCGGCCAAGTCACGCTATATGAATTGTGATGATAAGAATAATTGTGTTAGTCACAAAAAAGAAAGACTAGATGTATGTGTGTGAGTGCAATTTTCTATGAAAAAAAAATTTGGCTGTCGATAGTGAGCTGGAATCACCAAGACAAGTGTTGAAAACAGCCAAAGGGTTAAATAACACATCCAAACCTCCTTTTTTAACCCATATCATACCGAGGCTGAAAGCTTCAAATTTGTACACTGCCATAAAAATGATGCAAGCTACATTATAGTACTTACAGATATGGATTTAGTTCAATGGTGGTGCCAGAATAGCCTGGCGCCTAGAGGCGCCAAGCTATTCTGGCACTACCCTTGAACTATTTTAGTCAAACTTATTTCACACACTGGTGTATTCCGAATGATAAGGTTAACTCATTTAACCCCAATGCTGAATATCCCAAATTTTGGAGGTGTTCACCCAACGTTTCTGTATCAACCGCAGGAGGCAAATCGACCATGATAATTCAAGGGAGGTGCCAAATTAGCTTGGTGCCATCAGGCAACAAGCAAATCTGGCACTACTCTTGAACTATCAAGGTAAATCCATTTGCCACTGCTGTAACGCTGCCTTTACTGATGTGCAAATAATGATATGGAGTTCATGAGTTAAGCGCAAACAAACAAAAGTTTTGTTAGAACGAGTACAAGAAAGACAACAGATGTCTAGATAAACAGTGTCACAACAAAACAACATCTAATAACTCTTTGGCTGTTGGTGGTGATTTCTGTCACTGTCATTCCTGCAGGACTTGACAAAAAGTGTTACCACCAGCAAAAGGGTTCAATAAATTGAAAACTAAGGCTAGGAAAAAAAATAATTCAATGTTGTGTTAGTACAAACTTCTAACAGTACCAAGGTAAATACAATACAATAATACTTTATTAAATCCCTCATGGGGAAATTCACTGTCTGCCCATACAACACATGGCATCATCATTCACTCATAGAAATAATTAAATAACCCATAACTCTCAATTAAAGAGATGATTGATTGATTGATTGTACATTGCTTAACGTCCCGACAGCAACAAGGCTTTCTCAGGACGTGCCTGCACTGCTTGTGAAAAAAAAATAAATAAAATAAATAAATAAATAAACAGAACATTGAATGTATGTTGCCAGCCGGTCAAATACGTTAAATAAACCTAACACATGGGGTCTAAATAAAGCTAAGACCATTTAGCAACACACATCCAATATCAAGAGCTACAGGCAGTGCAGACAGTAGGGATAGTTTTAAAAAGGCAAATACAGGTGAATGGACAAAGGGTAGACAGAAACACATGCCCCAGAATAGAGAAAAAAACCCACCCTATGGGGCTGACCAGGGTGACCCTGGGAACTAAAAAATACCTAACCCCACCCAAGTCCCCCAGGGCAGACCCGGGTGGGGTAATTAAAGAGATGAACTGTAACAGACGTATTGTTTGTAACATTCTTGGCATCAGAAACACTTATGGTGGATTCCCCCTGTGCTTCTGGTGTCAGCAATGGTGCAGTGAACTACTGAAAGGGTTAAGACTCAAGAACTAAAGAATGTTGACCGACACTACTATCTACTGATATTACTGTTGAAAAGGGTAACAGCCTGAGGGACAAAAGAGTTGGCATAACAATAAATGATGTACTCCTTTTGGGTAAATCCTGGTCACCACAGAATACATCTCTTTAACCCATTCCATCTTCAGGCTGCTTTTGTAAAATTTGCTTGTGTCCTATTAAGGCTGCATTACAGATTAGGACATAGACCAACCATTTTAGTTCAAGGGTGGTGCCAGAATAGCTTGGCGCCTTAGGCGCCAAGCTATTCAGGCACCACCCTTGAACTATCATGGTCAAATTTAATTCCAGCAGTAGTGCATCAGGATGAAAAGGGTTTAAAAAAAACAACAACATTCGAGCAATAAACACACGCAGACTTGAGGTAAAAATTCCTACATTTGTGAAAGAAACATGTTCAGAAAGGTCACGTACAACACAACTGTTGTACTTGCCTTTTCTTTGATGGGATTTTCTTTGCATTGCACATGTTTGCCGGTCACCTTTCTGGTCTGGATTCCAACCTTTGTGAGTTGTCCTGTGAGGACTTTAATACAGGCCAAAAGACAAATCGCTTGGTGCCGATGTTCAAGAGTAGTGCTTAGCTAGCATCAGGCACTGCTCTTGAACTATCACTGTTAATCTGAATCGTCTTGAAGTGCATCAGGGCTGAATGAGTTGAGTACAATGTAATACCTAGTGATTTAAAGGTCATCAGGCTGACATCGCCCGCTGTCAGCCTGCACACTGTCGGCTGACAGCGGCTGAAGTCAACCTGATGGTCTTTTGCTCGCTGGGTTCCAACCTGGAGTCACTGGTGCCCAGTATGTGCTGCACAGTAAAAATGCTGTCCACGTCTCTCTGACTGACTTCCGTCATGCTGTTACTGGCTGCCTGGGCGGCCACACGCAGGTTCTGGTCACTCGGCTGTGAGAACAGCATCACATCAATCAACAACAAGAAAACAACAACAACAAATAGAAAACATACACACACATCACGATGATGATCATGATGATGATAATAATAATCTCTTATACAGTGCAGTTACCGCAAAGCTGGGCTCAAGGTGCCTTACACTGACATCTTTGAAATCATCAAAGAACACAAAAACACACACAATTCCCCAGTAGCTCGACGCTTCATAAGTACAGTGGTTCACCATTAAAGCTTGCGCAGGAAATAGAGAAAACATTCACGATACATGCAGTTACAAACTGGAACATTTTCAGTGTTTGTGCTAGGGTTTTTAATTTGACAAACGGGGTTCCCCCTAGTGATGCACCTGATGAAAATACCATCCACCGCCATATAATCGGTCATAACCTGATGCTTACTGGTAAAAGTGCAAAAGCAGAGCCTGTTTTGAATGACCACCATTGTGAGAGATCACCTATCATTAACCCCTATCATGCTGAGGTTAAAAGCTTCAAATTTGTACACTGCCATATGCAAGCCATGTTATAGTACTTACAGATAAGGATATAGACCAATGGCTTTAGTTCAAGGGTGGTGCCAGAATAGCTTGGCGCCTAGAGGTGTCAAGCTATTCTGGCACTACCCTTGAACTATTTTAGTCAAATTTATTTCACACACAGGTGTATTCCGAATGAGAAGGGTTAAAGACCATCATTTAGGTGGCTGTCGCTGTGACTGTGGCTGTCGCCACCTAAATGATGGTCTTTAACGACAGGCGACACTTTCTGCCTCTCAAGGCTTCTCTTGGAGCAGCAACCGTCTTATAACCCTTTTAGCCCCAAGGTCCCATTTCCTAAATTTTGGAGGTGTTGCCTAATGACTATGCACCAGTTGCAGGAGATGGATTGACCATGATAATTCAAGGGTAGTGCCAGATGAGCTTGGCGCCTTTGCTGTAGGGACCCGGAGCCGAATGGGTTAAGAACAGTTTTGTCTTGCAGAAACGGTGGCTGCTCAAAACAGGCTGTGCTGTAAAAATAATGTTAACTCCTTTGCTGTCAGTGATCAGAAAATGCAGGGTTTGAAACCACGGACTGACATTTGTGTGAAGAACACAGATTAAAATGGGACAACAACAAAAAACATTAGATATCAAAAACACAGGGCCAACAAGTGACACAAACCCTCTTGGGCCCCCGCGACCACAGGGGGGGGGGGGGGGGGGGGGGGGGGGGGGGCTCACGAGGCTTTATGTCTCTTGCTGCTGGGTAGAGGTTCTTCTTTGCCAGAGCAGTCAAGGGGTTAAAAGGAAATTAATCTGTGAAGAACACAGATTAAAATGGGACAACAACAAAAATTAGACATCAAAAACACGGGGCCAATAAGAGACACAAACCCGTGTGAGCCCCCGCGACTGCAAGAGACACAAACCCGTGTGAGCCCCCGCGACTGTGGGACTGCAAGAGACATAAACCCTGGTGAGCCCCCGCGACTGCAAGAGACATAAACCCTCATGAGCCCCCGCGAGTGCGGGACTGCAAGAGACATAAACCCTGGTGAGCCCCCGCGACTGCAAGAGACATAAACCCTCGTGAGCCCCCGCGACTGCGGGACTGCAAGAGACATAAACCCTCGTGAGCCCCCGCGACTGCAAGAGACATAAACCCTGGTGAGCCCCCGCGACTGCAAGAGACATAAACCCTCGTGAGCCCCCGCGAGTGCGGGACTGCAAGAGACATAAACCCTGGTGAGCCCCCGCGACTGCAAGAGACATAAACCTTGGTGAGCCCCCGCGACTGCGGGACTGCAAGAGACATAAACCCTGGTGAGCCCCCGCGACTGCAAGAGACATAAACCCTCGTGAGCCCCCGCGACTGCGGGACTGCAAGAGACATAAACCCTCGTGAGCCCCCGCGACTGCGGGACTGCAAGAGACATAAACCCTGGTGAGCCCCCGCGACTGCAAGAGACATAAACCCTGGTGAGCCCCCGCGACTGCGGGACTGCAAGAGACATAAACCCTGGTGAGCCCCCGCGACTGCGGGACTGCAAGAGACATAAACCCTGGTGAGCCCCCGCGACTGCAAGAGACATAAACCCTGGTGAGCCCCCGCGACTGCGGGACTGCAAGAGACATAAACCCTGGTGAGCCCCCGCGACTGCAAGAGACATAAACCCTCGTGAGCCCCCGCGAGTGCGGGACTGCAAGAGACATAAACCCTGGTGAGCCCCCGCGACTGCAAGAGACATAAACCCTCGTGAGCCCCCGCGACTGCGGGACTGCAAGAGACATAAACCCTGGTGAGCCCCCGCGACTGCAAGAGACATAAACCCTCGTGAGCCCCCGCGACTGCGGGACTGCAAGAGACATAAACCCTGGTGAGCCTCCGCGACTGCGGGACTGCAAGAGACATAAACCCTGGTGAGCCTCCGCGACTGCAAGAGACATAAACCCTCGTGAGCCCCCGCAACTGCGGGGGCTCACGAGGGTTTATGTCTCTTGCAGCTGGGTAGCGGTTCTCTTTGCCCCAGCAGTCAAGGGGTTAAAGGAAATTACCCTTTGCGTCTTCCACTTTTCCTTCATGGTCATGGGGGCTGTCTTGGGGCGCTTGCCCGCCGACGTGGACCCCGCACTGCGTAGACTGATGGGCTTCTGCTGCAACTTCTTGAGGTAAGTGTAGCCGCCAAACTTGGTTTTGCTCCACCTGACGCAGAACAAAGACATACTGCATTCGTTAACCCTTTGGATCCCAGAACTAACTCATTACATCCTGAGAACAAAGTTATCCCATTTTTTTTTAGATGTCCTTTGAGGTCGATGTTACAGCTGTGGAGACAGATTGACCATGATAGTTCAAGGGTGGTGTGTGAATAGCTTGCCGCCTACAGGCGCCAAGCTGACGCCACCCTTGAACTTTCATGGTCAGTCCACATCCTGTCGCAGCATGTCAGGACTTTATGGGTTAAATGACTTTCATTCTACTGTAGTCAGTTCACTTAGTGGCTGTGTGCACAAGGGGCGTAACGGCCCACTACCGCCGTAACTGTTCAAAGATACACTTCTGTAACAGATGGTTATGAAATGCTACACACAGGTCTAGCGATGGTTCATTTGGACACAGGAGCATCCAGTTCAACACACATCATCATTATATCAAGTAATGACTCCATTCCGTTCTAGAACGCTATCAGTGCGAGAAACGGATACAAATAGATAGGATAAGTAACTGCGATTATGCATGTGCTTTTGTTGCATGTCTAAACTGCTGCTATTAACGTTCATTAGGTGTGTCGACAAGGCATAACAAACACACATGGTGCTGAAATGTGTCTTCAGATTTACATGTAATTGTACTTTAAGCAACAAACCTAACAAATGATTAGGCATGCAATCAGTAATTACTGTAACGCATTTATACTTAAAAAAACAACAGACATGATCAAACAAAAGCAGATAAATATACTGACGAGCAAAAGAAATGCGACATATTCGGAATCACTGGAAACACCAAAGTGTTTCTGATGATCCTAAAATTGTCGCATTTCTTTCGCTCTTCAGTATGCAAGCTTAGGTACTGTTCACAAGAGCAGTTAGTGGAGCCAACGTTCTGCTCTTGTGAACAGTTCCGGCTGAGTGGAGAACTCATCAAACTGTCACAGTCAGCAAAAGGTCCAACCACATTTAGCCTGCACACAGGGTGAGGGGCAGTTAACCTGCAATTGTACTGCCTCTAACCCTGCGCAAAGCAGGCCAACATATGATTTCCAGATATTAGAAGTACATCAATACTGCACGTCTTCAGATGAAAACAGATGATTAACCCTTTCAGTTATGAGAAAATCAGAACACCACCCAACTGCAAGAGGCATAGATCCTCATGAGCACCCACAATTGCGGGGGCTCATGAGGATCTATACCTCTTGCTGACGCCACTTTGAATCCACGTTCCAGGGAAAGCCAGGACAATGAAATCAAACACACAATCTCGGCCAACTGGCGCTGATCGGGTTAAAAGACAGGATAATCAAGCGATACCGCATGTTTATCCCGACATTAAATCCAGTTTACACCAAAACATGCGCAATTTCGACGTACTTCTGACATCTGAATGTCCATTGTGACCAAAGTCTGCCCTGAGGACCTCCTGATTTATAAAAACCAACAGCTCCTGTTATTTGGACCTAAAATGACTCCACACCACTTACTTGTATCTCACGGTGTCCGGCTGAACACGTCCGCGCCAGTCCATCACGCTGGCCGACTTGCAGCGATCTTGGGATTGGGGAGGGGAGGGGCTGCGACTCTCATCGCCCGAGTCATACACCAGCTTCATCCCTCGTCCTGCCAGTGGGGAGGAGTAGGGGCGGTCAAGGCGATCTGCGTAGCCATGCTGCTGTGCACGCCTGGAATGAAAATATTGACTGAAATTATTTTAATAAACCATTCAATCCTTCTTGTTGTGCATGTCTGAAATGAAAATAGTGACTGAATTTATTTTATTAACCTTTTCACCCTATTGCTTGAAGTAAATTTGACTGATAGTCCAAGGGTGGTCCCAGAATTGCTTGGCACCTGAGGCGCCAAGCTATTCTGGCACCACCTTTGAACTAAAATGATTGAACTTGAACTAAAATGGCCCCAGCTGTCAAAAGAACATCTATATAAAGTGGTTTCAGCAAGAGGCATAGATCCTCATGAGCCCCCACAACTGCGGGGGCTCATGAGGATCTATGCCTCTTTGCAGTTGGACGTTTCCTTTTTCTCTGCAGTCAAGGGCATTTATTTTAATAAACCATTCAATCCTTCTTGTTGCGCATGTCTGAAATGAAAATAGTGACTGAATTTATATGGCATTTACCAGGGAATTGTTACAACTGACTTTTATGCGGTGTACAGTGGGCATGAGCATGCAAAATAAAAAGACAGTGAAAAGTGTCGTGAAGTACTTACACAGGTGTATTAGATCGGGCGGAGGGGCTGGGTAGTCTAAGGCTGGAGGCAGACTCCGTGGTGGGTAGACCGGTGACCACCGGCTGGCGAAATCCCGACTGCGGCTCAGGAGCCACCTGCGAGGACGCCATATTGCTTATGAAATTACACAATAAAATCGCTTGTGCAAAGTGCTATGGGCACCCAAAGGGTTAAATCCTCATTAACATGTGATATATTCAGCTGGGTACAGATGAATAGGATTCTTTCTGCAACATGTAAATGAAATCCAACTTGACAGAACAAATATTTTTCATGCAATCTCACGTTTCCTGAATAAATATCTAGGTACGACTATAAGAAATAAATATTCACACAATTCTGTTAAAAATGAAACTTACAAACTCACTCTTTCTTTGTAGTGAGGCATCTCCTCCAAGACAGAGTCAATTATTTTGACGACAGTGTCAAAATTATTTTTTTCATGCAAACGCAGGTTTCTCTGCAAATAAAATCTAGGTACTACTGAAACAAGCATTCACACAATCCTATTAAAATGAAACTGCAAACTCACTCTTTCCTTGTAGTAAGCCATCTCCTCCGAGACAGAGTCAATAATGTTGACCATGGTGTTAAGTCGCACAGGAGTTGTCTCCTCTGCCTTCACTAATGTTTCTGGCCTTTTACAAAATAACAAAATAAATACCGTACATATAGCCATCACTGAAAAAAATATGACTGAAATGTTTTAAGAAGACAATAGGAGTTATACCTAAACCAGAATCAGGTCAAAGAAAGTAGGGTGAACCATTTCATAGTAAGGAAACCAGTAGGTTGCCCCCCATTTATGGTAGCGACTAGAGGGACCGTTAACCCATTTAGCCCCAAGGCTGCATTTTCCATATTTTGGAGGTGTCACCTAACGACACCTGCCAGTTGCAGGAGATGGACTGACCATGATAATTCAAGGGTAGTGCCAGATTAGCTTGGCGCCTAATGGCGCCAAGCTAATCTGGCAGTACCCTTGAATTATCATGGTCAACCCATCTCCTGCAGCTAGGACATAGTTGTCATGTGACAACATCTAAAATTGGGAGACACGGTCTTGGGGTTAAATCAAATGGGTTAACTCATTGGCGGCCAGCCGCATCCGGATGCATGGCTTATGCAGCGCATCCGGATACGGCTGGCCACCAATGAGTTAACTTACTCCTCTTCCATCATGAACTGAAGCTGATGCCCCAGCTTGTTCGGCTGAGACGGCGGTCTTCTCGGGGATTCGAACCCTGCTCTTGATGCTGGCCGACCCCTGTCCGACTGCACACTTTTGCGTCCCACAGCCGGGGCCGATTTCACCCTGGACCTTGGCGCGGAAAACGGTCGGGCGTCTCGAGGGGGGTAAAAGGCGTCTGCCGTCTGGTAAAACTCCTCCAGACTTTGCTGCAGAAACATGTTTTCCTTCTGCTCGTCACCTAGGTAACAAGAAAAAAAATATTTTTAACCCCCTGGCTGGCAGCAGTGGTTCTTGCCGCAATGGCTCCTGGAGGAATCGTCGTAACAAAACCAGTACTGACAGCCATTAACCCCTTCACTGCCAGTGAGGAGGAATGGCACGTCTGAAACCACCGCACACTGACGAACAATCATGTGGAGAACACAATTTAACGGGGATCGAAGAATTGGCATATAACAGCATAGGTCTAACAAGGGACAAATCCTCTTGAGCCCCCGCAGTCATGAGGGCTGAGGAGGATTTTTGTCTCTTGTTAGTCTCTCGTAGATGGTCGGTGTTTGACTTGCCCTGACAGTTTGCTTCTAAGGACAAGTGTAACAAGGAAAATGTATCTGTTTTAGCAGTAGAAGACATCATTTTTACAGCTGTTCAACCGCTGGGCTGCCATCCAATGAAACCAAACACACAGTAAGATTACTGTTAACCTTTTCATCCTGATACTCCCATTGCTTGAAATCAAATTTGACCCTGATAGTTCAAGGGTGGTGCCAGAATAGCTTGGCGCCTCTGGCGCCAAGCAATTCTGGCACCACCCTTGAATTAAAATGGTTGATCCATCTCCTTATTCTGTTATGTAGCCTTCATAGGACAATAAGCCATCTAAAAAAATCAGCCTCAGGATGTAATGGATTAAAAGTGCTACAGCGGCCATGTAACCAGCAGGCCTACACAACAACTAACTAATGGGATGCAACTGGACATCTAGTTGTGGGGCTAAACAAGTTAGTCAGACAATGCTTTACTCACTGGTGATGTACTCATAACTTATACCCAATACTGCTGTATACTCTGCACGTTATACCCAATACTGTTGTATACTGCAGCTGAAAACAAATGTGTACAAGCACCAAATCTCATGCATCTTGAGAAGTAAAATCAGACCTTCTTCTGCCACTGCGCGGGCAGCTGTGGAAAGTGCGTATCCACTTATGACGTCTTTAGTGTGCAGCTCTGGATTTTCAGCAAAATTGTGTGCCACATATCGAACGTCATTGGGCGTTCCACTTCTCCCAGCAAAATGCAGGCGCCCTGTGAAACATAGCAATGGAAAGTGTGCAGCTCTGTAAAACACTGAAATGTAAACATGGGCGACAGTGTGAGCAAGTGAAACGACTGAAAACGGTCCACGGACTAATCAGGCCCCATAATCCATGACCAGCAGGAGACAAAATTCTCACGGGCCCCTGCTGATGCAGGGGCTCTTGGGCATCTATGCCTTTTGCTGAAGATGGCACTGGCTGGCTGAAACTGTGAGGCACTGTTATATCTGAACCAAATTGCTGCAATTAACCCTCCACACCCCACGGCCGCATTTCCAAACGTTTGGAGGCATTGTCCAACGACTGTGCACCAGTGGCAGGAGATGGACTGATCATGATAATTCAAGGGTAGTGCCAGATGAGCTTGGCGCCAAGCTCATCTGGCACTACCCTTGAATTATCATGATCAATCCATCTCCTGCTGCAAGGTCCCCTGGGCAAAATGGGTTAAGCTTTTTGGTGTTTTCAAAAAGTTGAATCCACCTCCAGAACTGAAGACTGTTACCCAGGTGTGAAGTATGTAGCCGTGTTAATTAACTGTGAGCCTAATCCACTTAACCCTTTAGCACCAAGGTCCCATTTCTCAAATTTTGGAGGTGTTTACTTAACGACTATGTACCAGTTGCAGGAGATGGATTGACCATGATAATTCAAGGTTAGTGCCAGATTAGCTTGGCGCCTTCAGGCGCCAAGCTAATCTGGCACTAACCTTGAATTATCATGGTCAATCAATCTCCTGCTGTAGGGACTTGGGACTAAATGGGTTAACCGTGAGCCTAATCCACTTAAAAAGTTCTTTCCCACTCACTCAGCTTCAGGAAACAAAGGTTTATGCTTCAAGCTCAAAATACACCATGTAATATGCGATTAACACCTTTCATGCAAGTTGAAAAAGACTTAATTCTGAAATCTTTGTTATTCATAATTAAGTGCAAAAAAGAGCCCCATCCACCCAAGGACCATTAATATACTGTGAATTCAGCAAGAGGCTTTGATCCTGATGACACCCTGCAACTCCATGGGCTCATGAGGATCTATACGTCTTGCCATTGGATCGTGTCTGCTTTTTCGCTGCAGTCAAGGGGTTGATATAACATTTGCCAGGGAAGCGCTATAATCAAAGTTACTATTTACCGGTGTTCGATGGGCTTTAGAACGCCAAATTAAAAAGACATTTCTAAAAGTCGTGAAAGTCATCATTAGAATTAAACGATGAATTTATTACTGAAATATTTGTTGAAAATGTAGAGTCCTTAAATGCTCATGTGACTGAAGGCTGCACTCACCAATAATGTCTTGTCCGTAGGACCTGTCCTTGTTGAAATTCTGCCATGCCTGCAGGTTGTCTGCCCTTGAAGGCCTGCCCGACTTTTGCTCTGCCTTGAGAAGTTTTTCTATGCAGCACAACAGGAAAAGAAACAGCAAATGGCTTAATTTTGTTATTTTTATTTATTTTTTTATTTATTTATTTTTTTATTATTATTATTTTTGTTTATTATTATTTTATTTTTTTTTTTTTGGGGGGGGGGGGGGGGGGGAAGGGGAAGGGTGTATGTGTGTGTGTATGTGGGGGGGGGGGGGGGGAGGGGAAACGGAATCCTGATAACAAAAGAATGAAAAAAGCATGTCACACGAGGTTCAAGGAAGCAATTAAACAACAATGATAAAAACCACAACATATTTTGCATCAACCAAACTGACTCATCTCTTTGAATGTCCGAAGGGCTAAAAATCGCTCCTGACATTCAAAGACTTAACCCATTTTAACCCCATGGTCACATTTTCCAAATTTTGGAGGTGTCACCAAACGACTAAGTACCAGTTGCAGGAAATGGATCGATCATGACATAATTCAAGGGTAGTGCCAGATGAGCTTGGCGCCTTCAGGCGCCAAGCTCATCTGGCACTAGCGTAGAAATGTCATTGTCATCGTCAATCTATCTCGTGCGCTGGGGCTCAACGGGTTTAAAAAGTGAGCTCTGCAAGGATGCCTGGTGAGAGAATGATGTGGATTCTGCAAACACCAAAAAACAAGAAAACAAAAGCACACACCCATTTTCTCCTGCTCTTGTTGCATGGCGAGAGCCACGTGCGGATTGACCATGCTGGAGATGGGGTGCACAATAACTCGCGACTGGGCTGTACTTGGACCGATGTTCACGGACTACATACGCGGACACACATAAAGAGACATACGTCGTGCAAAAAAAAATATGCAGTGATGTGCAATATACCGACGAGCAAAAGAAATGCGACATTTTTGGAATCATCGGAAACACTTTTGTGTTTCTGAATTTAAAAAATGCCGCATTTCTTTTGCTCATCAGTGTAGAACATCTATGTGAACTCTCTAACACAATTTTTTTAAGTGATCTGTGAATGCCAGGTGACACCGCGTGTACAAAAATTACAACATTTAACTTGTCTACTATGAATAAAACACCACCACTCAATTTTTACTGAGGTCTGAATCAATTCTAGATTTCCCTTTTCAGAAACACTGATGCTCGCGTCGATCTTGCTAACCCTTTTCATCCTGATACACTTTAGCTTGAAATAAATTTGACTGCGATAGTTCATGGGTGGTGCCAGAACAGCTTGGCGCCTGAGGCGCCAAGCTATTCTGGCACCACCCTTGAACTAAAATGCTTGATCTAGCTCCTAATCTGTCATGTAGCTTTCAAAGAACAATAAGCAACTTTAACAAAAGTCAGCCTCAGGATGTAATGGGTTAACAACTAAATTTGAATACAGTCTTAGCGTCAGAAATCAGAACTGATAAAAATCCTGACCATATGCCGACATGCTTTAAAATGCTGTTAACCCCTTTACTGCTGAGAAAAAGTGAACACTGTCCAACTGCAAGAGGCATAGATCCTCATGCGACTGTGTGGGCCCATAAGGATCTGTGCCATTTGCTGAGACCAATTCTTATCCACATTTCTTGTATGGTTTTGGCTTTTGGTCGCTGAATGAACACAGATTTCAAAACACAGAAACAAAAATAAATGTACAGTGGCAGGGAAGGGGTTAATCTAATCAGGGATGAAAACAACTTCAGCAAAAAACAGAGGAGATTTTAAAACTGATGACCCTTTTTAGCCAGTCTTTTTTCCAAAAGTTTGCGTACTTTCTTTTTTGGTTGCATTTTTTTTTCTTAGTGAAAACTTCCAAATTTGCCATGATGCTGCAGTCAAAAATGCTACCCGAAGTGAACAGAATAAGAATCTGCAGTTTACAAATAAGATTCATGGGCGGAAACTCGCACAAACGACAACTTATTCCACAAATCTCGGTAAAGTCCGTGTTAATTCTTGTCTTGCAACAAAAAAACAAAAATTTGTTTTCTCTTTTTTTTTTTTGGCAGAAAAATGTTTTTTTCAGCGGCGATAGTAAAAAAAATTGGCGGAGACGGCGGAGAAAGAGGAAAAGTTTTCAGCCCTGCTAATAAATGTGAAAAAGCAAAAAACAAACATAACAAGAATGCCCAGCCATCATGGCATGTACATTTATTCTGCATTTGTCTCTCTGAGAAAACAGACCTACCTGCTCGCCGAGCGGTGTCATTGAGAGGGACGCGTGAGCACGAGAGAGCATGCGAGCTTCTTGGATAAGCTCGGTGTTGGCAGAGCTGGCAGTGTCAGGCTGACCACTGGCGGTGTTAAGCGGTGTGTTCTGTGCCCCACTGTCCATGTCGGCCCTCAGGCCCTGTAGTTCTGCTTCGTAATCGTCCTCCCCTGTGTGTCCCAGGTCCAAAGGCTCCATAGGCTCAGCCGAGTCTGCCAGCAGGCCCTGATGTAGACAGAGAAGACAACTTGTAAAGAAAGTCCTAGCAAAGAAAGAACACGCTTGGAAAGGACGATTACAACACAACTGTTTATTCTTAGAGTGTTTCTACAACTGTTGGGATTTTCTTCGCATTTATACCTGCTTGGTAGTCATGATTTTGGTCTGAACATGTAATATTGCCTTTCAAGGATAATAGACGTTTGGAAATCAGAAATAGGTAAAAACTGCACGTTTCAACGAAACAGTGGATTAAATGTCAGGACAAACATGCGATCACATGTTTGTCCTGGCATTTAATCCACTGGTTTTGTCAAAACACGTGCAATTTTGACCTACTTCTGATTCAGAAAATTGTCTGTTCTCAAATTTGGAAATTTGACACTAGGACTCCAACGCGGCAACTTCGTTGTGCACGAAGCCACCAGTACTGTAAACAATGCTAGTGGCTGCCTGCACAGCACCATGGGGGTTAATTTTCCAACCGTAGAAGGTCAGTCTCAATATTACCCACAAAGGTCATAAGCTTATGTGAAATCAACAAGAAAATCGCACAAATAGGAAGAACATAGTCTGATTTTGAACTCCCTGCTACAGAACTATATTGAGGCTGAGGTGACAGTTGTTTTTTTGTTTTGTTTTTTCAAACTGATGGTGCAACTACTCATTTATTGTATCTCTATTAACCCTTTTAGCCCCAGGGTCCCATTTCTCAAATTTTGGAAGTGTTGACTAACGACTATGTACCAGTTGCAGAAGAAGAATCGACCATGATAATTCAAGGGTAGTGCCAGATTAGCTTGGCGCCTGAAGGCGTCAAGCTAATCTGGCACTACCCCTGAATTATCATGGTCAATCCATCTCCTGCTGTAGGGCCTTGGGTCTAAATGGGTTAAACATTGAACCAGTTGCACTGAGGTCCCCGATGCAGCATCCAAATGTTGTGAAATCATTGTAACCCATTTAACCCCAATGTCGCATTACCCATATTTTCACTAATATTTAATCTCCAAATTTTGGAGCTGTCACCTGCAGACTATACAAATACCAGATGCAGGAGAGGGATGGCCCATGATAATTCAATCTGACGGCGCCAAGCTAATCTGGCACTACCCTTGAACTATCATGGTTGATCCTTCTGGGATCGCAGAATGTGACGGTGAAATGGGCTAATGTGTGATTCCATCATCCGTATGTACCTGCGCTGTTCGCATGAGCACTTCCCAGGCATACTCAGGAAGCACGCCACAAATTCATTTAAACTCATTACGCCCGAGGTACGAAATACCCACATTTTGGAGTTATCCTCCGAGGACTGCATTACAATTCAGGAGACAGATCGACCATGATAGTTCAAGGATGGTGGCAGAATAGCTTGGCGCCTATAGGCACCAAGGTATTCTGCCACCACCCTTGAACTATCATGGTCGAGCCATATCTTGCTGTGGTTAATATGATGTTTAATCCCCAGAGAGACCCTCTTGGGGAGTACGCCACAAGTACGCTTCTATTCAAATGAGATGCAAAGCATATTATCTGAATAGGAGTGTACTTGTGGTGTACTCCCCGAATGGGTCTATCTCTCGCAAATGATACCAGTAATGAATCTGCGATTAAAAAAAAAGTAAGAACAAACTTTGTTCAGGTCCTCCCGCCAGTCGAAGGACAAGTCCTGCCAAACGACGCTCTGTCCTCGAGTCGGAGGGGCACTTTTTGCCCGTGTTCTTCCCCCTGACCGGGCACTGCTGATACGAGAGGTCAAAGTCTGCTTAGGTTTGCGCGGTGTTGTGGCCTTCACAAGTACTTCTTGTGCTTCTCGTTTAAGATATTCCTTGCCAAAGTGCTGAAATGAAATAAATAAAATCATAATAAAATCACTTTAAATGAACTGATTTTTATTTTGGAGAAATTTGAAACCATGAAAAGACAAAAACGTGTTCAAAGACAAAAATAAAACAAGCGATCAATATTTAAAACAGTCATTAATGTTCTCAATCACATTCCAGTGCCACTAACCCATTTACTGTAGATTAAAACTGAACACTACCTAGCTGCAAGAAGTATAGCTCCTGCAATGGGAGTGGGGGTGGGGGAGGGGGGGGGGGGCTCATAAGAATCTATGCCCTCTTGCTGAAACCACTTTCTATCTATGTTTTTATGACATTAACCCTTTTAGCACCAGGACCCTGCTCATCTGGCACTACCCTTGAATTATCATGGTCAATCCATCTCCAACAACTGGTAATTAGTCAATAGGCAACACCTCCAAAATCTGAGAAATGGGACCTTGGGGCTAAAAGGGTTAAACTGGAAGATTTCAAAAACACGATCCAGTCCAGTGACAGCAAAGGGGTTTATGAAGCCAACTGATGGGAGTCAATCCTCCACCTAACTTCTGCCTTACACTCCAGTGACAGCAAAGGGGTTTATGATGCCAACTGATGGGAGTCAATCCTCCACCTAACTCCTGCCTTACAGTCCAGTGACAGCAAAGGGGTTTATGAAGCCAAGAGATGGGAGTCAATCCTCCACCTAACCCTTGCCTTACAGTCCAGTGACAGCAAAGGGGTTTATGAGGCCAACTGCTGGGAGTCAATCCTCCACCTAACTCCTGCCTTACAGTCCAGTCACAGCAAAGGGGTTTATGAAGCCAACTGATGGGAGTCAATCCTCCACCTAACTCCTGCCTTACAGTCCAGTGACTGCAAAGGGGTTTATGAAGCCAACTGATGGGAGTCAATCCTCCACCTAACTCCTGCCTTACAGTCCAGTGACAGCAAAGGGGTTTATGAAGCCAAGTGATGGGAGTCAATCCTCCACCTAACCCCTGCCTTACAGTCCAGTGACAGCAAAGGGGTTTATGAGGCCAACTGATGAGAGTCAATCCTCCACCTAACTCCTGCCTTACAGTCCAGTGACAGCAAAGGGGTTTATGAAGCCAAGTGATGGGAGTCAATCCTCCACCTAACCCCTGCCTTACAGTACAGTGACAGGAAAGGGGTTTATGAAGCCAACTGATGGGAGTCAATCCTCCACCTAACCCCTGCCTTACCGGTGGTTGCAGATCACGTTTTTTCTGAAATCCACTAGCCTATTTAGCCCGACGACCCCATTTCCTAAATTTTGGAGGTGTCACCCAACAACTATGCAGCAGTTGCAGGAGATGGACCGACCATGATAATCCAAGGGTAGTGCCAGATTAGCTTGGCGCCGGATGGCGCCAAGCTAATCTGGCACTACCCTTGGATTGTCATGGTCGGTCCATCTCCTGCTGTAGTGCGTCAGGGCTGAATGGGTTAATGCAGCCACAGAGAGTTCCAGTTGTCCCAAGTAACAAGGATACAGGAGCAAGAGGCATAGATCCTCATGAGCATGCGTGGGTTCATGAGCATCTATGCCTCCTACAGCTGGACCGTGTTCACTTTTACTCAGCAGTGAAGGGGTTAACCCTTTTAGCCCCGGGCCCTACAGCAGGAGATGGATTGACCGTGAGAATTCAAGGTTAGTGCCAGATTAGCTTGGCGCCTTCAGGCGCCAAGCTAATCTGGCACTACCCTTGAATTCTCACGGTCAATCCATCTCCTGCAACTGGCACATAGTCGTTAGGCAACACCTCCAAAATTTGAGAAATGGGACGTTGGGGCTAAAAGGGTTAAATTGAAAGCTAACAGGGAGTACAGCTACACGACACATAACAGCAAATCAAAGGATGATGATGCTTACTGGACCTGAGTACAGAATGTGTTTGTTGGCCAGGTACCAAGTGTACACCTTCTTCAAGCCCTGCCTCTGCTCACCGCTCCGTTTTCTGTGGGAGACAAAAGCCCAATTGAAATGCAGACCAAAATAGTGAATATCAAATATCAAGCATGTACAATATAGACAAAACATAAACTGCCCATTAAAAAACTACAAAAATGCTGAAATAATGTGCATGCAGCAATCACAGTTTTTTTTGGTTTTTTTTTTAGCCATTTGGCCGACTGCAGCGATTTTTGTCGCGATGATTCCTGCGAGGAATCATGATGACAAAAACCACTGCTGACATGCAAAAGGTTAGAATCGTGCTACAAATTTGTTACCACTTTTACGTTTTTATTAATTACATTGATTACGTCACTCATTTCACAACCTAAATGCAACAAGTACTGTAATTCTATCCAATGTTTTATGGCAGTTTAAATAATAATAATAATAACGGTATTTGTAATGCGCTTATCTTATAATAATTATAACTCTAAGCGCGCACTCACAACTCGCGCACGCATGCGCACGCTTTAGACAATGACTCACGTACCACAAATAGTGAAATACATTACGACGGTCAGCTTGCGGTGGAGAGTGTGGTGATATAGTGCTAAAACTGTTGAAAGAGGTGAGTTTTGAGGGTGGACTGGAAGAAGGAGAGAGAGTGTTTCTGACGAAGAGAGAGTGGGAGAGTGTTCCAGGTTCCATACAAAAAGATCACTTACTCCTTAACCTCACACAGCATCTTGACGAGGATATTAAAAAACTTGGTGTCTCGTACGGCCTGGTCTCTGAAATTAAAAGAAAAAAGTTTGATTGGCTATTTAGTGGTTTGCTGTCCACTGGAGTGATAATGGACGTCCCTAAAGGGTGAGTTATGGGGAGACAGTGACAGCTTTTAATAATAATAATAATTAATAATAATAATTACGGTATTTATAATGCGCTTATCTTATAATAATTATAACTCTAAGCGCGCACTCACAACTCGCACACGCATGCGCACGCTTTAGACAATGACTCACGTAACACAAATAGTGAAGATACATTAGGACGGTCAGCTTGGGCTGGGGAGTGTGGTGATATAGTGCTAGAACTGTTGAAAGAGATGAGTTTTGAGGGCAGACTGGAAGGAGGAGAGCGAGTGTTTCTGACGGAGAGAGAGTGGGAGAGTGTTCCAGGTGGTTGGACCGTATACTGAGAAAGAGCGGGGGCCGAAAGTGCTGAGTTTGGTGCGGGGGATGAGGAGGCGGAGAGGGTCAGAGGCGGAGCGGAGGGAGCGGGGAGGAGTGTAGGGGTGAAGTAAGTTGGAGAGATACGCAAGAGCGTAGTTGTTCAGGGATTTGTAGCAGAGAGACAGAATCTTGTATTGGATGCGTTGGGGGATGGGAAGCCAATGAAGGAGCTTGAGCAGGGGAGTGATGTGGTCGGATTTTTTCTTTCTGAGGACGAGGCGGGCAGCATTGTTCTGGACGCGCTGGAGAGTGAGAGTGGTGGAGTGAGGAAGGCCAGAAAGGAGAGAGTTGCAGTAGTCGATGCGAGATAAGATGAGAGAGACAGCGAGTTTGGTGGCAGCTTCGGTAGTGAGGTATTTTCTGATCTGACTGATGCGGCGGAGGTGGAAATAACATGCCTGGGCCGTGGCGGAGACGAAGCTGGTCATGGAAAGAGAAGAATCGAGGATAACGCCAAGGTTCTTGACCGAGTCAGAGAGAGAGATGGGGGTGCTGTCGAGTTGAAGGTGGAGAGAGGGAGAGAGCTGGGAAAGTTTCTGGCGAGTGCCTACCAGCATGGCTTCCGTTTTGTCGTCGTTCAGTTTGAGCTTGTTTGCTGTCATCCAGTTTTTCACGTCCTCATAGCAGTCAGCCGTGCGAGTCAGTAGTGTCTGAGTGTTGTCGAGTTTGTCTTTGTCTAGTAGTTGTGAGTCGTCAGCGTAGAGGTGGTGGTGTATGTGGTGAGACTGGATGATGTTGGACAGTGGGGAGATGTAGAGTGTAAAAAGGACCGAGCCCAGGACGGACCCCTGAGGAACGCCGCAGGAGAGCCTGACTGGGTTGGAGGAGATGCCGTCGATGGTGACGGACTGCTGTCTGTCGGAGAGGTAGGAGAGAAACCAGGAGTAAGCAGAGTCAGTGATGCCAAAGGAGTGGTGGAGGCGGTGGAGGAGGATAGAGTGGTCTATGGTGTCAAAGGCGGCAGAGAGATCGAGTAGCGTAAAAAGGGAGATGTTGCCCGAGTCAGTGGAGAGAAGCAGGTCGTTTAGGATATGTAGAAGGGCAGTTTCAGTGCTGTGATGTTTGCGATAGGCAGACTGGAAGGGACTGAGGAGGTTGTTGTCGGCGAGGTGGAGGTTGAGTTGGTTGAGGACGACCTTCTCAAGAAGCTTGGACAGGAAAGAGAGATTGGAGACTGGGCGGTAGTTCTTGAGTTCGTTTGGGTCGAGGTTGTGTTTTTTGAGGAGAGGACGGACGATGGCGGACTTGAAGATATCGGGGACGGAGCCATTTTCTAGAGATGTGTTGATGATGTCCGTAATGAAGGGCAAAAGTTTTGGGAGGCCGTCCTGGTAGAGGGAAGCTGGGAGGGGGTCTAGTTCGCAGGTTTTGAAAGGCATGGACTTTATGGTCTTGAGGACTTCATCCTGAGAGACGGGGCGGAAGGACGAGAGGGGAGTGCCGGAAAAGGGGGTGTCAGGGAGGCAAGGCGAAGAAGGCAGAGTGTCGAGTGTGTTGCGCAGAGTTTGGATTTTGTCGGAGAAATAGGAGGAAAAGGCGGACGGAAGTTCTTCTTTGCTGTGTGTGTTGGGAAGAGGAGAGTCTTTAGAAGTGCCTAGGAGTGTGTTCATGGTAGCGTAGAGGGTTTTGGAAGAAGTGGATTCCAGGATTTTGTTTTGAAGGTGTTTGCGTTTGGAGTCGGAGATCATTCTGCAGACTTTGCCTATGAACACTGATCAATTCAGGTGCACTCCACTGTGCCACATTGATTTGACAGGACTTTTCAACAGACACATTATATATAATACAGCTTTATAGGCAAAAAAAAGTTTAATAACCATTACCAAACTCTTGTAGTAGTTTTTATTCTCCCCCTTTGGCACAAATACAACTGTGCAAGCCAGACCAAAAAGATGACTGCCAAGCATGTAAAATGCTGAGAAAAACCCAACGGAGAAAGAAACACAATTAGAAAAGACATATTTTGGGTAAAACCCCTGCTGAAGAAAGGTCCAAAATATTAAAAATTGTGTTGTAGCTGTCTTTTCTTAAGCATGTTTCTTTCTCCGCTGTGTTCTTAACTGTGCAAGGGTATTTACTACAGGTACATGGCATACACCAGAACAACAAAACAAAAGGAGTACATGTCTGCAACAGCCTGTTGATCTGCAGTTGTAAAACTTACAGCTCTTTATGTCCTGGTGTTCATTCATATTCATTACCAGCTAGTATGAGGGTGGGGTGGTGTCAAGTGATCAATTTCTGAAGTCATTGAACTAAGATATATGAGATCATCTGATCTTTCCATAATGGTACAATAATGCAATGTCATTAGCCCATTTAGCCCCCCCCCCCCCCCCCCCTCCCCACCCAATCCCTACTACAGGAGGAGATGAATTGACCATGATAATTCAAGGGTAGTGACAGATTAGCTTGGCACATGTTGCCAAGCCAATCTGGCACTACCCTTAAATTATCATGGTCAATCCATCTCCTGCAACTCGTACAGTCATTAGGTGTCACCATCAACATTTGGGAAATGTGACCATGAGGTTAAGTCATTCAGCCATGATACAATCATACACCCTGACAATAAATGACAAGCTCATCAAACATGGTAATTCAAGGGTGGTGCCAGAATAGCTCGGTACATACCTCTAGGTGCAAGCTATTCTGGCACAACCCTTATTATACTATTATAATCAATCTGTTTCCTGAACCACTGTAAAATCATCACACTGACAACTCCCAAAGCCCAATGCACTACTGGGAGAGACAGATCAACAATAATAATTCAAGGGTAATGCCAGATTAGCTTGGCACCATCAGACACCAAGCTAATCTGAATTATGGTCGAGCCATCTCCCACAACTGGTACATACTCATTAGGTGACATCTACTAAATTTGGGGAATATGTTAAATGGGTTAAAATTAGGATTTTGACTTAAGGTCATTGTGGTAATGAAACTCACACAAGATCTTTAGCCTTGCCAGTCAAATGTGCAAACTTAAGGTCATTATGGTGTCGCTCTGCAGCTCCCAGCATTGTCTTGAACTCATGGGCCACAAGCAGCTGTACAGGTAAATAGAGAACACAAGGGCTGAGTTGCATGACATTGCATAAATCATTCGCAAGTCACTAAGGTGCTCTAAGCTTGCATAGTGGCATAACCCATATCATACTGAGGCTAAAAGCTTCAAATTTGTACACTGCCATATGAAAGCTACATTATAGTACTTACAGATAAGGATATAGACCAATGGCTTTAGTTCAAGGGTAGTGCCAGAATAACTTGGCGCCTAGAGGCGCCAAGCCGAATTCCGAATGATATGGGTTAAGCGGAACGTAGCTTCTGTTGTGCAGCTGAGCCAAGGAATCCAGTCAAAACACAAATTAAATGTCCCTTAGTTAGTCGGTGAAGTTTTTATTGAAAAGAATTTTAAGAAAAAAATGTTTCATGCATTTATTATTAAAATATTACAATCTCATCAGAAACTTCAACTTGCCTGAAACTATAACGCTAAATAAAACGTAAGTTTTGAGGACAACCATGACTTACCTGCCTTGTACACGGTGACCGTGTATACAGCTCTATAGCTGAACAACTTAGATTTCAGATTACTTTTGTATATATATTTATTTGAGAAATCTTAGCAGGACAGAAGATATACACCACGAAAAACGCATTTAAATCAATTTTACTATTAACCCATTACTTCCTGAGGCTGACTTTTAAAATAATGTCCTATGAGGGCTGCATTACAGATTAGATAGATCAAGCATATTAGTTCAAAGGTGGTGCCAGAATAGCTTGGCACCTCAGGCGCCAAGCTATTCTGGCATCACCCTTGAACTATCAGTCAAATTTATTTCAAGCAACGGGTGTATCGGGAAGTAAAGGGTCAGATCAATTTCACCAAGTGAAAGTTGTATTTGTATGAGAGCATCACTTTCACTTGGTGATTTGATAATTATTGTTCGAAAACAACCATAACAAAGTCACTGGGATTGTTGATGGCATTTGCCTTCAATGACTTACCTTCGATCTCTGCAGTGTTTTCAGTCCTGATTCCAGAGCGTCCAGACCCAGAGCGTCCAGACCTGAAATCTTGGGGTGCACTGATGTCGCCATGTTTAGTTGGTCGTCCCTGTCCCACAAGTACCTGCACCGGCTCAATAAAATGTACCCCCAAAGAAGTGCACTCAAATCCGGCTTGATCAGTCCCTCACAACAGCAAGCACAAACACTGATTCAACCGGCAACGATAGAGAGCTTTCAAAAGTTTGGAAACTAGCCATGTTATCTGTTGAATAAATCGAACCCGTTTGGCCGCGGTCACAAGTTGTGTCAAGCTATGCCGCTTGCACACTAGCCCCTTTTTACCAACAATACGTCTGCGTGGACACAAGATGTGGGGCCTATTCCATGTCTAGTCAGTCAGTCTAGTTCAATGTATACACGCGTTGCCGGCGTTCTCACAGAACGTAACAAACAAAATCAGTACTGAAATGGCTCCAGCAAGAGCCTTTTCACAAAACAAAGGGCATTAAGTCAAGGATTGAGTAACTTCTCAATGTGCTGTGCTGACACAGTCATTTCCATAATTCCTGCAGATTAACTACTTTTCCTTGCCAGTGTAAATACCCGTTTTGTTGGGACATATTGCTCGCAGGTATTCAAGCGTGAAGCTTGATCCTCGCAGACAGTGCGCTAGCACACTCCATGTTCTCTCGCAGCTTGACGACCAACGAGCTTGATCACGTGACCTCTCTAGTCTTCGGGGCACGTTTCAAAGGTTGTAAATCGCAGCGCGGCATGGACGAAGTGTAAAGAGCGGCGAAATAACCTGATAATTTTCAGTATGCCTGGAACAACGTATTAGCTTTGTGATGAGACTTTACAGTTCCATATAAAGCGTCATTAGATTAAAGGCCATCCGGGACAATTCTCAACATTGCATAATCCGGTAGGTTGTCCTCCGCCAGTTGGTTTCTTTTGCGGCGCCGTCGGAGTGGCCCGGTAACCGGAGAGGAATAACCCACTGTGTGCGATTTAGAGGGTGGGGAAATAAAATATGGCTAAAACGGGCTGGTGCTACAGTAATAAAAACTGGTTTAAATGTGGTTTCTGTTGGGGAAAAGGGGGTATGGGGGTCGGGGCTGTTAGCTCAAGGCCGTAAGTTTGGCGCAGGACTGAGCCTAGAGGGCTTGGCTATCGGAGACAAGCCGGACTGAGGGGAGAGCGCGCTAACCCATTTAGCCTCAACACCCTACAGCAGGAGGTGGACTGACCATGATAAGTCATGGGTAGTACCAGCCGATTAGGCGCCAAGCTAATCTGGCACTACTGTGACCCTTGACTTACTCATCAGTGGCGTCACTCCACCTCCTGCAACCAGTACATAGTCGTTAAGTAAGACTTCAAACATTTAGGAAATGCTCAAAGGGTTCTAAAAACTAATCCTAAAACTGATATGATCTGATATACACACCTCTGACCGCATCAGCAGATTCTCAGGCCAGCCTTTCCTCTAAGTTGATTCTTGCTATGGTCTGCTGAAGTACAGGTAGGCGTCACTACAAAAGTGATCATAATTATGGAAAATGTAAGTCAGTCAGTTTACGCGACAAGACAGGCAGAACAGTGGAGGTGACAGACAACATACTGACATCAAATGCGACTTTTATGTGGAAGCGAGACACCGGAATCAAGTTGTCCGTTCACGGCCACACTGGTGAAGTTTCGGTTTGCGACGAACGACTCTCGGCCGTTATGATGTAAAGGCAAAGCTGTTACATTTATTTGGCCGAATAAATGTAACAGGTTTGCCTTTACGTCACCGCGCACAGCGGACATATAGTCAATTTAACTCCATCCTGGTCCCCTTTGTCATGAATGTGACTCTAAATGACTTACTGAAATGACTGGGGAAAATTTCAAAGGGGTTTCCCGTGCTATGATTTTTATCAATGACAAAATGCATCACTTTCCGGCCTAGAGTTGTGCGAAAACTAACGAAGAATATTTACAGGTAAAGTTGCACGATTAGTTTGACGAAAACTGTCAAGCGGGGAAAGCAGAACAGCTAAAAATAGTCCCTCACGGCTGAGGAAAGTCGGTGCTCGGGATGAACCCATGACTGTGGAGAGAATTCCATCAGTTCATGTTTACAAACTGTTTTTTTTTTTTAAATTTTATGTGATATGCTCGTTGTTATTGTGATTATATTTCACACGTTCACTATAAATAACTTCATAGACAAGTCACGTTTAAAAAAAAATGCTGCGCATTGACTTTCAGGGTCACTTGAAAGGTCAACTTATGGGCAGTGGGCAGATGTTTACATCTGCACGGGAATTAGACGACCCCACCCTCCACGAGTCCCCTGCTGCCTTGCAGGTTAGGTTTTGGATAACCAAAGGCTAGGGTGCTGACACGGTACCTGATTGGGTGTATGAACTTCCTTGATGAAGTCACCACCCAGGGCGAAAGAGTCCCATGAGGGTCTCATCGGCCACGTGTCCAGGACCAAAGCGAGCCACAAGTTATGTGGAGTTTCGGTTGTGGTTAACAGTCTGGAGAGGGATGGGCTCCGCCAGGTTCTTTTTCCCAAGACACACCACATGCAATGACAACCTTACCTCAATCCATACCGGATCGGTCGTCGCCCGGAACAAGGACGGCGCCTTCTGTCTTGCGCCAGGGCAGAGGTGTTAAGTGTGTTACTGGTGCACCACCCAAACTCTGTGCCAGAAACAGCATCAGCATTGGAACCTGGAACGTCAGAACATTAAGAACGCCTGGAAAGGCAGAGGAACTGACACACGAAATGAACAGATACCACTGGACCATCCTAGGACTGTGCGAAGTACGATGGAAAAAACTTGGGGAAACATCAACCCAGCAAAACCACAAACTGTATTACAGTGGTAGAGAAGACAAACATGAACAGGGTGTCGGATTTCTCATCCACAAAGACATCGTGAGCACTGTCATGAGTTGTCGGCCAGTCTCCAGTAGGCTTATGACCATACGCTTGAGGGCAACCCCATTCAATATCACCATTGTACAAGTTTACGCCCCAACAACAGACTATAGCGATGAGGAAATAGAAGACTTCTATGACCAACTGCAAGAAGTCTTGGACCAGACCCCCAAGAAAGACATTCTTGTGGTGCAGGGAGACTGGAATGCCAAAATAGGAGAGGATGCTTCTAGGAACTGGAAAGGCACAAGCGGACGCTACTGCAATGCAGAGACCAACGACAGAGGCTTAAGGCTACTGGAATTTGCCAGCTCAAATGATCTAAAGCTGATGAACACGTTTGGCCCACACAAAGCATCCAGAAGGTGGACATGGCACAGCCCGAATGGAGAGCATCATAACCAAATTGACTACATCATGGTGAAGAGACGCTTCCAAACAAATGTGAACATTGCCAAGACAAGAAGTTTTCCAGGAGCAGACATTAGAAGCGACCATGACTTAGTGATGATGACCTTCCGACTCCGCCTAAAGAAGGTCAACAAGCAGGGTCCCACCAGAATCAAGTTTGACCTTGAGAAACTGAAAGACCCAGAGGTAGCAGAAGCTTTCCAGGCAAAGATAGGAGGAAAATTCGCGCCACTACTACTTCTAGGTACTGAAGAGACGGATGTGGACACACTGATCGACACATTTAACACTGCTGTAACCCAAACAGCCAGTGAGATCCTTGGCAAACACCGAAAAGCAAAGAAACTTTGGGTTACAGCTGACATCTTTGTTCTATGTGACAAGCGTCGAGAATTAAAGAAAAAGAAATCAGAGGTAGAAGGAGCTAAACAATACAGAAAAATTAACCAGGATATCAAGAAAAGCATGAAAAAGGCAAAGAATAAGTGGATTGAAGATCAGTGTAAACACGTAGAAGAAAAATCTGAACAAAAATAATAGCAAAAAAGCATACCAGCTGGTGAAAGACCTGACCAGTGTAAAACAAAGACGCTCCTCGATCTTTCAAGATAGTCAAGGGAATTGTCTTAATAATTAATAAATAATAATTACGGTATTTGTAATGCGCTTATCTTATAATAATTATAACTCTAAGCGCGCACTCACAACTCGCGCACGCATGCGCACGCTTTAGACAATGACTCACGTACCACAAATAGTGAAAGACATAATAATAATAATTAATAATTACGGTATTTATAATGCGCTTATCTTATAATAATTATAACGCTAAGCGCGCACTCACAACTCGCACACGCATGCGCACGCTTTATACAATGACTCACGTAACACAAATAGTGAAAATACATTACGACGGTCAGCTTGGGGTGGGGAGTGTGGTGATATAGTGCTAGAACTGTTGAAAGAGGTGAGTTTTGAAGGCGGACTGGAAGGAGGAGAGCGAGTGTTTCTGACGGAGAGAGAGTGGGAGGGTGTTCCAGGTGGATGGACCCTATACTGAGAAGGAGCGGGGGCCGAAAGTGCTGAGTTTGGTGCGGGGGATGAGGAGGCGGAGAGGGTCGGAGGCGGAGCGGGGAGGAGTGTAGGGGTGAAGTAAGTTGGAGAGATAGGCAGGGGCGTAGTTGTTCAGGGATTTGTAGCAGAGAGACAGAATCTTGTATTGGATGCGTTGGGGGATGGGGAGCCAGTGAAGGAGCTTGAGCAGGGGAGTGATGTGGTCGGATTTTTTCTTTCTGAGGACGAGGCGGGCAGCATTGTTCTGGACGCGCTGGAGAGTGAGAGTGGTGGAGTGAGGAAGGCCGGAAAGGAGAGAGTTTGCAGTAGTCAATGCGAGATAAGATGAGAGAGACAGCGTGGTGGCCGCTTTGGTAGTGAAGTATTTTCTGATCTGACATGCGGCGGAGGTGGAAATAACATGCTTGGGCCGTGGCGGAGACGAAGCTGGTCATAGAAAGAGAGGAATCGAGGATGACGCCAAGGTTCTTGACCGAGTCAGAGAGGGAGATGGGGGTGCTGTCGAGTTGAAGGTGGAGGGAGCTGGGAAAGTTTCTGGCGAGTGCCTACCAGCATGGCTTCCGTTTTGTCGTCGTTCAGTTTGAGCTTGTTTGCTGTCATCCAGTTTTTCACGTCTTCATAGCAGTCAGCCGTGCGAGTCAGTAGTGTCTGAGTGTTGTCGAGTTTGTCTTTGTCTAGTAGTTGTGAGTCGTCAGCGTAGAGGTGGTGGTGTATGTGGTGAGACTGGATGATGTTGGACAGGGGGGAGGTGTAGAGTGTGAAAAGGACCGGGCCCAGGACGGACCCCTTTGGAACGCCGCAGGAGCCTGACTGGGTTGGAGGAGATGCCGTCGATGGTGACGGACTGCTGTCTGTCGGAGAGGTAGGAGAGAAACCAGGAGTGAGCAGAGTCAGTGATGCCAAAGGAGTGGTGAAGGCGGTGGAGGAGGATAGAGTGGTCTATGGTGTCGAAGGCGGCAGAGAGATCGAGTAGCGTAAGAAGGGAGATGTTGCCCGAGTCAGTGGAGAGAAGCAGGTCGTTAAGGATATGTAGAAGGGCTGTTTCAGTGCTGTGATGTTTGCGATAGGCAGACTGGAAGGAACTGAGGAGGTTGTTGTCGGCGAGGTGGAGGTCGAGTTGGTTGAGGACAACCTTCTCAAGAAGCTTGGACAGGAAAGAGAGATTGGAGACTGGGCGGTAGTTTTTGAGTTCGTTTGGGTCGAGGTTGTGTTTTTTGAGGAGAGGACGGACGATGGCGGACTTGAATATATCGGGGACGGAGCCATTCTCTAGAGATGTGTTGATGATGTCGGTAATGAAGGGCAAAAGTTTTGGGAGGCCGTCCCGGTAGAGGGAAGCTGGCTGGGGGACTAGTTCGCAGGTTTTGAAAGGCATGGACTTTATGGTCTTGAGGACTTCATCCTGAGAGACGGGGCGGAAGGACGAGAGGGGAGTGCCGGAAAAGGGGGGGGGGGGGGTCAGGAAGGCAAGGCGGAGAAGGCAGAGTGTCGAGTGTGTTGCGCAGAGTTTGGATTTTGTCGGAGAAATAGGAGGAAAAAGCGGACGGAAGTTCTTCTTTGCTGTGTGTGTTGGGAAGAGGAGAGTCTTTAGAAGTGCCTAGGAGTGTGTTCATGGTAGCGTAGAGGGTTTTGGAAGAAGTGGATTCCAGGATTTTGTTTTGAAGGTGTTTTACATTACGACGGTCAGCTTGCGGTGGGGAGTGTGGTGATATAGTGCTAGAACTGTTGAAAGAGGTGAGTTTTGAGGGCGGACTGGAAGGAGGAGAGAGAGTGTTTCTGACGAAGAGAGAGTGGGAGAGTGTTCCAGGTGGATGGACCCTAGACGGAGAAAGAGCGGGGGCCGAAAGTGTTGAGTTTGGTGCGAGGGATGTGGAGGCGGAGAGGGTCGGAGGCAGAGCGGAGGGAGCGGGAAGGTGTGTAGGGGTGAAGTAAGTTGGAGAGATAGGCAGGAGCGCAGTTGTTCAGGGATTTGTAGCAGAGAGACAGAATACGAAAGACCAAGACATACTGAAGAGATGGACAGAGTACTGCTCAGATTTGTACAACCACCGAGCAACAGGGGACCCAGGCATACTTGTCAACCCACCCGTGACCAACAATGGCAACTATCCCATCCTCCGAGAAGAAGTAGAGGCTGCAGTGAAGTCGCTGAAAAAAAAGGGAAGGCAGCAGGAGCCGACTACATTCCTGCAGAACTAGTCCAAGAAGGGGGAGAAGACACGATAAGCGCCTTACTAACAATCTGCAATAAGATCTGGCAGTCAGGGGATTGGCCCACACCATGGACCCAATCACTTATAATAACTCTCCCCAAAAAAGGCAACTTACATCAATGCCAGAATTATCGCACGATCAGTCTTATATGCCACCCAAGCAAAGTCATGTTAAAGATCCTACTGAACAGGCTAAAGCCACAGGCAGAGGAAATCATAGCTGAGGAACAGGCAGGCTTCAGACCAGGGCGCAGCACAACTGAGCAGATCTTCAACCTGAGAGTTCTATGTGAGAGGTACCTCCAGCACCAGCAAGACCTCTATCATGTCTTTGTGGATTTTAAGAAAGCGTTTGACAGGATGTGGCATGCAGCCCTTTGGTCCACCATGAAGCTATACAACATAAATGCCAACCTGATCAAAGTCATAGCAAACCTTTACAACAAGGCCACTAGTGCAGTCTGCTTCAACGGCAAAATAGGAACTGGTTTAGGACTACAGTCGGAGTCAGACAAGGCTGCTTGCTCTCACCTACTCTTTTCAACATCTTCCTGGAAAGAATCACGACAGACGCTCTGAAAGATCATGAAGGAACTGTCAGTATTGGAGGCAGAACAATCACGAACTTGCGCTTTGCGGACGACATTGATGGCCTTGCAGGAACAGAGAAGGAGCTAGCTCAGCTGGTGGAAAAGCTGGACAGCACAGCCATTGCGTATGGGATGGAAATTAGTGCAGAGAATACCAAACTGATGACAAATAACACCAGTGGCATTGGCACTGCCGTCATGATTGGAGGCCAAAAACTAGAAACAGTTAATAAATTCAAATACTTAGGAGCCATTTTGACAGATGAGGGATCAAAACCAGAAATACTGTCCAAGACTGCGCAGACAACAACAACACTGACAAGACTGAAGACCATATGGAAGGACAGAAACATCACGCTCTGCTCCAAGATCAGACTGATGCGCTCCTTAGTCATCTCAGTGTTTTTGTATGCCTGCGAGTCATGGACCCTCACAGCAGACCTTGAAAGGAGGATACAAGCCACTGAAATGAGATGTTTTCAGTCGAAAGCTGCTTGGAATTTCATACAGAGATCACATCACGAACGAGGAAGTGGGAAGCAGAATCAGGCCCTATGAAGACCTATTAGCCATTGTGAAAATTAAACGCAAACTGAAGTGGTATGGGCATGTCACGCGTTCAGCAAGGCTTGCCAAAACAATCCTGCAAGGCACTGTGCAAGGAGGACGAAGGAGAGGAAGACAGAGGAAAAGATGGGAGGACAATATCTCAGAGTGGACAGGACTGAGGCTGGGTGATACACTAAGAATGGCAGAGAACAGAGAGGAATGGAGGGAGCTGGTTGCCAAGTCATCAGTGGTGCCCCAACGGTCGGCAAGACTACGGGATATAGATAGATAGTTCCAACTCGTATTAAAATCTATGGATGGCTCCATGCAGCCCGTATGAATTATGTCATATGCTACAGATTCATTAAGTTACACGTGCACTAGTAGACCGATTTCAGTGTCACCGAGCCACCCAGCTCTCCTCAAGTTTTGAGAAAAGGTCTGTGAGCTTTTCAGCGAGCTCTTCAATGAGGCTTTTGTGTTCTTCTTCGGGCTTTTTTTTTTTTATTCGGGTACAAAATGAAAGTCCTCAACATTGTCTGCTGGAATGAAATGATATTAACTCATTCGAGACGTGTCGCCTCCGGATACGCGGCTTATGCCGCGTATCCGGAGGCGGCACGTCTCGAATGTTAAGCACTGAGTTGACTAGTAAAGCGCATATAATGACTGCAGCATATGCCGATAAAATTCATACGGGACCATTCATAGACTTTAAAGACGAGCTGGAACATCATAGCCCTATATAGTACGAGCTGCAAACCAAATTACGATCTAATATAACAGGTAATATTGGCCATATTTCCGTCCTAATACAAGAAGGTTCCCCTAGACCGCTGAGCAGCCAAGCAAACATGAAGACTACGCAAGCCGTATTTTCGCAGTTTTGCTCATTATGTACGAGCTGGCCGGAAAGCAAATCCTACGAGCTGGAACGTCTAATTTGCTACGAACTGGAACGTAGGTATACGAGCTGGAACAACGCCTTTTACGAAAGTCAACACGGTTTCTCGTTAAGAATCTTAGTGGAGGAAAATATACTGTTGACTATCTGATTTGTGCCCGGTTTAGCTGATACAGGAAAAAAGCTTCTGAGCTTTGGAACTGGAACAACGCCTTTTACGAAAGTCAACACGGTTTCTCGTTAATGGGGGAAAATATAATATTGACTACCTGATTTGTGCCCGGCTTAGCTGATACACGAAAAAAGCTTTGGAGCTTTGGAGCTGGAACAACGCCTTTTACGAAAGTCAACACGGTTTCTCGTTAAGAATCTTAGTGGGGGAAAACTATACTGTTGACTATCTGATTTGTGCTCGGCTTAGCTGATACACGAAAAAAGCTTTGGAGCTATTGGATTGTCAGGTATCCTTAATGTTTTAGCCCCGAGTCACTACAGCAGGAGACGGATCGACCATAGCACTTCAAGGGTAGGGTGCCACATTTTCATCTTGGCGCCATCAGGCGCATAACTGTGACACCTCCATTTCACTGGAGTTTAGGTCGCAACATATTGGCGAAATAAGCAGGGTTTGTGAAGCGCTGTGGCTAACTGACTGAGCAATAGCGACAACAACAAAAAATGTAATGTAGCACTGATGCTCACCGCCTGCACGGTAATAAAACGAAACTCTGTTACACGGGCATCTCATTCACCCGCTCAGTGTCAGTCGAGAACGTTTGAACAGCACCCAACTGCAAGAGGTATAGATCCTCATGAGCCCCCGCAGTTGCGGGGGCTCATGAGGATCTATGCCTCTTGCTGACACCACTTTCTAGGTCCTCTGCAACAGGGTGGATTTTTAGACCAGTGGAAGCGGCCTGGAAGTGGAACTTATTCACTGAGCCGCCTGAAATGTATTTGTTCAGTTCAGTATGAGGGAGCCGGGCTGGGAGGGTGTTACAAAATTGAACCAGAAATGGTTTTCTCCGTTCAGTTATGTTGATTTATTGTCAGTCTAGAAGTATAGGGCTCGGGAAGTTCCCCGCGTTGCAGCGTCGGCGCGTCAGCCGACATCTTATGATGATACCATCGTCATGACTGAGATAGTAGCGATATATAGTGTTTCAACACGTTTTTCTTCATTTTTCTTCCTCTTTGGAAACAAACAAGTGAACAGCTTTTGGTGAGCGGTTTCCTACAGTGATGGCAAGACTTTCTGTTATTGCTTCAGTAGTACGTCAGGACTTTCCTGACATTACAAAAACAGCTATTACCCTATGAGCGCTTAGTCTGTCCCGTACCCTCACAAGATGACCGCCACGACTGGCGTGATGACGTCAGCTTCCCGAGCCCTATTGTGTACGTTTATAGCGTTCAGTATTTATGCTTGCTTGTTGTGACGTCAGCGATCGAGATCGCAGAGCGAGACGTATATCTATCTGAATCTGCAAACGATGCCGGCCGAAACAGCGAGAAGACTCATTATCAAGGAGAGATAGATCTAGAATATTCAGTTGTTTGAACCTGTGTTTTGATCCTTCATACAAGTATAATAGTTACCCAGAACATTTTTTTTTCACGGCTAGTACTTTTTTTTTTTTTTTTTTTTTTTTTTTTACCACGTCAGACCATTCACCAGGATTCCGGTGCTTCCTCAGTATTAAATCCCAGACCAAAACCCCTTTAGGTCAGTGACTACCAAGCGTGTAAAATGCAGAGAAGAACCCAAACGGAGAAAGAAACACGCTTAGAAATGACAGCTACAATACAATTATTAAAGTTTCGAAATATTTTCAAAATAGACAAACATGTATACAAATCTAATTGTCTTCAAGCTTTACTTTGAATAACTGCCAGTGTTTGATGCCTTAGTTGTAGTTCTGCAATCCTCCTTGTTTAGACTGAATGTTAATTAGAATATAAATTATTATGTATGTATTGTTGTTTAGTTTATTGTAAAAGTGATGTGTTCGGGCATTGTGCTTTGTTTGTTATGTGCATATGTCATTGTAGGTTACAAAGTAAAGTAGATAATAGCACTGTCAGGGGAGAGAAGTGTGCATGATCGACCAGTGATCAAAGATCTACTGTGGCCAAAGCACAAAAAAAAAAAAAAAAAAAAAAAAAAAAAAAAAGATAGGAAAGAGAGGGGGCGCTAAAAAAAGTGACTGAAAGCAATCCATATGCATTGCTTTCAGTCACTTTTTTTAGCGCCCCCTCTCTTTCCTATCTTTTTTTTTTTTTTTTTTTTTTTTTTTTTTTTTTTTTTTTGTGTGCTTTGGCCACAGTAGATCTATGATCACTGGTCGATCATGCACACTTCTCTCCCCTGACAGTGCTATTATCTACTTTACTTTGTAACCTTCCTAAAATATTAGCACTGGCAGTCTCTCCTTTTCTTTTCATGTCATTGTATTTTTATTTTTGTGTACAGATTGTAAAGCGCTTAGAGCTTTTGAGTAAGATTAAGCGCTATATAAATACTCATTATTATTATTATTATTATTATTATTATTATTATTATTATTATTATTATTATTATTATTATTATTATTATTATAAGAAACAAGGTGCTTTCTATTGTACGAATAGTGGTCTCCCCTGATTGGTTACCATAGCGCATTATAGGGCTCGGGAAGTTCCCCGCGTTGCCTACTGAGCAGCGTCGGCGCGTTAGCCGCCATCTTAAGAGGATAGACTATGATAGCCTACAGACAGTAGCGAAGTAGTGTTTCAACGCCGCGTTTTTCTTCATGTTTCTTCCTCTTTGGAAACAAACAAAACAGATTCTGATTAGCGGTTTCCTACGGTGATGGCAAGACTTGCTGTTATTGCCTATAGCACGTCATCAGGACTTTCCTGACATTTAGTGTCCTGACAGCGATTTCCCTATTATCGAAAATCCTCTCAAGATGGCCGCCACGAAAAGCATGATGACGTCAGCTTTCTTTTCAGTCGTTTCAACTTACTATATATCCAAACAAAAAACACCTCGGCGTAAAACAATGGCCCGGTCAACTGTGCATTCCCTCATACACACGATAAAATCCATTGAGGCCGGAAAGTACAACCGAGAAACGAACATCAAGTGACGTAACAATTTATTGAAGATTCATTCGGTTTCAAAAACTGATATCTCAGTGTCACTCGTTCAACTTATTATTTCTGTGTGTATTTGGCGGTTGCAGGCGTGCATATGCGTGGGTTTACTAGTCATTGCCGGAGCGGGTTCATTTTTACGGTCTCTAATTCATCCTGACCCGTGTCACCATAGTCATTTCCGAATGAGAAACTTGACAAGTGACGTTTGACTATCATAACCGCACTACTAATATAACTATCATAAGGTCGATCTGTATCTCTTTGTCAGTAGTGTGTCTGAGAATTCCACACTGAATGGATGTTGCACGGCCGGTTGACAACAGCGTGGCGCTTACGAGCAATACCATGTAGCTCAACGCACGAGACTGACCACCGTGACACTACGCAGGGATCTCGGCATCTCTAATTGGGACCGGCGCGGAACCGGTCAATCCATGCAGGCTCAGACTTCGCCCCCGGCACTGACCGTCCCCCCCCCCCCCCTTCCCACCCCAACACGCACGCACACGACGTACACATGCTATACATTTGTTGATTGTCGGTCAATGTAAATGTTGTGAATAGCTACCAAAGCATTTGGCCTGAACCCGGGCCCACACCCTCCGTCCCCACCTCCACCGCATCCGCCACCGGCCCCTCTCTTTCTCAGTCTCTGGCTCTCGTTACAATCGACTATTCAGAAACTATGTATCACCGACAAAGATACACAACTGAACATAAACGGTTCGAGTCAGTCCCCCCCCCAAAAAAAAAAAATAAAAAATAAAAAAATAAAATAAAATAAAATAATAATAATAATAATAATAATAATAATTTAAAAAAATAATAATTAAAAAATAAATAAATAAATAAATAAAATTTAAAAAATATAAATAAATAAATAAATAATATTAAAAAATATAAACCGACACGACACGAATACCTTTATTGGCCCGAGATGGGACATTTGTTTGCAGCGGAATGTTAAAAAAGACGTAAAAACAAATGTGAGCATAAACCAATAAACACATTTGACTGACTAGAACACACCGACCGATTACAGTATGTGCACGGAGATAACATCACCACCATCTGTAATGTTAATATCCACCTAGAAAGGAAACTTGCTTAAAAACTGGTACGACTACCACACCATATGCGCACAACACACACGCACGCACACACGCACACACACCTACACACACACTTGCGTATCACCGTGACATGACATTACCGCCGCCTCTTCAGAATTCATAAACCTGAGGCTGACACTGATCTTGACCGTCCTTTGAAAACACACTACCGCACACAAAAAAAAACCCCAAACAAACAAACACACCAAAAATAATAATAATAATAATAATAATAATAATAATAATAATAATCATATTAATAATCATCTGATCGATTTAACTACACTGATTAGTCTCAGGCTCTCAGTCGTGGCCGCCGCACTGAGTACGGGCATACTGCTGGCACTGGGCGGGACGGGAACATGATTTTAGTGTTTTTCTCGGCCACTAACGGACATACCTGTGACATTCCTTTAGTGCCGCCAAGAGTAACTCATTATTGCGTCAACGGCGGGTTTGTTCATATGATAGTCCTGACGATGTAGCTTTTACCGGGAATATACTGTCTTTCAGTGCAGTCAATACTGAATGCGAATACCGCTGCGCCACCGCGGGCATACTCCGTTTTTCTCTTGCAGAACTCTTCTGACGATTATGTGCAGGCGGTGAACGGTTGCGCATGCGGTATTTGCATTCATTTAAAGCGGCTCGATCGATAGGCGGCCGTACACTCAGATTTACTATCCAAACAATTTGCAGCCCCTCCCTGTCTCCCCCGCACCCCCTTTCAAATTAACTTAATCCGCCCTTGATATGTGTTAGTATATATTTCGGTATTCTGATTTATTTCGGTGTTTAGTTGAACAGGAAGTAACCTCTTTGGCGTCAAATCCCCATAGTAACCAAACACTTTGTCGTCGATTATTCATTAATTTCTTCTCGATTTTACAGGCTAAGCAATCTGTAGTATAACAACTTGAATTATAACTTCCAGAGTCACATTAGGTGCTGCTACAGCGATTTGAATAACGATGAGAACTCGTCGATAGGAAAACTGCACGCTAACAACATGGCGCCTATGATGTAGACAAAAACTGATCAGGCACCAAACCGAAGCAGCCACGGTTACAACTTTCAATCTTTGGCCATCATGGCTCTTGCAGAAAACAAATATGACCTAGCTTTGGTCAAAACCAAAACAGACAAGAAGATTCGACCACAAGCATGGTAATAATTGTTGTTTATATCCTGACAATTTGTTTTTGTTTTCATTATATTTTCTAAGTTGTTATAATGTTAATGTCATTTATGTAGTGGATCACAATAGTAATGTAAATGATTGAAATTTGCTTTAAACCAATTGCAGTGGTAGTGTGTTGAAAAGAGGGTTATCTGACCTGTTTACCCCGCAAAACTGATGCTGTAGTGGGGTAAGTTTAGTCCAAGGCACTGGTAGATGGCACTCTTTGTGTGTGTGTGTGTGTGTGTGTGTGTGTGTGTGTGTGTGTGTGTGTGTGTCTGTGTGTGTGTGTGTGTGTGTGTGTGTGTGTGTGTGTGTGTGTCTGTGTGTGTGTGTCTGTTCTGACAGCAAATTTAGGTAACAACAAACTCATTTCTGCTCTCCTTTGAAGTCTCTTCTAAAAGCATTCCTCATGACCGACTGTCACACTCCATCCATGCAGGTACCAGGAAAGAGAGGAGCCAAAGGAAGAAAGAAGCACGCTTATAAAAGAGAGTTTCAACACAATTGTGTTGTAACTGTCTTTTATAAGCATGTTTCTTTCTTCATGTGTGTTGTAACTGTCTTTTCTAAGCGTGTTTCTTTCTTACTTGGGTTCTTCTTTGCATTTAACATGCTTGGCAATCACCTTTTTGTTCTGGATCAGGTACAAGGAAAGGTTGCGGACCAAGTACATCAAGTCCATGAAACCAACAGACACATCGCAACATCTCACAGGCAAAGACTGGATGTTTGTCAAAGATGGTCTCGATGATTTTCGGGATGGCCTCCCACCTGCAGTGGAGGGTAGTGAATTTATCAAAGTAAGTTGTGTTTGTTTTTGCGTGTTTCGTGCCTTGGTGTTTTCTTTTAACCATAAAACCCTGTCTTGCTATGACAGGGTATAAATTGACCATGATAGTTCAAGGGTGGAGTCCGAATAGCTTGGCGCCTGTGGGTGCCAAGCTATTCTGATACCACCCAGGAACTATCATGGTCAATCTGTCTTCAGAAATTTGATGTAGACCTCAAAGGATATCTAAAAAAAAATAATAGTGTCACCATCAGGATATAATGAGTCAACTGATTGTGCCTGAGCTACGAAATACCCACATTTTGGAGTTATCCTCTGAGGACTGCATTACAATTCAGGAGACAGATCGACCATGATAGTTCAAGGGTGGTGGAAGAATAGCTTGGTGCCTATAGGTGCCAAGCAGTTCTGCCACCACCCTTGAACTATCATGGTCAAGCCACATATTGCTGTGGTGTGTCGCGGGCATAATGAGTCAACTTTCATAGCACTGGATCAATTGTGATAGTTCCAGGATGGTGCCAGAATAACTTGGCACTGCTAGGCGTCAAGCCATTCTGATACTACCTTCGAACGGAAATGGTTTCATGATCAGTTTCCTGAACTGGTCCCAGGATGGGAGTTTTGACTTTGGGGCTGCACTGGTGACAAAGAGTTAATCACTTGCTTGTTGAGAATGTAATGTGTAATGCTGACAGGTAACAAAGTTTAGCTGATTATTCAAAACCCATAACGCTTGATCATGATAGTTTGAGGATGGTGCCAGATTAGCTTGGTACCTTTCCAAGTGCTACTCTCATGTGGCGTGACAAGGAACTCGTCACCTGTACTATCACAATAAGTTAAGTACCACAGCTGACGGTATTGTTAAGAAATTCCAAGACAAAACTTAGACCACATTTCAAGGGTGGGCCTTAATTTTATTGTGAGTAGTAGATAATGCTTGACCTCTCACTGTATCTTGTTATGGGGATTTAGCGTGTTATAGATGATCTTTATTATTATTATTATTTATTATTATTATTATTATTATTATTATTATTATTATTATGCATAATGAATTCTGTCGTTCACTGTTGGCTGTTGATGGTGTACACACCCATGGCTTTATGTCTCAGTTCATACCTCATGCATGTGTGGGATATATTTTTCTAGTGGTGATGAAGAAACAACCCAGTAATAATGCCAAAACTTAACAGTAGCAGTCTATGTACTTGCTGTTTAGTCTAGAGTGATGTACAGAGAAGGCTAGCCACCTTGTGCTAGGAGCCACTAGTACTGTTTACAGTACCAGTGGATGAGTACATATAAGACTTAATCCCTTGGCTGTCAGTAGCGGTTTTTGTCACGATGATTCCTGCAGGAATCATCGCAACAGAAACCACTACTGACAGCCATAGGGTTAACTATTCTATTTTTCTTCTAGACTGACAAAGGGCCAGGTCCATCCCTGCAAGGAGGCAGCGTTACACAAAAGTCTGTGAAGCAGCCAGCCATGAAGAACCGCTTCACCAAGCATCAGATCTGCTTCTCCCGCATCACACCCCTGCAGCAGCAGCGTCGAGACCACATCGATGAGATTGAATATGGCTTGCTGCAGCACCCTCTCGCTCTGTACCCTCACCTGGAGGAGAGCGTACCCCCTGAGGTACGTGCAGAAACTACGCATGTGTGTGTTTGCGGCAGGGGGAGGGCGGTGGGGTGGGGCAGACAATTTGGTCATTGTGTTGCTCTTGGGTCATGAGAAGCAACAAATTAATCATCCATATCTTAGTTGTTGTAGCTTTCAGTGTTGGTCCTACTCCTGTGACTTTGTCAAATATAGTTATCCCCTTCAGTGAACACAATCAAACCCCAAGAGACATAGATCCTCATGAGCCCCCGCAGTCGCGGGTGCTCATGAGGATCTATGTCTCTTGCTGTGACCAATTTGTACTCATGTTCCTGGGATGGTTGTAGCTTTTAATCATTGACTGAACAAACGGATGTGGATTTTGTTAGTTGAAAGAACAAAGATTTCATAAATACAACATGCAGTGTACAGTGGCAGGGAAGGGGTGAACAGCAAGCTCTGTCATTTTAGCTTTTTGCACATGAAAGAAGAAATGAGATACGGGGCTTCAGCATTTTCCTTATGTGCTGTTTTTAAAGATGCGCAAAAATTTGAAGGAGAGATTGGAAAGAGCTATTCTCACAGAGGACAGGCATGGTAACCTTGTGAGTAGCTGAGCAAAGTTTTGGATGTTTTTCAGCTGTTCTGTACTTTCTTGATTTGTTTTATGTTTATGGTGTTCTTTGTTACCTTATTTGACTGTCGGTGGTCACCTTTCAAAACATAAAGTGTTACCAACAGTCAGAGGGTTAAAATGTACATTAGTAAATTAACAGACATTAGTGATGGTATGCATGATTTGACATTTTCACTGTTTCACTTTCAGGAAGTATTGTAATCGTTCGTTGCATTTTTTGTTTCTTTTTTCTTTCCCTTGCGATGCCAGTTTAAATTTTCTTAAAATATTGTTTATTTTAATTGAATTTCATAAAAGAATGGAGCAACGTTCATTCATGCAATTATTTGTTTGTTTGTTCATCTAGCTGTCCTTTCATTTGTTCATTTGTTCATTCATTCATTTATTTTCTTTCAACAGTATCTCTTTCTAGGATTGTGGGTGTGGTGTTCAATATCACAGGCACATGAAAGTGATTCGCTTTTGACCGGTTGTAATACCTCATGGCCTCAAAACCACACTGTCCCGTTGTTTATGTATCCCATCACCTGATGTTTGAATTAAGATTTTGTGGATCCAGAGATAAACATGATGCCACACTGGTTACTGTTAAACATCATGACACACTGGTTACCTTTCACAATCCTCCACACATGCATAGTAATTATTGAGAAAGGTAACGAGTGTGTCATGATGTATAAGAGTGATTTATTTATCTGTGTATCCATTTTTTAAAATATATCTATGTATTCATTTTGTGTCTCTATTACTGTATGTTTGAAGACATTGTGGGCATTTTGGACCTGGATATAGTCATGCCACACTGGTCACCTCTCTTGATCTGCTATGCATGCATAGCAGATCGAGGAAGGTAACCAGTGTGTCTTGATGTATAACAGTGATTGATTTTCTTATCTGTGTATTCAGTTTGTTTCTCCGACACCAGGTGTCTGAAGACATGGACATCTTGGATTCAGTGATAAATGTAATACCACACATGGTTATACATCCCTTGATCCGCTACGCTTGATTAGGGCATCGGGGGAGGTAACCAGTGCATCTTGTTGTGTGACGATTTGTATGGCGATGATTTATTTATCTATGTAATCAGATCATTATTTGTCCATTCCATCACCCGATGTCTGACGACGTATAAGTCTTGGGTGATGGATAATGGTGACTTATATCTGCTCACTTTACCTGTCTCACCACCAGATGTTTGAAGACATCGTGGACATCTTGGATCCCGAAATGAACATGATTGATGATGAGGAACTTGAGGAGGAGGAGGCCCTGGCAGCAGCTCAGGCAGAGGCAGAGGCAGAGCTACCTGCTGAGGATTCACAAGTACAAGACTCTTCACAAGCAGATCTTGTCACTGATAAAGATAAAGATGTGTAAGTTTGTTTCTTCTTCTTCTTTTGTTGTGTTGTTGTTGTTGGGGGAGGGGGGGGGGGGCTTTTAAGTGGCTTTTGACTTCATTCATGACGTGCCTCATGATGCGCTGATATTTGTCGAATATGTGGATGTGGCCCGCCTTAAATGACTTCGTTATTTATTAGGATTCAACGCAGAGAAAGCGACTAAGGCCATCTCGTGGCAGCATCTTAACCCTTTTCCTCCTGATACACCAATTGCTTGAAATACATTTGACTGATAGTTAATTATAATAAGACTTATGGGCAGTGGGCAGATGTTCACATCTGCACGGGACATAGACGACCCCGCCCTCCACAAGTCGCCTGCTGCCTTGCAGGCCTGGCCGCTTGGCTGCGGAAAGGCTAAGGGAGGAAACCCCTGACATCAAAGCCCCCGTGTCTCCGGGGAAGGCTTTTGAGCCAGAGACTAGGACAAGGACAGTCTGATATAAAACCTACGACCCGAGGACCTCGATGCCATCGTCCCAGCTTGCTAGGCCATGGCAGATGAACCAAGGGTTTAAAGGGTGGGGCCAGTACTGCGCACACTGCACTCCACCAAAAAGCTCCACCGCGCAGGCTTTAGGAAACGTCCACGGACCATGACACTGACCATTCCAAGTCCTGTAGCGACGGGCGAGGGGCGAAACGGCAGGTGAAAGATGTCACTGGAAGCCGCAGTCTCAAACCTGCATGCAGGCGGTTCAGGATATTGGTTGCCTGATGTTGACCTGGGGATGACAACATCACTCGGCACACCCTGAACGACCAAGCAGCCTTCTCTAGGGACAGCACTGCTTGCTTCACACGGAGAGGGGCCTAGAAAAGGTGGCCTAACCAAAGCTCATCCCCTCGCAACCCCAGTTGGCTAGCCGCGGTCAACGGGCATCTTCTCCTGCGGTCAAAAAACAAGAAAGAATAACGGATCCACTCTCATGACAACCACGACCGGACTCAACGTAGCATGCTGGAACGTCCGAACCATGCTCGACAAAGCAGACAGCGGACGCCCTGAACGTCGCTCCGCCCTCATTGCCCATGAATTGCGGAGGTTAAACATCGACATCGCCGCGCTCAGCGAAGTACGCCTTCCGGACGAAGGCAGCCTCCAAGAACTTGGTGCTGGGTACACCCTCTACTGGTCAGGCAGGCCTGCATCAGAAAGACGGCTTTCAGGCGTGGGTTTCATGGTCAAGACATCCATTGCGACTAAGCTGGAAAACCTACCAACGGGCCACTCAGACCGCATCATGTCCATGCGCCTCCCACTGAGACACCAGCAGCACGTCACCCTTCTCAGTGTGTACTCCCCAACCCTCCTGGCAGAGCCTGCTGAAAAGGACAAGTTTTACACTGACCTGCGCAGCCTCCTACAGAGTACCCCTGCAGACGACAAAGTCATCATCCTTGGCGACTTCAACGCCAGAGTGGGCCAGGACTCTGAAGCCTGGAAAGGAGTCCTCGGCAAGCATGGCGTGGGGAACTGCAATGACAATGGCCGCCTACTGTTGGAGTTCTGTGCGGAGCAGCAACTGGTCATCACCAATACTACTTTTCAGCAAAAGGACAGTCGAAAGACCACCTGGATGCATCCTCGCTCCAAACACTGGCACCTTATCGACTATGTCCTAGTGCGTCAGAGGGACCGCAGTGACGTCCTCCTCACCAGAGTGATGCCCAGCGCAGAGTGCCACACTGACCACCGCCTTGTCCGCTGCAAACTCAGGCTCCACTTCAAGCCAAAACCCAAGAAATGGGGGCCCCCCAAGAAAAAGCTTGATGTTGCCAGCCTTCAGCGTGACGATGTGAAAGCTGCCTTTCAGACAGATTTACAGCGCAGGCTCAAAGACACAGCGGACCCAGTAGACTCCTCCCCTGAAACACTTTGGGAACAACTGAAAACTGCTATTGCAAAATCCTCTGCAGAAGTCTTGGGTTTCGCCAGAAAGAAGAACAAAGACTGGTTTGACGAAAACGATGTAGAGATCCAGGAACACCTAGCAAAAAAAAGAGCCGCCCATCAGGCCCACCTAGCCCAGCCTTCCTGCCCTGTGAAGAAGTCTGCCTTCCGCCTCGTCTGCAGCAGTCTCCAGCGCAAGCTCAGAGATCTCCAGAATGAGTGGTGGACCAGACTTGCACAGAGGACCCAGCTTTGTGCTGACAATGGTGACTACAGGGGCTTCTACGAAGCACTGAAAGCAGTGTATGGCCCCAGGCACCTGGTACAAAGTCCCCTGCGAAGCGCGAATGGCCAGGCACTCCTCACAGATAATACCTCCATCTTGAACCGCTGGTCGGAATACTTTCAGAGCCTCTTCAGCGCTGAGCGCACTGTTCAAGAAGCAGTCGTCCTACAAATCCCACACCTCCCAGTAAAGGTTGAATTGGACGAACCGCCCACCACTGAAGAGACCCTCACAGCCATCCACCAGCTCAAGAGTGGCAAAGCAGCAGGCATTGATGGAATACCGCCAGAGGTCTGGAAACATGGAGGCACAGCACTGCACAACAAGCTCCATGACCTCTTTCTCTGCTGCTGGGAGGAAGGAACACTACCAAAAGATCTCCGTGATGCAGTCGTTATCACCCTGTACAAGAACAAAGGCGAGAAGTCTGACTGTTCCAACTATCGGGGAATTACCCTGCTGTCCATTGCTGGGAAAATCCTTGCAAGGCTGCTACTGAATCGGCTGGTACCTGCCATCGCTGAAGACCAACTCCCAGAGGGCCAGTGTGGCTTCAGAGCAAACAGGAGCACCACCGATATGGTCTTTGTGCTGAGGCAGCTACAGGAGAAGTGCCGCGAGCAGAACAAAGGGCTGTACGTAACATTTGTCGACCTAACAAAAGCGTTCGACACTGTGAGCAGGCAAGGCATGTGGCAGATCCTGGAGCGACTTGGCTGTCCCCCAAAGTTCCTCAACATGATTGTCCAGCTACACGAGGACCAGCAAGGCCAGGTCAGACTCAACAATGACCTCTCAGAACCATTCCCTATTCTCAACGGCGTAAAGCAGGGCTGCGTGCTGGCACCAACCCTCTTCGCCATCTTTTTTAGCATGATGTTGAAGCAGGCCACAGTGGACCTCGATGATGACGATGCAGTGTACATCAGGTATCGTCTCCATGGCAGCCTGTTCAACCTCAGACGACTGCAGGCCCACACGAAAACCCTAGACCAACTGATTCGTGAGCTGCTTTTTGCTGATGATGCTGCCCTCGTTGCACACACAGAGAGAGCCCTGCAGCGCATCACGTCTTGCTTCGCAGATGCTGCCCAGCTCTTTGGACTCGAGGTCAGTCTGAAAAAGACAGAGGTCCTCCATCAGCCGGCACCCAAGACAGTGTATCGCCCTCCTCACATCACCATTGGCGAGTCTGAACTAAAGTCAGTGCACCAGTTTACTTACCTTGGCTGCATTATCACGTCGGACGCCAAGCTGGACAAGGAGCTTGACAGCAGGCTGGCAAAAGCAAACAGCGCTTTCGGGCGACTTTTCAAGCGGGTGTGGCACAATCAACAGCTGAAAACAGGCACCAAGATCAGCGTGTACAGAGCTGTGGTCCTCACCACCCTGCTGTATGGTTCCGAGTCCTGGGCCCTCTACCGCAGCCAACTACGACTCCTCGAACGCTTCCACCAGCGCTGCCTGCGTACCATCCTGGGCATTCACTGGAGTGACTATGTCACCAACGTCGAGGTCCTTGAACAGGCTGAAACTGTGAGCATCGAGGCTTTGCTGCTGCGGACACAGCTCCGCTGGGCGGGGCATGTCTCCAGGATGGAGGATCATCGCCTACCAAAGATCACCCTGTTCGGCGAGCTTGCTACTGGACACCGTGACAGAGGGGCACCAAAGAAGAGATACAAAGACTGTCTCAAGAAGTCACTTAGTGCCTGCCAAATCGACCACCACCAGTGGTCTTCGCTTGCTGCGGACCGTGACACCTGGCGCTCCACCATTTACAAGGCAGCTGTCTCCTTTGAGGACTCTCACAGAGCTAGCCTTAAGGACAAGCGGCTCAGGAGAAAAAACAGAGATGCCGCAGCTCAGAACCCTGGCCATACCTTCCCCTGCAGCCACTGCGGTCGAACCTGCCTGTCTCGGATTGGCCTCTGCAGCCACGAACAAGCCTGCAGACGTCGTGGGCAACTCCTATAAAAAATTCGTTCGCGAAGTCAAGCCAAGAGGAATTATAATAATAATAATAATAATACATAGTTTTTATATAGCGCCCTTCCCCTCTGACAGCAGGCTCGGAGCACTTTACAACACATAAAAATAATTTTAAAAGGGGGGGTGGGGGTGGGGGGGGGGGGAATAATAATAAACACTAGCTCACTCCATGTAGGCATATTCATAACACGAAACACGCACACACACACACACACACACACACACACACACACACACACACACACTCACACACATGAACACACACACACACACTCTACACACATGGGTTCAAGGTTGGCGCCTAAGGCGCCAAGCTATTCTGGCACCACCCTTGGACTAAAACAGTTGATCTATCTCCTATTCTGTAATGTAACCTTCATAGGACAATAAACAAATTTTACAAAATCAGCCTCGGGATGTAATGGGTTTAAATGATGTAGGTGCACCACAGTGTGATACAGCACTGTGTTTCGTATTTCAGAGAGGAGCTTCCAGGAGTGCGGAACCCATACCGCTGGCTGCCCAGGCGGGAAGACAAAGAGAAGGAAAAACGAGATCGACGTAGCATCAGGGAGAGAGTTCACACCTCGCCGTCACAAGAAGAGCACATCAAAACTGTAAGTTACTGCCTGCTTCGCCTGGTGTTTCTTTGCCAGTTCCGTGCCAGCCGACGCAGATTGTGTTTCTGCAATCTTTCTGCAACACCAAAAAAACCCTGGCTGTCCCAGGAACATGGATTCAAAGTGGTGTCAGCAAGAGGCATAGATCCTCATGAGCCCCTGCAACTGCAGGGGCTCATGAGGATCTATGCCTCTTGCAGCTGGGTGATGTTCAACCTTTCTCGGCACTGAACGGGTTAAAGTACGCCCATTGGGAGGACTGATTGCCGGTAACCCCGGCACTGAACGGGTTAAAGTACGCCCATTGGGAGGACTGATTGCCGGTAACCCCGGCACTGAACGGGTTAAAGTACGCCCATTGGGAGGACTGATTGCCGGTAACCCCGGCACTGAACGGGTTAAAGTACGCCCATTGGGAGGACTGATTGCCGGTAACCCCGGCACTGAACGGGTTAAAGTACGCCCATTGGGAGGACTGATTGCCGGTAACCCCGGCACTGAACGGGTTAAAGTACGCCCATTGGGAGGACTGATTGCCGGTAACCCCGGCACTGAACGGGTTAAAGTACGCCCATTGGGAGGACTGATTGCCGGTAACCCCGGCACTGAACGGGTTAAAGTACGCCCATTGGGAGGACTGATTGCCGGTAACCCCGACACTGAACGGGTTAAAGTACGCCCATTGGGAGGACTGATTGCCGGTAACCCCGGCACTGAACGGGTTAAAGTACGCCCATTGGGAGGACTGATTGCCGGTAACCCCGGCACTGAACGGGTTAAAGTACGCCCTTTGGGAGGACTGATTGCCGGTAACCCCGGCACTGAACGGGTTAAAGTACGCCCATTGGGAGGACTGATTGCCGGTAACCCCGGCACTGAACGGTTTAAAGTACGCCCATTGGGAGGACTGATTGCCGGTAACCCCGGCACTGAACGGGTTAAAGTACGCCCATTGGGAGGACTGATTGCCGGTAACCCCGGCACTGAACGGTTTAAAGTACGCCCATTGGGAGGACTGATTGCCGGTAACCCCGGCACTGAACGGGTTAAAGTACGCCCATTGGGACCCGGACTGATTGCCAGTAACCCCGTCACTGCCGTGAGAAGAAAAAAAATGAACGCCACCCAACTGCAAGAGGTATAGATCCTCATCAGCTCGTCAGTTCATGAGGGTCTATGCCTCTTGCTAAAACCACGTTGTGTCCATGTGACTTTCGCAGCTGGAGATCTTTGATGTGGAGTTTACGGTGATTTCGTAAACGCAGTCTGCGGCCTTGGGCGGTGCAAGGGTTAATCCACATGTAATGATTTCTCTGTGTGTGCATGTGGAGGGAGGGGGAGGGGGGGGGGGCGTGGGGGGTGGGTGGGTGGGAGTGGGTTGAACAGCAGATCCAGAATGTGAAAAGAGGGGGTCCGAAGTACTAATGACTGACAGCTGTTAACCTATTCAGCCCTGGAACCCTGCAACAGGAGATGGATTGACCATGATAATTCAAGGGTAGTGCCGGTTGAGCTTGGCGCCTGAAGGCGCCAAGCTCATCTGGCACTACCTTTGAATTATCATGATTAATCCACGTCCTGCAACTGGTACATAGTCGTTCAGTAACACTTCCAAGATGTGGGATAAGCACCCGTGGGGCTAATAGTGTTAATCTTTTCAATTTCATGTCCAAGTGGCCACAGTTGAGACCAGTTAATTTTCCTGCAACTGCATGCCAGTTGCAGGACATGGATCAACCATTGCAGTTCAAGGGTAGTGTCAGATTGGCTCGGGGCCTTCATAGGTACCCGGCAACTGTGACACTGCTCTTTACAATCATGGTTTATTCATTTCCGCCGAAATTTGAAGAGCAGAATGACTTATAATTACATTGTGTGCAGAGTGCATCAGGCCTGCATGAAAATGGTCTTAGGGCCCGATTTAGAACACTGTCAAGCCCACGCACATACGCACAGGCCGACAGTGGCCATTGCGTGCTTGATAGTGGGTTATCTTGCATTGACCCTCCCCCAACCCCTCCCACCCCCACTCCCCAGCACCATCCTTGAAATTATGCAGAAGGTTTATAAGAGTTGAATGACAATATCTAATGTGTCAGGCTAGTCGAGCCCTATCCTTGACTCCTCTCCGGCTGAAGTGTCTCATTGTTGAATGACTCATTGAGATCTTGCTTCTTTCAGGTAACCCGTGAATTTTGTCAGTGGGTGGCTGACCTTGGGGGAGAGAGCAACAACATTGAAGAGTCCACAATCACCAGTCTCTTCGCCAGCGGGTATGAAACCAAACCCGCCCTGTCTGTACCTATACATGTCGTGGAGCTAACCAATGTCCCCCCTGAGCTGCGAATGTCGGCAACAGTGCCAATGTCTGTACCGTCACAGTTGGCCAAAACGCCAACTCCGCAGGAGAAAGCCGCCAAGAAGGAATGGGTAAGTACCGTATGTGGCTCAAAAAGGGAATTTTTTTCACCAAAATAGTCTGATTTTTACCCCTTCAGTGTCAGCGGACGCAGATTGTACTTCTGAAACCTTTGTTACTTCAAGGCGAAAGAGTCGAAGCCGTTCAGAGGGTACTGAGTGGTTTCGGCAAGAAGCATAGATTCTCATGAGCCCCCGCAATTGCCTCTTGCGGTTGTGTGTTGTTCAATTTTTCTTGGCAGTGAAGGGGTTAATTGAAGTGGACAGTGATAATGTACTGATCTGAGCAAAAAGAAATGCTAAAAAGTTGGGTAGTGTTGCATTTTTGGTATAAAACCACAGACTGGCACACAGAGTCATGATCAACAACTGACACAAGTGGGATCAGACCCACAACATACATCTCCACAGTAAGCAAAGGATCCTCAGGCTGACATCGGACGCAATGGGCCCAAGCACTGCCGTGTGTGGGCCCATTGCGGCCGATGTCAACCCAAGGACGTGGTTCAGTAAGCGTAGGTGTAATTTGATACTGTCTGCCGAGCCCAGCCTCACCACCTGGTGAACCTAGTCATACTCAGCTGCTCAGCCCTCCCTCATTCTAAGCGCCAGCAAATTGCATGGGAGATGTGAAACAACAAGCAGCCACGCTCACACATATTGGCATGCACACACACACTTACACAAAAGCTCAAACCAAACCATGTAAGAAAACAAAAATGGTGCTCGAAACGGAGGTCTTATACATATTATGATTGAAAGGCGCACTGACTTGTGTGTGTGACTAAGAACGAGTGCTGTAGCTACAACCCCCGCACCCCCCTATTAAGTAGAGTCCAGATTCTCCACAACCTGTGCCACTCCCCCCCCTCTCCCTCCCCTCCCCCCTCTAACTCCCCTGTTAAGAGGAGTCCAAAATAGGGAGGAGACCCAGTTGACAAAAAGCGGACAGAGTGAGTTTGTTTCATGATACAGATGATGTTATCATAGCATGTGAAATTTTTGTGGTTACAGACGGTGAGCGGTGAGTATGAACCATCGTGGGTGAAATTCAAGTACGGAGCATGGTACCTGCCACCCAAAACATGGAAGAGACGGGACTGGGATGACAAACTCATCGACCCCAAAGAACTCAAGGATCTGGAGATGTCAGAAGCCAAGAAGAAAAGTCACAGTCTGGTAAGATTGGATGTTTTGTTCATGCAGCTGCTGGTCATGTAAATACCGCTGAAACGGGCTGTGTGCATAAAGGGGTGAACCTGCCCAGCCTGGACACACTACAAGAAGACTTCAACATCAGCCATGTTAGTTCAAGGGTGGTGCTGGAATAGCTTGGCATCTTTAGGCGCCAAGCTATTCTGGTACCATCCTTGAATTTTCATGGTCAGTCTTTCTCCTGAATTGTAATATACTCAGTGGTAGTCTTCAAAGGACATATGTCTAATTTCTGAATTTCAACTGTTTTGTAATGTGACATTAGGAAAGGGTCAGTGTTCGGTCTGTTTATCCTTTGTTGAGTGATTTTCCGTGGTATGTGTACTGTGTGTATACCAGTGCTGGCGTCCTCTTTGGTTTGTGATCTGTACAATGGCTTTTGCACATACACCAAGGGAAGTCACTCGGCACAGGACAAACAAGCAGTTGGATCCCCTGACCCTTCAGGGTCCGGGTATCTTACTGCTTGTTTGTCTATTACTGAGTGATTTCTCATGGTGTGCCCACTTTGTGTACTAGCTCTAGCTTTAGCTTTAGGATTGCAATACGATGCTAGTGGTAGAAAAAGAGACTCGCTTGATTTGTTGGGTTAGATCAGTCCAGCCAGGTTTCATATGATTACACATCAGTTATACTGACTGCAATAAAAGCATTTGTACATTAAACTTTGGATATACCAAATTGCAGGGAACCCAAATATTGTATCCGAAGTTTGTTGTTTAGCGAACTAATTGTACAGTCCTAAAATTGTTGTCAGGACCTCTGAGAAAGTGTTGATATATATGACTTTTGTTACATCTGACATTGTTAAGCGAAGTTGACTTCATTTTGTGTGTGTGTGTGCATGCGTGCGTGCATGTGTGTGTGTGTGTGTGTGTGTGTGTGTGTGTGTGTGTGTGTGTGTGTGTGTGTGTGTGTGTGTGTGCAGAACAATGACTTGTCAACTATGCACGCATCAAAAGCATTTATGGACTTCATCGGCAAGAAGGCAGTGAGGAAACCAGAGGTAGGAATTTGTATAACCAAATGTATAGGAAAACGCTGTCCACAAATCCTCCAACGTGTAGCTGGTGCAGCTGTTTTGTCTGTGTTTGTTGAAGCCAGCACTTCTGTGGTGGTGGCAAATGAATTTTTAAAGCTTAATTTTATATCGGAACCACTCTGAGAACAACTCATGTGGAAAAGATGGTAATCTAGTCGCAGTAAAAAAAAAAAAGAAGAAAAAAAGTGTGTGTGTGTGTGCGTGCATGTGGCCACACACGTTTATCTGGACAAAGAGTTTCCTCTTAACCCACTTAACCACAAGGCCGCATTTTCAAATTATTTTTGTGTGTGTCACCTAATCACTGTGTAGCAGCTGCAGGTATCGATCGACCATGATACTTCAAAGGTAGTGGCAGATTAGCTTGGCGCCTTCAGGCGCCAAGCTAATCTGGCACTACCCTTGAAGTATCATGCTTGATCCTTTTTCTTATGTAGTGTGTCGGGGCTAAATTGGTTCAGTTCGAATTCTGCCATTTTGGGCTGCTCTGTGGATGGACTCTGTTTGCTTATCACTCCACAAGTTTTAAACACTAGTTCATAGCGACATCATGATTTCATGCCTGTGTGTGCTTTTGCAGTTTTTAGAGGAGGTTGCGGAGATTCAGAGAAAGGCCGCGGAAGAAGAACAGAAACGTTTGGAGGCAGAACTGTTAGCGAAGCTGAAAAAGTCAGTCGGCCGCGGGAAAACATCGGGGAAAGCAAACTGATTAAGTTTTAGAATACTGTTTTGCAAATCTACAATTTTCAAATAATTTTAGTTGAACTTTTTTTTTTTTTCAAGTATGTAAATTTCTGTTTTGATTTGGATAACTATGCACGCCACATTGTTGAGGAAGTTAGATGGCCATGCACTGTGATCACATTCTGATCCATAAACTGTGTGTGAGATATTGTTTATTTATGAATCATACTTTGAAATAAAGTTGTACATTCACATTGAGATGTACATTGTATATTTTATGTTTCTTTGTGATGCAAACATTATGTGCAAGTTGTTTCATGTAACACTTTCACTTTTTAGTGCCAGTTTTGACAAATGAATCGAGCACGACAGATTTAGGGTAGTGATAAACCAGTCAGGCTTTGTCTGTCATGCTCATTCTTTCTCCTGTGACTTGTACAGTTCTATAAATAGACTCATCAATTTGGCTGTGGAAGTGAAAGTGTAATGGTTTGAATGTATAACCCTTTTCATCCCGATACACCCACTGTTTGAAATAAATTTGACTATGATAGTTTTAGGGTGGTGCCAGAAAGGCGCCAAGCTATTCTGGCACCACCCTTGAACTAAAATGGTTGATCTAACTCCAAATCTGTAATATAGCCTTCATTGGACAATAAGCTATTTCATAACAATCAGCCTCAGAATGTCATGGGATAATTCAGCCTCAGAATAATGCGATACAGTGTATCACGATAAATATCAGTTAAACTGATGCATCCTGCACTGGTCTCTGGCTCCCATTGGAAATGCTCGGTGAATAATAGGTTCTTGGGCCGACATCAGCTTTAATTGTCCTGCGCACGGCCCTGGTACCGGGCCAGCTAAAACCTACGTTGGCCCAAGGACCTTTTGCTTACCAAGTGGTCTCTCTTCACAAGTCTGTGTAAATTTAGAACTACAGTGAACGCGATCGCTAAATAATGTAGTGCGACCAAGTGGCTCTCAGGTACTGCGATATTCTGAAGCTGATCTCTTCACTGTAAAGTGTATGAAGCGAGTGAATGCCACTGCATCCTGAATGATTGTGACTAAGTGTTATATGTAGATGTGCCCCTTTCATGTCCAGAACCAACTGGATCAGTGTTAACCCCATTACTGCTGAGAAATCTCAACACCACCCAAATGCAAGAGGAGGGAGCTTATCCTCATAACCCCCTGCATTTGCAGGGGCTCATGAGGATCTGTGCCTCCTGCTGAACCCGATTTGCAGCCATGTTCCTTTGACGGCAGGGGATCTTTGATGCTGATTTTACAATTATTTCATTTCCCTCCATTGGCAGTGATAGGGTAAAGTCATCTGCCAGCACTGAGTATTAATGAACCCTTATCATTCGGAATACACCAGTGTGTGAAATAAGTTTGACTGAAATAGTTCAAGGGTAGTGCCAGAATAGCTTGGCGCCTCTGGGCGCCAAGCTATTCTGGCACCACCCTTGAACTAAAGCCATTGGTCTATATCCTTATCTGTAAGTACTATATTGTAGCTTGCATAATTATGGCTATGTACAAATTTGAAGCTTTTAGCCTCGGTATGATATGGGTTAATTGTAATAGATGGATCTATGGTAATTGCACAAGGATAGTTCTCAGCTGGCTTGACATTTAAGCTGTTTGGCGCTAAGCTTGAGCTGTCATGGTCGATCTGACACTGGGTAGCTACGTTTATCTGGTTTAACCCATTTAGCCCCAATGCCCTACAGCAGGAGACTGATTGACCATGATAATTCAAGGGTAGTGCCAGATTAGCTGGGCGCCTTCAGGCGCCAAGCTAATCTGGCACTACCCTTGAATTATCATGGTCAATCAGTCTCCTGCTGTAGGGTACATAGTCGTTCAGTAACACTTCCAAAATTTGGGAAAAGATTCTGTGGGGCTAGAAGGGTTAAATGAAAAAATATTTTAAAATTTTTATTTTAAAAAATCCTTACCACATGAGATGTAGAGAATGACTAGATATCAGTTTAACTCCTTCACTGCCAGTGTTGATGCAGATTGTGTTTCTTGTGAAACCTTTGTTGAGTGGACGGTAAAGAGCCCCAGGCGCCCAAGGAGCACAGATACAAAGTGGTGTCATTAAGAGGCATGGATCCTCATGAGCACCTGTGACTGCAGGGGTACATGAGGATCTATGTCCTTTGCATTTGTTTGCGTTGGCTTGTTCTCGGTAGTGAATGGGTTAAAGATTATTGAAAAGCCGCATGCTTGTCCATCCTGATACAAATATTGGCCGTAAGAAGTGAACAGAAACATCAATTGTGTGTCACGTTTGAAAAGTAAATTCGTTCACAGTTCTTCCTTTGTTGATTTTTTCTTTCGCAGAGTATATTCACAACTCGGTAGGCAAATGCTATAGTGTGTGTGTGTGTGTGTGTGTGTGTGTGTGTGTGTGTGTGTGTGCGTGCATGCGTGTGCTGTGTGTGTTTGTGTGTGTCCTACAGCGATAGCGATAGGAGGAAAAAGTGACTGAACTCACGGACACCCGCAGGCATGCACGTGACACACGTAAAAAGAAACGTTAAATACAAGTACAAAATGTAATATGTACAACATCTTAATAACTCGAATATGACAGTCTACATTGACTCCAATCCCATTCTGCAACAACATTACAGCTCTGCTCACAAAATATAAATATGTACAATTTTAATCCTCATCTACCCACTGCGACCGATTTCGGCCTGGTAGCCTTTGCATACTGGGAGACCACAGGGAGTTTAGTCTCTAATTCACGGGCGTAACTGAGTCAGGGGGAGGGTTTACAAGAGTTCCTGGAACTGACGAAAGCGATGTGACGACCGATAGTCCGCGGCTCTGATCGGCCGCGTCTTCAGTCTTCCGTAGTCGAAGCCCGGCCGTGTATGATTATTAATATGATCACCAACAACCCTCGTGGCGTGTTTTCTGGAAGTCCAGGCTCGCAGTGTTGAGCCCCAGGCCCTCGGCGAAGCTTAGCAGCTCTTGCAACTTCTGGGGGTCGGCCTGGGGGTGTCGGGCCATGACGTGAATGCAGTAGTTGGTGAAGAGGCCGAAGGTGGAGCTGCAGTCGTACTCGATGGCAAACTCGTCATCCAGGTAAATCACGGTGTAGTCCACCTGGTGAAAATGAAGGGAAGATATTCGGACGTCCAAAAGATTGTAGTTTTATTTATTTATTATTATAATAATAATATTATTATTATTATTATTATTTGGGTTCCACGTGAGTGTCACTAGCATCATCATAGAAGTATGGCACGGTCTGGGCGAGTCGACGGTTTGCTGTGGTGAAGTTGGGGAGTCACGGGTGGTGATAGCATTTAACTCATTTAATCACCTAGCCGCATTTCCTAAATGTTAGGTGTGAAAGACTACGTACCAGCTGCAGGAGATGGTTCGACCACGACAATTATTAATAATAATACTAATCAGCCATGCAAATACATAACTATTGTATAGCGCTTTTCTCCAGGAAAACACTGGACTCACTGCACATGCATAACAGCACTCTCTCTCTCTCTCTCTCTCTCTGATACACGCGCAATTCAAGGGTAGTGCCAGATTAGCTTGGCGCCTGAAAGCGCCAAGCTAATCTGGAACTACCCTTGAATTATCATGGTCGACACATCTCCTGCTAGTGCATCGGGGCTGAAAGGGTTAATGAATGTGCGTGCGCACTAGGACTCGTACACGCCGTTGCCGCAGTTTAGATCCTTGTTTAGATCCTGGTGTACTACCGGCATGAGGCAGAAATAACCGCGAATCAAGTTTTTCATTTACTAGAGAATGTTATGAAGAATGTGTATACGTCATGCCGAAAGCCCGGCTCACATCGATGGCCTATTACGGCAGCAGTGACCTCCACTAAATGATCTCGGGACATTGAAAGCCGGCCAGTGCAATAAGGAGTACACACTTGAAAACCTACCAGTGTGCAACGTCAATGGGGTCGATGTGAAAATAGACATTGTTCTTAAAATACGAAGTAGGTCAAAATTGCACGAGTTTCCGTGTAGTCGAAGAAAACAGTGGATTAAAAAGCCAGGACAAACATGCGATATCGCATGTTTGTCCTGGCTTTTAATCCACTGTTTTCCGGCGTCGAAGCACGTGCATTTTTTTTTACCTACTTTTGATTTCCGGAATCGTCTATTGGTCCTGTTTGGACTACACCGGTTTTCGTTTGTCAAAGGCACCCACATAACTGCCATGAAGTGACATACAAACATGAAAAGCTAACGATTGGTAATTTTGAGTGTGTCGGCCATATCCTCTCGATCAAATGGTTATAGGTAGGTTCTTCATCTATGTATCAGTCTAGAAAGCATGAAAGAATGGCTTGACAATAATGCGGCACATTGCAGAAACTCTGATTTATTCAGAAAAAAATAATGATGCGCACAGGAGGTTGTGAGTAAGACTAAAAGGATTTTACGAAAAAAAATTATTATTATTTTTTTTTGGTGGTGGTGGTGGGGGGGGGGGGAGGTAGGGGGTGGGGGTGGGGGTGGGGGCGGGGTCTGTTTAAAACTGACAACATTGAACAGTCCACGCATGATGTGACTCGCAAACTTTTTTGCGAAGGTAGCTTAGACAGTATAGACCCAATATCTAAACCGATAGATTAAAGTGAATATAAAAACACACGAAGAAGGCTAAGGGCCGTAGCGACTTCCAGAAGCAGCTGACCCAGTAGCAAAATGTCTCGTTTGTGCCCACTGCGGTCGTCAGTTGTGGGCCCCGAGTATTGGGTACCCATTTCTTCAGCTGCTTTGCATAACACAAAACAGACAACCACCTCTTCTGCTTCTTCTTATTAAGATGGTTCATTTCTATCCATCTGTTTTTCAAACCTCACCCGAAGCGCTCCAAGCAGACTTGTTATGACTGGAAACTAGACTGATCCAATAAGTGAGTTTCATCATCATCATCATCTTCATCATCATCTTTGTTATTATCCTTTGTACAATGCCTCTTTGCGTGTTCACGTACGGATCTTTTCGCGTTTGCCTTTGATTGTATTTACGATGCTTAGCCTGCCTAGACAATGTATTTCTGGAATGATCATCCCGCGCGTGAGACAATGCATGTGCGACTTAGTACTACACGGCTTGAACAAGGGCAACAGTCTCAATTTTAATTGCTTTAATTATTACGTCTAGATATTAATCAGAGCCTTGCAAGTGCACGTACAAGTTGTTTTATTCAGCGACCAAAAGCCACAACCGTCCAAGGAACATGGATACAAATTAGTCTCAGCAAGAGGCATAGGTCAGTCCTCATAAGCCCCCCGCAGGCGCGGGGGCTTATGAGGATCTATGTCTCTTGCAGTTGGGTCGACTTTCACCTTTTCTCGACAAGGAACCAAGGTTTAAACCACTAGTGCGAGCAGTCAACAGTTCCAGGTACGGCCATGCATGGCTGGCTACATTACGGATCTTGGCGTAACCTGTTTAGTGCCAGCTGACGCCGCGACTGTGTTTCCGCGGCAATCCTCTCTTGCAGTTGGGTTGACTTTCACCTTTTCTCGACAAGGAAGGTTTAAACCACTTGTGCGCGCAGTCATCGGTACTAGGTACCGCTGACTACATTACGGATCTTGGCGTAACCTGTTTAGTGCCAGCTGACACCAAATAAAACCCAGCCGTCCCAGGAGTGACATGGATTCACAGTGGTGTCAGCAAGAGGCATAGATCCTCATGAGCCCCCGCAACTGCGGGGGCTCATGAGGATCTATGCCTCTTGCATCTGGGTGGTGTCCAGATTTTCTCGGCCACTGATGAACTAGTTAATGCTGCCCAGAAACACACACTACGATACGAGGCATGATCAGAAAGTAATGATAGTTGGGCAGCCATTTGTAAACTACTTGAGTCATAAATAAAAGCAGTATCGAAACAAAATCAACCTTTGCCCTTTATTCGTGCACAATATGGGGCTGGTATCTTCAACCATGCCGCTGAGTGACGTCATTGAAAAAGTGATGTAAACAGCTGTGCTTGAAAACAGTGGACTCTCCAAGATGATACATTTATGTGTACATTTTTAAAGGAGAGTTACTTTGAAACGGTCCTGTCAAAATCCAAACAAAATTGAAAGTTCGGTTTGATAAGTTACTTGTGTATTGTCTGGCACTGACTACAAGTGGATTGTGCAGTTTAACTCCGAAAGAGAGGACTTTCAAGACAAGTTCTGGTCTGACTGTCAAATTTCAGCTGGGAATGAACAAACGTTGCTCTTCATTTACTCATTGATAGGAAAATACACATATATTTTATTTTGAGAAATATCTTAAAACTTCTGCTCTTTCTCTTGGAACAGTTTTAAAAAAAGAAAGTGCACAATGACCTTGACCTCCAAAACTATATGCAATAAGGATACCTCATTTCTTGACACAGCTCAGAGCCAACAGAAAGTTAGGTTGACTGCTCAAAGCGTATAGCATAAATGGCCTCTAACGATCATGTGATGTCCGCACTGAAGTGGATACTTGCTTGTCCTATAACGGTATCCCCAGCAAACAGTCCAATCAGGAGTGGTTGACCTCTGATAAGAAGACACTAGGGACACTTTTGTCAGATTTTCAGAATTCACGGCAATATTTTCGCTATTTTTTAAAGCTTAGAGGTCCATGTCATTTTTCATATTTTACCAGTGGGGGCGTAGGCAAAGCAAAATATCCTGTAAGAAATTCCTTTTCCAATTGTGTTGAAGTCTGTTCATGAGCAGCGGTCAACTCTCACTGGCCAGAAAATCTTGTTTCACACCATTTTCTTAATAAATCTTATTTTATTCAGTTTGAATTACTCAGTTTCAAACTATTTTTTATGCCCAGTGATTGACACAGGGATAATGAACACACCCATGATCAGGTAAATATGGCTGCTAAAATAAGCAACTGTTTGCGTTTCTTATTTTGCAAGTCATGTTGATTATTTAGGTGCCTTAGACAAACGAAAAGTACGTCAAGACCAAACAGGCCAGATTTTGTATTCACACGGACCCTAGTGACACTGCACGTTGGTTGGTTTTCAGCTGTGTCCTCTGCAGATGCTCCCCATTTCACTTTCAATATCCCGTGACGGTAGTGTCACTGATGACGTCATAAGTCATCGACATGATGTTAGATTTTTAAGACAAAACATTCCGTTTACGCGAGTCATAACACACTCTTCATAAAACTCTGTAACAAGTGACGTCACAATAACCCGGATTAAAGCATATTTGCGAAGAAAAACGGTGCGGTGAAAAAATCGCGTTTTGATTGCCCCTTGGTTTACTAAACCATAGTGAGGTTACGTCTGCGCCAAACGACTGCTTCCCAACGAGCTCAGTCACGGCGGCTAGACAGTAACACGAGCATGTAAACGAGCCGTGACTGGTTCATTGTTGGCAAGTCTTACGTTGCAAACGAAGCCTCACTAATCTGACTCACATGCAGTCCGCTGCTAAGCTCCTACTTTCTATACTACGAGTGTGTTTGTGTAGAAGGGGAAAAGAAGGGTGGGGGGGGGTGGGCGGTAGAAGCGGAGGCTGTGATGCTGGTGCACTGCTTTCACATCAGCATTTTTTAACTGGCCAGAGTTGGGGGAGGAATTTTGTTGTTGTTGTTCGAAGAGTGGCATAGGAAAATTTTCATGTATGGCCCAACTCTCTGAAAATCAAACGGGGCGGGAGTGGGGATGAATACTAGGCGGGTGTGTGTTTGTAAGTATTGGGGGGAGGGGGGGGGGGAGGGAGGGGGCGGATTTTAGAAAGACATGGTCTTGTCCAATATGCTCACAAACACCAACATTATTCCGTTCAGTGCCAATAAAAATTGAACACCAATTGCAAAAGGTATAGATCCTTGAAATAAAATGGTTGATCTATCTCCTAATCTGTAATGTGGCCTTCATAAGACATAAGCAATGTTTGAAAAAGAATTAGCCTCAGGATGTAATGGGTTAAAGAGCATGACAGTATTGTGAGTCGGACTGCCTCGTCCTCGTTGTTACTCCGGTACTTATAAATGACGCAGACAGTGCGTACGAACATGGTACACAAGAAATACAGCAATGATATATATTAAGCCATTTTGTAACACTAGTTTTTTTCACGTGTGTGCTTGTGACGTAGAAGGGTGGACTGGGTGAGTGGTAGTGGGGTGGAGTAAGGAGATGGTGGTGTGTATGCGCACGCGGCGTGTGTGTCGTGCTTGCGCGCGCGCGCGCGCGCGTGTGTGTGTGTGTGTGTGTGTGTGTGTGTGTGTGAGTATGATGCGCCGAACGACTGCGGCTGATGTCGGCCCGAAGGCCTTTGCTTGCTGGGCCATAATTAATACACGTAGGCCCTATGAGTTACCTTTGGTGCGAGAAAAAAGAATCCTTCCTTCCACTTGCCGGGCTGGACTTGATCCGTCAAGGAACCTGACACATTCAAGCATTAACGTCCATTAGAAAATCAGCCACTAACCTAAGTCAAAAGAAATGCAATCCAGCTGTCGCGAGGGCTCATGAGGATCTATGTCTCTTGCTGAGACCAATTTGAATCCACGTTCCGGCAACGGTTGTCAGTTGATCGTTGAAGCCGATTTCAGACACAAAATATACTGACTTCCACTGACGAACAAGGGGTTATATGAAAAGGGCTGTTATAATGTCAGTACCTGTTGCATTCAGGAATTGTCCGGTAGGACTCAGCTTCCTGCAAGAGTTGACAGCAGACGCGTCCCCGCGCGTGCTTCCCGCGGCCACTGGCTCCACGTCAATGGTGGTGCACACGCAGTCGCGTTCAAAGAAGGCCCCGCCCGCCGTCTGCACCTTGCCGAGCTCGTACCAAACCCCTGTGTAGCCTTGCATGGTGAAGTTGGCATAGGGTCGTGGGAACTTGCACGCTCCTAGCGCTGTGTGCACCATCGTGGCGCTCACACAAATCTAAAATACAATAAAATGTGTGTGTTAGTTAGTTGGGTTTAATGCCGAGCAGTCGTCTAAGGCCATCTCATGGCGGGAGAAGGGTAAAAATCTGGCCAGCCTGACGAAAAGAAAGATTTTAAGAAGAAGTAAATGAGAGAAATACACCAAAAATATATAATTATATACCAGCAAACACACGAAACATCAAAAATACAAAATCCAGACCAAAGAGGTAAGTGCAAGACATGTAAAATGCAAAGACAATCAGTCTAAAAAGAAAGAAGCATGCTTAGAAAGGACAATTAGGCCTACAACGCAATTGTTGTAATTGTCTTTTCTACGCCTGTTTCTTTCTTTGTTTCAATACTGCTCAATGAACGTGTAATTTCCTCCAGCTACGTGTATCCTTAAGAAAAAAAGAAGAAGTGTGCTGGAATATGATTTAGGACGTTACGGCTGGAAGCCGTAACGTCCTAAATCACATTCTAGCACACTTTTATTTATTTATTTATTTACTTATTTCTTTATTTATCTATTTATTATTAGTTATTGATTGATAGATCGATTTTTAAATATTTATTTATTTATTTACTTATTATTTTATTTATTTATATATTTAGTTATTTATTTATTTATTGTGTTTTTACATTTTAATTTTTAAACAAAAGTTTAAAGGAAGCATACAGCTCGAAGTAAATACCTGCTCACTGAGACCAGCACATATAATTTACATTTTTAAAATACATATTAAATATTTACCAGAATCAGCAGACTACTCATGCTTGATGGATGTTGCGCGAACTAATAAAAAATACTGGAACGGACTTGGAAAGAGAGTCTGCCGCGTGAGTCTGCTGCTTATCATCTGAACGTTCTGACCTGTGGCTTCTTATCTATATTTCCTGACCTCACGTGTCAAGCACACGCGTTTATTTGGTAACAAACGATAAATTCTATATAACTGACGACTTACAATTTGAAACTGGTCCAGGTTTCATCCTTTGTTCCACACTGGTTGTCTCTCTCGATTCGCTACCGCTGGTAAGCCATGCCGTGCCGTATTATCTGCTGGTAAGCGGTAGCGAATTGAGGGAGACAAACAGTGTGCCTTAATAAATGTGAGTCGTTACATGTATAAAGACACTCCATTCTCTACTGCTTTAGTGTGACCATCACCCTTTCAGTTATAAAATTAACCCTTTGCGTGTCGGTAGAGGTTTTGTAGCGATGATTCCTGTAAGAATCATCGCGAGAAAAACCGATACAGACAGGCACAGGGTTCATGTATAATTGTAGGAATTGATAGTTTGAACCAGTGTGTGTGTGCGCGCGTGTTTGTGTGTGTGCGTGTGCGTGTGATTGCGTGTGTGTGTGTGTGTGTGTGTGTGTATGTGTGTGTGTGTGGTATGAGTTTGTGCCGTGTGAATGTGTGTGCTTGTGTGTGTGTGTGTGTGTGCGCTTGCTTGCTTGCGCGTGTGTGTGTGTGTATGTGTGTGTATGTGTTAGTGCGTGTGTAGTGTGTGTGCGTGTATCTGTATGTGTGTGTGTGCGCGCGCGCGCGCTGCGTGTGTGTGTGTGTGTGTGTGTGTGTGATAAATATGATAGTTTTATGTAATGCGCGTTCTCTTTAAGACGCAATTAACTCATTCAGCCCGACGCACGTATTTCCCAAATTTTGAAGGCGTCATCCAACGACTATGCACCTGTTGCAGGATATGGATCGACCATGATAATTCAAGGGTAGTGCCAGATTAGCTTTGCGCCATCAGGCGCCAAGCTAATCTGGCACTACCCTTGAATTATCATGGTCGACCCCTCTCCTGCTGTAGTGCGTCAGGGTTGAATGAGTTAAAGAGATCTGCTGTTTGCGGGTCAGCGTGGGCCATGAGATAAGCACGACCCTATCCGCCTTATCTTGTTGTCACATCAGTGTTTTTAGAGAGAGTGAGAGAGATGCTACAAACGTAATTCTTGTAACCCCAAGGCCACAGTTCCCCAATTGTACAGGCGTCACTTAACAACTACGTTCCATTCCCAGGAGATGGGTCGACCCTGATAATTCAAGGGTCGTGCCAGATTAGCTCAAGCTAATATGGCACTACCCTTCAATTATCAGTGTCGATCCATCTCCTGCTGTAGTGCCTCAGATAGCCGCGGCCAAGGACATGGGGAGCTCGGCGTTGCTTAGCGAGTGACTTCTACATAAATAGCTTACTACTACCCCTGTAAAGAAGTGAGCGACTACGCAACGACCATCCCATGCCTGTGGCCGCGGCGCAGCACGCGCCAGAATCAACTATGAGTCATTTTGGCGAACGCAGAGATCGACTCGGGATCACTGGCGTATTTTTTTTCTTCACGTCAAAATGAATCTCACCGTCCAGACGCACCTGCGGTAACTTTGGCGTACTTTGAGGTAATTCTGACGTGACGGCCATTTTCTCGCCCGTGTTAAAGCAGCACGACTAGGTTCCGTGACAAGGAACGACTCTCAGAGACAAACGAGCGAGAAGTCATGGCGGATAATCAGCTTCTACCATAAGCAGGCACAACAATCCAAAGATCTCCAAGAGGCATAGATGCTTATGAGCCCTCCGCGTGCAGGCTCTACGCCGTGACTTGGGTCCCAACCTCGGCCAAAGTGACATATCCTGCTCACAAATAGTAAGGTATATTAACTTTTCAGCATGATTTACTAAAAGTCCTCAGTACCGGTCTAATCACGGGTATATCAGTGATTAGCCGTCACACTGTACAATTTTACCACCTTGGTGTGACATATAGGGCTCACAAAAAGTAAAGGAAGTGTTACTTTTAGCTTGAATTATTAAAATATCCCAGATAGTTAAAAAATTAATCAGACCAAAAAGGTGAATGCGGTTTTCAGTTGTAAGGTGTTTTCCAATATTTTAGCAATTCAAGCTGAATTTATGACGTCCCTTGTTTTTTTTGTGAGCACTATGTGTCACACCAATATTATGAAATTGTAGGGCAATGGGATGGTTAATCAATGATATTACCTTTATTATATCCATTCTGAGAACCTGCAGTAACTCAAGCTGAAAAGTTAATGTACCTTACTATTTTTGAGTGTTATATGTCACCCTGGCCGAGGTTGGGTTGACGCCGAGGTTATGACCCAACAACTTTGCTCTCGTTCTCTTGGGAGTCGTTCGGCGTAAACGTAACCTCTCTAACGACAAGACGGACACACAATTGCCCGACAATATGCAGTTCACATCACATGAAAACTTGAACATTTACAGTAAGTTTATTCTGTCGTGTCAGCTCTTTGAAATTTACATATATGCCGATCTACAATCAAATATTTGATCGCGTCCTGTGGGTAAGCACGTTCCTATTGGCGCTCTCGAGCACGTGATGAAATCAACCAATGATGCTGCCAATAGAGCTGGGGATGAGCACGTGATCAATGATGTGGACGACGCCATTGTCACAGTCGATGTCAGCCTGTTCCAGCATAGCTACGCGGTTCAAATGAACGTCGGAGTCTGAAAACATAACAAAAATCCTCAGCTAGATATAGATATATAAGCCTATATATATAAGCCTATAAAACTATAGATGACAGACTTAAGATGAATTCAATCAATCAATCAATCAATCAATCAGTCAGCCAGCCAGCCAGCCAATCCATCCATCCAACCATACATACCCCTCCTCGCCAGCCAAATTTACGCACAATGAAACAAAGAAACCAACAAAAACAAAAAAGAAACAAAAACAAAACAAAACAACCAACCAACCAAACAAACAAACAAAAAACAAAGAAAAAAAGATAGAAATGTGTGAAAAATACAGAAAACAACAGAGGTGTGGTAACAAGTCTCTAAGCGTGTTTCTTTCTTCCTTGGGATGTTCTGTGAATTTCGCACGCTTGGCTGTCACCTTTTTGGTCTGGATTTAAAAAAAAAAAATCAACCCCAATGGCAAAAGGTCTTCGGGCTGACGGCAGCCGCAGTGGGCCCGCGCACGGCCGCCATAAGCCCGCGAAACTTTGCTTACAAGGAAGAGCATCTCACCGACTGTGACTTGGATAGTGTGAAAAGAGTCCAGAGTGGTGATCGTGGCGTTCCTGTCCAGACTTCTCAAGTGCAGGGTGCCCTGGTGGATGTGGTACATCACAAGCTCTGGACACAACACCAACACTCACGCATTGTTCATGACGATATCCGTATGCATTAGACTTATGCCCAGCAAGCACAGGTTCTCGGGGCCGACGTCGACTGCAGTGGGCCCGATGACGGCCAGAGAACCTTTGCTTACTGCTTCGGTGCGGGGTGGGGTGTGGTGTGGGTGGATGGGGTGGGGTGGGGGGTTGGTGGCGGGTCCAACTTTTTCTTTGGGACATTTATGCGGAGACGAAGGGCGCCCACATGCGAGACCTTGCGTTCCAGGCTCTCATGAAAAATGGAAAGGGAGAGAAATGTGTTGGGGAGGGGGGGGGGAGGTAGGGGGGAGGGGATGGAACATTCCCACAGCTGGCCAGAAAAAAAACAAAACTATTACATTTTTCGACCAGCGGTGGAAAGGTCGGTGGGAAAGGTTCCCTCCCTCCGCCCCCCCCCCACCCCCCACCCCCAACACACACACACATCAGGCGCCAAGAGAAAATGGCATACCCTTGAATTATCATGGTCGACACATCTCCTGATGCAGTGCGTCAGGGCAAAATGGGTTAGCTCATTCGAGACGTGCCGCCTCCGGATACGCGGCATAAGCCGCGTATCCGGAGGCGGCACGTCTCGAATGTTAACCCTCCCTAAATGTGTACGCATGCCTACCTCTTTCGTAAGTAGGCGATGAGTGGATTCTGTCGAGGACGACTTGGCTGAGACGAGAAAACGCATCATTGGACGGCACAAACACTGTGAGTTTGGTACCGGCTGTAACAAACACGTCATCGCCATCGTCACCGATGTCGTCAGCTTCATCGTCGTCGACGTCAACATCGTCACCTTTTCCGTCCGTTATTTTTCCACGCTCAGTAATGATTCAGATTCACGTTTCACCGGCTGATTCTGACAGTGTAGCACATTGGCTGTCGGTAGCGGTTTTTGTCGCGATGATTCCTACAGGAGCCATCGCGACGAGAGTTGCTACCGACATCTAAAAGGGTTAGTCTGTGGTGCATGTACTGACTGCAGTCACACTGTCGCCATCGCCATCATCACCATCGTCGTCGTCGTCATAATATCATCACCATCGTAGGCGTCATCCATCATCACCATCATCATCGTTATCGTCATAATCATCATCATGTGTGTGTATCATCATGTCGTCGACATCATCATTACCACCACTACCATAATTTGCTGACAGTGGCTGTCATACCAGCTCAACACAGGACCACTTTGGTGTGGAGAGAGGAATATGTACCGTCTGCAAGCTCCAGCGGGGCGTGGCTAATATTTCCTTAACCTTTTGGCTGTCAGGAGCGCTTTTTGTCGAAAAGCGCTCCCGACAGCCAAAGGGTTAAGCCTCTGCCTTTGCAAGACACGTAACGGTTATCTGACGTGTCACCGTCTATTCACGAATGAGCCAGAATAATGTCCTTATGCAAAGGAGGAGCCACGTCCTTTGTAAGGGATCGCTTGTCCTTAAAGACCATCATTTAGGTGACTGTCGCTGTGACTGTGGCTGTCGCCACCTGAATGATGGTCTTTAATGACAGGTGACACGTTTTGCCCTTCAAGACTTCTCTTGACACAGCACCTGTCTTATCAGACCACTATTTTTTTGCGAAAAAGGTGGTGCCCAAAACAGGTTCTTTCATGGGTCTACAATATATCCAACGTCGCCAATAGACGGATGTAGAGTTTCGCTGTCACGATGAATTCCGTGCATGCGCAGAGCGCTACTCCGAAGTTTCGAGTAAACAAACGACTGCACGATGACGGCGCGACCTAGAAGCGTTATCGAACTACAAATTACCCCTGTAGTGGAGTAATGGAAGCACTAATTAAAAAAACCGCACAACGCCGTGCTAACAGCCTCGACTTCTTTACTCGAAACCCATCCCCCCCGCCCCCCCCCCCCCCCCCCCCAAAAAAAAAAAAAAAAAAAAAAAAAAAAAAAAAAAAAAAAACACAAAAAACAACAACAACAACAACAACAACAACAACAAAAAAACCCACTAAAAACAAAAAAACAACAACAAAACAACAACAACAACAACAACATCGAAACAAATAGGCCAGGCCAATGGCATTCAAGAACGTGATCACGTGGTTTTCATTCAAAGTCCTCCAACCAATCAGACAGCAGGAATCGTCCCAAGTGACATGACGCGCGGTGATTGGTGGAAAATATGTCCATTCATTCATTTCTTCATTCATTCATTCATTCATTCATTCATATGTTTGCGAAGAATTCTAAAGTGGTCTTTTCGCGACCTGATACTCCGTGTACTGATGCGCGCAAAACGAGTGAGAGGATACTTTTGCAACGAACGACATCCAACAACAAACGAGAACAAAGTCATGGTAGGGAACAGGCTTCTACCAAAAACATACACAACACTCCAAACATCTCGAAAAGGAATTGATCCTCATGAACCCTCCGGGCTCATGAGGATCTATGTCTCTTCGAGATGTTTGGAGTGATGTCTATTTGTTTGTGGAAGAATACGCCGCGACTTCGTTTCGTTGGTTGTTGGGAGTCCGTGTTGAAAACAAAGCCTAACCATCAAAACTACGACACAAGTTCTACGACTTCGACTACCAACACGTACCTGTCGAATCCAGTGTCCTGTTGTAGTGAACCTGGTCGACGAGATCAGCGAAGGACGAGAGCGGGTACACAGAGTTTCTCAGCACCTGGTAGATGGTGCCCTCGGGAACGTCTAGGACCTGATTGACGATGTGGAGCACAGCGTTGGTCGCCTCGATGTCAGCCGACTCCACCATGGCGTTGTTGAAGTAGACGTGCTGTAAAAACAAACACAATGCGATCAGTAATAGCCATCAGTAATAGCCATCGCATGTTAGATGCGCGCCGGCTAAAGCGCAGGGCGTCGGCAGCAAGCAGCAACTCGTGCAGCACGCATCGTGCGCATCTGACACTCGCACACACGAGACAAATGCCGGGCGCAAATACCATATATGGCATGTCTCGCTTGACAACTTACGACACCGAAAACGGCGGGATTTTAGGCACAACCTACACCTACACCTGCCGGGACTTTACACGATCATGAAATACATTCAGTCAGGAGTGTTATAGATTCTCAGGGACTTCTGTAAAGTTTATTCAGCCTCGAAGTCTCCTCCTCTGTCATGTCAGCCATTTTTGTAGGGGAAGGGGGGCGGAACCCCTAGGATCCCCCTCCCCCCAGATCCGCCCCTGCACACGGTAAAATGTAATTATTTTTTTGAAAAAAAGAGAAAATGAAAGAAAAAAATAAAAAATAAAACACATAACATCACTTATATCACAGTAAGATACACGAGCTGAACTCAGCGACTCACGTGAACCACTACTCTACCCATGCAAAATGTCCTCGGGCCAAGGTCCACTGCTGCTTAACCCCCATACGAGGTCTAGAACTGAGTAGTGCTTCAGGCCCAGTCGCTGAGATATTTCGACGCACAAACTTAGCCCATAAATTGTTTTGCTCGCACAAGGCAGCTTATATCATCACGCTGTCCATACCGCGATAGTACTCGCTTGTTCTACGAGCTAGCCGCCGCTGCGACCCACAGCATGCTAGAGGACCATTTGCTCATTGGGTACTCACCGAGGTGCCCGGGTTGTAGACCCTGATGGAGTGGCCGCTGAGCGTGGTGAAGGTGCGGCCGTTGGCGAGGTCCCAACTGAAGACCTCGCCCTTTAGGATGTGGTACATGAGCACGTCGCGAAGCTGGTTCCCGTCGTTCAGCACGTTGTTCAGCTCCTGGTCGGACAGGTGGCTGAAGGCGTCGTTTGATGGCACCAGAATTGTGTAGGGACCTGGAACATGCAGTTTGTGAGGAAACAGACGAAGTCCGTAACCGGAGGTAGGTCAACAACAGCGCGTCTTTTGACGCGATCATCGGATTAACTCATTCACTGCTGAGAAAATGTGATCGTGATCTAAATGCAAGAAGCATAGATCCTCATGAGCTCCCGCGACTGCGGGGGCTCATGAGGATCTATGCCTCTTGCTGAGACCACTTTGTGTTTATGTTTTTTGGACAGTCGTGGCTTTTGGTCGTTCAGTGGACACAGATTTCAGAAACAAAATGTGCGTCCGTTGGCAGGGAGAAGTTAGTTAGTTATTTGGGTTAAACGTCGAACAGGCGACTAAGACGGGCAAGCGTGCGATATCGCACGATGATATCAAAAGAAATGCGACATTTTTGGAATCACCGCAAACACTTTAGCGTTTCCAATGATTCCAAAAGTCTCGCATTTCTTTTGCTCGACAGCATATTTCCTGCGACAGAACAGCACACAGATGGCTCACCGCCACTCCTGAGATCAACAATGCCTTCTTCGATGGCCTTCTGCAGCACGCTGGCAAACTGAGTCTGGTTGGCCGCAGTCGCCGCGTCCAGAATACTTTGCATCGCCATCGCCGAACCCAGCAACAACCCCGCCAACAACAATCGCAACATCTTGCTCTGAAAAGCGCACGTTAAATAAGAATAAGAAGTGTACTGACGAGCACATGAAATATGACATTTTTCGAATTATCGGAAACTCTGAAGTGTTTCCGATGATTCCCAAAATGTCGCATTTGTTTTGCTCGTTTGTATACACATTTTAAAAAAATGTAAAATGATCTCCAAAAAAACCAGGTAAAGTAAAGAAATGCGACAGTTTTCATCATCAGAAACACGTGAAATTCTAAAATGATATCGCCGTGAAAAAAGCAGTAAAAAGCGTATGCAGTACAAAGTTAGCAGTCTGTAAATGTTTTAATCTGTACAGCTTTCACTATCTCGGTTAGAGCAGGTCGTGACAGTGGCTTAGGAAGATATTTTTCATTGTGGCGTTGGGGGATGGAGGTGTGGGTGGGGGTGGGCGTGGGGGTGGCAGAACGCCTGAAATGTTACTTTCAAGCCTTCAAAAGATCAAACAACGGGGGTGGGGGTCGGGTAGGGGGGAGGGGGGGGGGGGGAGGCAAGCAACAGTGCAACCTCCCAATAACAATCAAAATCTTCTGATTTCCCCCCTCCAAATAACAAATAAAAACGTACATTTTAATATTTTTTCCCAAAAAATATTTTTCATTCAATGTTTTGTTCTCCCCCCCCCCCAAAAAAAAAAAAAAAAATAATAAAATAATAAAATAAAATAAAAATATTGTTATTACAAATTTGTTTGGGGGGGGGGGGGAGGACGGGAGGGGGAAGGGGGCAGGGGATACTCTGGCCTCCCCCTACCTTTTCACTGGGGTGTGGGAGGTCCACCCCCACAACCTTCCTCACCCCCACACCCCCACACCCCCACCACTCGTTTCCTGTGCCATTGCATTATGATGTAAAACAATAAAAACTGTTTGTCTTTCCTTCACGGAGACTACCGAAGATCAGTCGTTACAAACGATAAGCCAAATAGCCGTAAGAAAATAAAATAGACACAGAGTGATAAAAACAACAACAGCAGCAGCAACGCCAAAAACAACAACAAACAACAACAATATCAACAACACAATAATGACAATAAAAGATCAGAATATTAGCAGTGTTAAAGGTTTCCAAAAGTAACCAACCATGGGAGATAGAAACACATTAGGTCACCATTTATACTTTTTATCTTTATCCTGAAATACACAAAAATACTTAATACAACAACAGCAGACACAACGTCAGGAAAACAACAACCACAACAGCAGCAGCACTAACAACAATATCAACACCGTAAGGACACTAAAACATCAAAATGTTTGCATAGTTAAATATTTCCAGATTATGCCAACATAGAAAGATAGAAACGCATTAGGATATCATTTTATAATTGTCCTGTCTGTCTTCAACAATGAACAGTTGCAGACGCTCGTATCAAAATAAGTGTAATAGCAGAAGTAAACTGTACCTTTGTTCCAAAACGGCAGTATGGAAGAAGAAACACGCTTGTATTTTAGAGAGGAAGGTGGTGCAGAAAGATCGTGGCCGAGTTTACAGACCGCCTCTGAGACTGACTCTGCTTATTTCAGCCTGTCAATGCTTCCTCTTGCTGAGCCACGAGACAGATAGTCCGTGACTCCAAAACTCTTCGGCATTCACCGGAAGTTCGTTGCGCCCTCAGTAAGCGAAATCGTCCTCGGGCCGATCTCGGCTGCAGTTGGCCCTAGGGGGGCCAACTGCAGCCGAGATCTGCCCGAGGATCTATTGCTTACTGTGATTCCACTGTTGACCCCTTGACTGCCCGTGGACGCAGACTGTATTTCTGGAGTCTGTGTTAATTCAACTTGAAAGCTGTCCAACGTTCATGGGCACATAGAGGTGTCAGCAAGCGGCATAGATTCTCATGAGCCCCCGCAGCTGCGGGGGCTCATGAGGATCTATACCTCTTGCAGTTGTTTTCAGTTTTGTGCAATGAATAGGTTAAAAGATTCAGTGCAGCGAGGGTCTGAGACGTTCGTCGCCTTCAGCCAATGGCCGATTTCAAGAACTCACGCAATGACGGAATATAATGATTGTAATTATTGTGTACGGAATCGCACACCAAGAGGCTGCTATAGACCTGGCCATATGGCTTACAAAGGGATGACACAACTTTGCTAGCATTTCATTTTGTGATACAATTTTGTGTAGACGCAGACACGGACCGGGACAGTAAGCGTATTATCTCCAAATCGTGATCGCGATATGCAGACGCAGGCCTATCGTTCACAACCTCCATCAGTTTGAAGATGGAAAAGCGGCCAGTCCTCCAGATTCCTATGAGCGCTATCATCATGCACACCTGCAGGGGCTCATGACTATCTGTGCACCTTGCAGATAGAAGGTGATATGATGAATGACAACACTGACACAACAAAATTGTATACTAGACTGACCTTATCAGATCGTTTGTAAATTTAAAAATCAGATCAAAGAGTTCCGCCCTAGAGTTATATTTATGTGCTGGTATTTTAGGACTTTACGGGGAGGGGGTGGGGGTGGGGAGTATGTGGGTGGGTGGGTGTGGGGGGGGGGGGAGTGGTGGGGATGGGGGTGGGGTGGGTGGTCGGCGGGGCACAGGTCAATGCTAAGGTTCATGGATCGTCAGTAGTTTAAACCCGGGTTCAACGTCAAGATTTTGTGTACAAGAATGCAAGAGATTTACACACGTGGTGTACACCGTAACAGAAAACAAAAAGATTCTAGAACTGGAACAGTTTTATGATACATAAATTCTCATGAAACTAAACCTTGTTGTGGGCTGTTCTTGTTCAGATACATTTAACTCATTGTGTCCCAGCCGGCAAAACACCTACATTTAGGAGTTGTCCTCTCAGGACTACATTACAATTCAGGAGACAGATCGACCATGATAGTTCAGGGGTGGTGCCAGAGTAGCTTGGCGCCTAAAGGCGCCAAGCTATTCTGGCACCACCCTTGAACTATCATGGTCGAGCCATATCTGGCTGTGGTGTGTCGGGACTGAATGAGTCAATGGCCCTTTGCCGGGCGAAGCAGATGAAGAATCACCACCCAAGTGCAAGAGACATAGATCCTCACGAGCCCCCAGCAGACGTGGTGGTTCATGAGGTTCTGCGCCTCTTGCTTGGCATCACTAACGTCCGTGAGTTCTTGAGACGGACGTGTTTATCATGCATTTTACCCCTTCTCTGCCGAGAAAAAAGAGAATACGATCCAACTGCAAGAGGCATAGATCCTCATGAGCCCCCGCAGTTGCCGGGGCTCATGAGGATCTTTGCCTCTTGCTGGCAAATCTTTGTTATCCACGTTTCTTACGGCGGCTCTGTTGTGTTGAATTCACAAAAGGTGGTTGGTTTTACATTGCTTAACGTCCAGACAGCAACAAGCCTTTCTCAGGACGTGCCTGCACTGCTTGTGAAAAAAAAAAAAAAAAAAAAAACTAAACAGAATATTGAATGTATGTCGCCAGCCGGTCTAATACGCTAAATAAACCTAAGACCATTTAGCAACACACATCCAATATCAAGAGCTACAGGCAGCGCAGACAATAGGGAGAGTTTAAAAAACTAAAAATACAGGTGAATGGACCAAGGGTAGACAGAAACACGTGCCCCATAATAGAGAGGAAACCCCACCCTGTGGGGCTGACCAGGGTGACCCTGGGAACTAAAAAGTAGTTAACCCCCACTCAACATGAGCATCCTCAGAGCAGCGCGTGAGTCCATACCAAGAGGTGCTAGAAAAGACTATAAGCCCTACTGGAGCAATGAACTGCAGGAACTGGATGATGATCTAGCAGATGCCAAAAGGGAAGCAGAAGTCAACCCATCACAGGCAAACAACATCCGCCTCCAGGAAGCCAAAGCCAAATCTCTCAAAAAGAAGCTACAGGCAAGACGCAGGAGCTGGCACGAGAAAACAAGCTCCTTAAACCTTGAGAAGGAAGGCAGAAAGCTCTGGAAACTGACCAAGCAATTGAACGATGAGAACACGAACAAAGGAAACATCACCTTAGAAGAAAAAGGGAAGATACTAACAGGAAAGCATGCTGCCAACCAATTTGCTGAAAGCTATGCAGCTGAGAGCAATCTCCATGTTAGCCCCCAAAAGCAGAGAGAAGCAAGAAGAGAGCAAAGAGAGAGACCTGCCAAACAAGCAACCTGAGCGGACGCCATGAATCAACCACTTACACACAAAGAGCTTCATACAGCTCTCAAAAAGTTGAAGACGAAGAAGTCTCCTGGTCCAGATGGCATCACCAACGAGATGCTAACCAACCTTGGTAGTGCAGCAGAAAACAAGATACTTGAGGTCCTCAACAGCAGCTGGCAAGAAGGATCGCTACCACAACTCTGGCGAGAAGCGATCATGATCCCCATTCTAAAGAAAGGGAAGGATCCAAAGAAGGCCACCAGCTATCGCCCAATCAGCCTCACCAGCTGTGTTGTGAAGACTTTGGAGAGAATTGTGAACGAGCGCCTCAGGTGTTACCTGGAATCCAGGAACCTCCTCGCCGCTGAACAAGCTGGCTTCCGTCAGTTCCGCAGCACCGAAGGCCAGGTCACTTACTTGGCGCAGGAAGTTGAAGATGCTTTCCAGGAGCAGAAGCTGGTCTTTGTAACCTGGATTGATCTTCAGAAGGCTTTTGACAAGGTCTGGAAAAATGGGCTGCTTGTCAAACTGCTGAGAAAAGGCGTGTCCAGTAACATGTTCCAGTGGATACGCTCCTACCTCTTCAACCGCAGGGCAAGAGTCAGCGTCGACCAGACCAAAAGCAAGAAATTCCTCCTTCGTCATTGCGTCCAGCAAGGCGGAGTCATCTCCCCTACCCTCTTTCTTCTCTTCATCGACGATCTGGTGTCTGAGATGCCCAAGGGAATCAAAGCTGCCCTATACGCAGACGACCTTGTGATATGGTGCAAGGAGGAGCATGCAAGTACTGCCACCTACAGAATGCAGCTAGCGGCAGATAAGCTGAATGCATGGGCAGAAGACTGGTGCATCTCCATCAACAAGGAGAAATCGTCCACCACCCTCTTCACATTGTCCCCAAAGCAGAAAGCCGGAACCATCAAGCTTGGTGGAACCCCTCTGAGAGAGGATGAAGAAGCTACCTACCTTGGTGTCACCTTCGACAGACGTCAGACCTGGAAACCACACATTGCACAGGCAAAGGCGAAGGCCCGGCGCAAGCTGGCCATACTCAGGAAACTGGCAGGCACCACCTGGGGAGCGAACGAGAAGACACTGAAGACAGTATACCAGGGAACAGTCAGTCCCCACCTCGAGTACGGCTCCACAGCGTGGTCAACCTCAGCCAAGACGAACCTGCAGACCCTCGACCGAGTGCAAAACCAGGCTCTTCGACTCATCACTGGTGCAATGAAATCCACTCCAATCAAGGAAATGGAAAAGCTGACCACAATCCAACCTCTCAGCCAGAGGAGACAAGCCAAAACCATGGTACAGGCTGAGAAGCTCAAGTGCTTGCCCGACCACCCCATGAAGCACAGACTGAGCAACCTCACCAAGAACCGGCTCAAAATAAGCAGCTTTGACCATGAGAGCATGCGACTTTCTCGACAGTACAGGGAAGTCCTTCCACAGAGCACTCTACCTCTGATCACAGAAGAAGAGGAAAACCCTTGGGCAATGGACAAACCAGACATCCAGTTCTGCACCAGTGTCCCACATGTTGCCTCAGGTCGAGACAGTCAGGATGACACACGTTCAACGGGCACTCACCCTAGCCCTGATCGACGAACAATACCCAAAGGAGGCATGGATCCACATCTACACTGATGGATCAGCAACTAATGCCGTTTCCAATGGAGGTGCTGGCATTTTGATCCAGTTCCCTGGGGGACATACAGCCACATCCAGTATAGCCACCGGAAAACACCGCACAAACTACAAAGCAGAAACCGAAGCAAGTACTTATGCAGGCCGCCTCCATGGTTCAGAATTCCACAGACCCATGCTACCAAGTTGTCTTCTTCTCCGATGCCCTTTCAGTCCTTCAGGCCCTCGAGAACAACAAGTTCCCCCAGCTGACCAGAGCTTTGCAGAAGGTCAGACAAACCAGAAGAGTTGTTCTCCAGTGGATACCAGCCCACTGTGGGGTACCAGGAAATGAAAGGGCAGACGAGCTGGCGAAAGAAGGAGCCACAAAAGATCAACAAGAAAACAGCGTCAGCAATAGTGAGCAAAAGACAATCATCAAGGCATTGATGAGGCCAAGGTCAAACAGAGACGACTACCACACAATGACCAGAGAGCAGCAAGTCGTCCTGATCAGACTTCGTACCGGTCACAACAGACTGAACGCTCACATGAATAGAAAGCTCAAGCTGGCGCCATCACCAACCTGTGCCTGTGGTCAGGAAGACCAAACAGCGGAACATATTCTCAGACCAACCTCTACGGCAGTCGAGAAGACCTGGAGAAACGACGTCATTTACCGCCGGTGCTGGACTGACCGTATAGCCCACTGCGAACGACAAGAAGAAGAAGAACCCCACCCAAGTCCCCCAGGGCAGACCCGGGTGGGGGTGAATTGTCAAAAGAGTTTAGAAACAAGATCTGCGCCCAATGGCAGTGAAGGGGTTAATTTTAGATTATGTAATATGAGACACAATACATGGCCAGTGGACGTTGAAGGGGTTAGTCGAGCGAAACTTGAACAGATGGCGTGCTAGTTTCCGGCGAAGGGCGATCTAACCTTTGAGCAGGTCACCGCAATACGAGAGTTGCTCTATCAGTTTCTCCTGAAGACAACAAAACGTGACTGTCGCTTAGAATTTATAAGTGCTACATTGTTTCTATTTCTTTGTTTATTTACTTTTTGTATTTAATGTGTATGTATTTATTTATGTGTTATGCATTTATGTATTTAAAAAAAATTCGGATGGAGGGGGGAGGGGGGGCGATACAAAGTAGATTTTGTGTATTAAGTGCACTACCTTAAATTAATTGTCAGCGTTGATTAACGTGTATCAGGTCATTAATTACCCCCATCTCCACCCACCCCCATCCCCTCTCCCCCACCCCATCCCCCCCACCCCATCCCCCCACCCCACCACCACCCCTTAACAATAAACAGCCCCTACTCAACATAAAGGTCTGTTCATTACAGCTACAACTGCAGACTACTGAGTTTTTATACTCCATATCTGCTTACCAGTGCGCAAAAGGCTGCCAGACCGACGTCGGTCGCCGTTGCCTCACGCACTGGCCATCTGACACTCGTTTTAAGTAAAACACTGCGAGGGCAAAAATTCGCTATCTACCAAAAAAGTTAATGTTATTGCTGTCAAGGAGTCTACTACTTGTTTTCAAGTAAGGTTGCACAGCACCACTCTATCACTAGGAGTCGCGTTTGGTCGTGTCTGATAAGGCAAACGGTTGTTTTAAGTAACCGCACCAACTAAGCACATGATACAAACTATCCCAGATCTTCATCAGAAATGGTGGGACAGTGCATCAGTCAGAACCGTTCAAACTTACGAGCCATTCCTCCATTATAGCATGCGCTTGCTTAAAGGCCCACTACCGCCGTAACTGTTCAAAGATACATTTCTGTAACAGATGGTTACGAAACGCTACATACAGGTCTAGATATGGTTCATTTAGACACCGGACAATCCAGTTCAGAAAACGTCGTTTTGATATCAAGTAATTTGACAATGACTCTACTCCGTTCTATAAATACAACGCTTTCAGTACGAGATACAGCTAAAAATAGATTGACAAGCTAACGGCTGGGCAGAATAAATAAATGCGATTACCCGTGTGCCTTTTGCTGCTTGTCCAGACTGCTGTTAAAGTTCATTAGGTGTGTCGATAAGGCATAACAAACACACATGGCGCTGAAATGGGTCTTCAGGTTTACGCGTAATGGTACTTTAACAATGGTAGTGAGGTTGCGTTTAAGCCGAACGACTCACAACAGCGGACGACAACACTTCAAACATCTCCAAGCGACGAGACAACCATTGCCTCTTGGAGATGTTTGGAGTGTCGTTTGTGCCTATGGTACTAGCTGGTCGGTCATCCGCTGTGATTTCTCTCTCGTTCGTTGCTGGGAAGCGTTCGTCGCAAACAAAACCCTCACTGGTAACCGGACATCAACACAGGTTTTAGTTGGACCGTCCATATGTTGTTCCAAAGCTTTTCTCACATACCGTGAGCAAAAGGTCCTCGGGCAGACGTCGGCCGCAGCTGTCCCCGCGCACGGCAGTGCGCGGGACAGCTGCGGCGGATGCCGGCCCGAGGACCTTTTGCACACGTGCTGGGTTCTGAGTGGCCCTCTATCAGAATCACGTTAGTCTCTGAGAATCGCGAGCTCCGACCTGCATAATTTCCAGCCACCATTTCCCCCTGCATTGTCCAAAGTACTGGCAAGTGGACGCCTTGTCCACTAACTGAAGAAGCTGAAGATGTTTGTTGTGGTGATGCTGGCGATTGTCGCCCCTGCGGTCCAGGGACTCACGATAGCGCAGTACCTGTCGGGCCAGGCAACCGTTTATTCGCTTCTGCGACAAGCGGGGCTGGTGGAAACGTTGAGCAGAGATGGTGAGCGTAGACAACGTAGAAGATGTAGCAAGACACAGCACAAGAAAAAAAAAAACTAGTTTGCAAGATTGGTGATGGGTACAATTAACCCCTTAACTTCCTGGGTGAGGCGAGTGGTACACAGCCGCAAGAGACATAAACCGCGACTGCGGGGACTCATGAGGGTTTAAGTCTCTTGTTAGCTCTGTGTCCTTTGTTCCTATTTTTGGTCTCATCTCGACTATGCTTTTCATGCAACTGCCAGTCAGTGTGCAGCTGTTTCAGGCGCGCAATTCACTGGCAGCGAACGGGTTAATAAAACCGATTAGCGCACATGATTGAAAAACGGGCACTCTTCAAAACTGTACGAGCAGATTTTCGTTGATCACACGTTTTCAAGAAAATTATGATCCTCCGAACTAAGGCCAACACGTTGGAGATGTGCTACATTCAAATACGCCACTCTTTGCATGAGTTACCCCATCTAGACACAATGCATTACAGCAGAAGCTGGATCGACCGTGATAATTCAAGGGCAGTGCCAGATTGAATTATTACGGTCTGTACAGCTCCTGCAACTGGTAAATAGTTGTAATAAGTACTGAACACGTCTAAAATTCGGCTGTGCGGTTAAATGAGGTAAACTTTAATGGCACCGCTAAATGTGAAAGAGTACATTTTATTTTCAGGCCAGTACACCGTGTTCGTGCCCTCTGATACCTACCTCCTGCAATACCTGTCACACAAAGGGATGTCACTCTCCCAACTGACGGCCGATACGGAAGGGTTCAAAAACCTTCTTTTCTATCACGTGGTCAACGGCACTTACTCTCTGGACGATCTGTATAACGAGGAGAAGCTGACCGCGCTCAATGGAGGAACTATTCGCGTCAACAGATACTCTAACGGCGTATGTAAAGTGGCGTTATTTTCTGATTGTCATTGTCATTGTCATCCGTTTGGCACCGGAGCGCACAGCGTTTTCAGTTTCCCAAATATCTCCGCAAAGGAACAGTTTGAAGTTCTGTGCAATTGTAACTCATTGTGCCCGAGGTACGAAATACCCACATTCTGGAGTTATTATCTGAGGACTGCATCACAATTCAGGAGACAGATTGACCATGATAGTTCAAGTGTGGTGGCAGAATAGCTTGGCGCCAATAGGCGCCAACAGACGTTCATCAACAACAGTCTGAGAAGGCTCCTCAGGATACGCTGGCCGGACAAAATCAGCAACGAGGAATTGTGGCAGCGGACAAAGCAGAAGCCTGCAGAAGTGGAGCTCCAACAACGCCGCTGGAGATGGATAGGTCACACACTACGCAAGCCAGCAACCAACACCACAAAGCAAGCCCTAAGATGGAACCCCCAGGGAAAAAGGAAGAGAGGTCGGCCACGAAACACCTGGCGACGTGACCTGGAGACAGATGCCAAGAAGATGGGCCACACCTGGGGACAGCTGGAGAGACTCGCCCAGGACAGAGACGGCTGGAGGGACCTTGTCGGCGGCCTATGCCCCAGAGGGGGTGATGGGCGTAACAACAACAATAGGCGCCAAGCTATTCTGCCACCACTCTTGAACTATCATGCTCTAACCATATCTTGCTATGGTGTGTCGCGGGCAGAATGAGTAAGAACAAATATCACTTAATGCCACTTGACCTTAATATGGATTTTTGTTTTTACTGAACTGCTGTGGATATTCGATTTTGCTGTACTGACGTCAAAAATTGGTGAAGACACAAGAACAAACCATTTTCAATACCCTAAACAGAGCCCCCGCAGATTTCAATATCGAGGTCAAGCATTCAGACTTCATGTATGCCTGCGCTGTTTCGGGTTTTAAAACTTGAACAATTCACGTGGAAATGGATCTTTCTTATACTGGCCTTAATATATTTGGGGCACATTTAAGGATGTAAAATCAGTCATTTAATGAAAAAAATCCAAATTCAGGCGCCAAGCTAATCTGGCACTACCCTTGATTTATCACCTTCGTTCCGTCTCTTAGGCGCTGGTTGGTTGGTTGGTTAGTTCGGGTTTAACGTCCACAGCACCGAGGTGATCATGGACGGCCCTGACGGGCGGGTTATGGGGGATAGGGAAATCTATTGCCTATGGAGTACGACCTGAACACT
>BTPG01000005.1:42482289-42574789 GCA_036245525.1 Semisulcospira habei | reverse complement strand
TGCGTATGAGTTAACCCATTTAACCTCTCGGTCGCATTTCCAAAATTTGGAAGTGTCATCTAACGACTATGTACCGGTTGCAGGATGATGATGATGAAACTTTATTTTCAGGAGAAGGATCGAGCATGCTAATTCAAGGGTAGTGCCAGATTAGCTTGGCGCCTGAAGGCGCCAAGCTAGTCTGGCACTACCCTTGAATTAGCGTGCTCGATCCTTCGCCTGCTGTAGGACGTTGGGGTTAAATGGGTTAAACCGTTTTGTTCGCGTTTTTTTTAAAAACAAAAGCGTGTTCCTTTCTTCGTTGGTTATTTCATTCGTCGTTTGAAACGACTGACGCGCACGTGTTTGAAAATAAAAAGTGACTGGTCAGTTCTGAGATAAGTGTAATGTGAACGCAGCTTGTTCCAAGGCTGTAGATAGCGTCCAATGGCCATGACGTCAATCCAGATGGCGTTAGAAAACTCACTCTCTGAAAGGTTCATTTGAAAGTGAGAACGCCTTCGTCTGGCAAAGTGATCATACATGCACCAGGGGCGGATCTAGTGGGACTGGTGGTGGGGTTGAAGAGGTTCCGGACACCTCCCGGTACTCCCTCCCCTCGCCCCCAGGCTAAATTAAAAAGAAAAAATAAAAGTCCCTTTAAAAAAAGTTTGCTCCCTCTCCCCCTCCAGGATCTCACAAACGCTTGACATGCCGCCCTCTACCCTCCCCCCCCCACCCCCCTTTTTTTCCGCCGGTGTTTGATTTTTCAGCAACTGGGAAGCAAGGTCTGGGGTAAGGGAGCCTTTTGTTTCAGGCTGAAATTACCAAACAAAAATGTCGAACGCCCCCCCCCCCCCCCCCCCGTACTTACCCCACACCGAGAGGTAACTGTTCCGCCTCTGTGCACCATGAATTTGTCTGGGGTCATCACCAATCCATCTGGAATGTAAGGTAAGATCAGTATCATCCTGTTGCACAGGGCCTAGAACTCTTTAGATGAAGGAATTATCGGCCCTGTGCAACAAGATGGATCAGTATCACCATGTCGCTAGGAAAACACTAACTGGGGCGTGCGTGCGTGCGTGCGTGTGTGTGTGTGTGTGTTTAAACTGTGTGTGTGTGTGTGTGTGTGTGTGTGTGTGTGTGTGTGTGTGTGTGTGTGTGTGTGTGTGTGTGTGTGTGTGTGTGTTTAAACAAACATCTTAGCTATACATCCATACAGTAGTCTTTTCCCTCAGAAGTTCTTCATAACACAACACAACGGCGGCACGGCACAACACAACACAACACAACACAACACAACACAACACTGACAACACAACACAACACAACACAATACAACACAACACAACAAAACAACACAACACAACACATTGCGGCCTGTGTATGACAATGTGTGCGATCAGCCATGAATCCTCAGTGGTGGACTGAGAGATTAATTCTGCAGACTTACGTGATAAAAACTATGCTTAACAATAGCAACACTAACATGACATCTGCATGTACAACGGTTCTGACTAAACCCGAGCATGCTGGTCCCAAAGCTTATCTGGCTTTTCTTTGCCACGACCTCAGTGAGCAAAAGTCCTCGGGCAGACGTCGGCCGCAGCTGTCCGGCTCACTGCCGTGCGCGACGGCCGCGGGACAGCTTCGGCCCGTCTGCCCAAGGACTTTTTGTAGACGCGTCTTACATCTCGGCCCCAATCGTCTGTAAGAATCGCTAGCTCATTTCCATTCGCCATTTCCCTGGCATTGTCAACAGTACTAGCAACTCGCGTCCACGGCTAAATTAAGGTTCTGAAGATGTTTCTAGCGGTGATGCTGGCGATTGTCACCCCTGCGGTGCAGGGTGCCACGATAGCGCAAACACTGCAGAGCGGGTCAACAACAGTCATGTATTCGCTTCTGCAGCGGGCCGGACTGGTGGACACACTGAACAGAGATGGTGAGCTCAGACAAATGCAAAATGTAGCAGACGCAACAAAACAAAACTAGTTTGCCAGACTGCTGACATACTGAATTTATATGGCAGAGTGACTGTAGGCATACATGAGAGTGCATTACATTTTTGATTTAGTATATTTTCTAGTTGCACAGTATTGAGGCTAGCAGCATTAAATATAAGCTTATGAATCATGTCTTATGCACAGATTGCATTGTTGTAAGTAAGTTAATCCTGTTTCACTAAATACTTTCTAGACCAGTGTGAAGGCTCGATTGTTAATGTTTTGGTAGTGTTAGCTAGCGTAACATGCATTCAAGATTATCTTTTAGAACTTTAAAATAAAGTAGATGCGTTGCTATATGTCGGCTTTAGCTTATAGTGGTGGTGGAAGTCATTGCCTTTGTTCTAAGCCCCTTCCCTGCCACGGTACGTACATTGTACATACATTTTTGTTTCTGAAATCCTGGTTCATTCAAAGACAAAAACTGAAGCTAACACCGTGAAAGAAACATGGATGCAAACTGGTCTCAGCAAGAGACATAGATCCTCATGAGCCCCCGCGACTGCGGGGGCTCATGAGGATCTATGTCTCTTGCAGTTGGATCGTGTTCACTTTTTCTCGGCAGTGACGGGGTTAGTGGTGATTTCCCTTCGGCAGGTAAGCTACAAACGTCTTGATGCTCTCCCCTGGCCAGGTCAGCAAGTTTAAGCCATTATAAGCTAACGTGTAATGGTACCACAGTGTAAGGAGTGCAGGTCACATTTTCAGGCCAGTACACCGTGTTCATTCCTAACGACAACAACTTCCTGCAGTACCTGTCGCACAAAGGGATGTCACTCCCTCAACTGACGGCCCAACCGGAAGCGTTGAAGAACCTTCTTTTGTATCACGTGGTCAACGGTACTTACTCTCTAGACGATCTCTATAACGAGGAGAAGCTGACCGCGCTGAATGGAGGAACTATTCGCGTCAACAGATACTCTAGTGGCGTATGTAAAGTGGTGCTATTTTCTCACTGTATTTTTTCATCCATGCATCCATCCATTCGTCCATCCAGCTTCCACCCACCAACCCACCCACCCACCCACCCACTCACTCACTCACTCACTCACTCACTCACTCACTCACTCACTCACTCACTCACTCACTCACTCACTCACTCACTCACTCACGCAATCATCACTCACTCAATCACGGGTCATTCTTAACACATTCTACCCCAGGACCGAAATCCACAAATTTTGAAGAGACAGATCGAGCATGATAGTTCAAGGATGGTGCCAGAATAGCTTGGCGCCTATGTTCGCCAAGCTATTTTGGCACCACCCTTGAACTATCATGCTCGATCGACGTCTTGCTGTGGTTTATCGGGGCTGAATGAGTTAAATTCATTCATTCATTCATTCTTCCATTTATTTATTCATCCATCCATCCATCCATCCATCCATCCATCCATCCATCCATCCATCCATCCATCCATCCATCCATCCATCCATCCATCCATCCATCCATCCATTCATTCATTTTATTCATAAGGTCTTGACTCCTTTGATTGGTTGCTTTTCTGATTGCTAGATTAATCTATGATAGCTGCATTGTTTTGTATGTTCTCGTTTTGTGTGTCTCTCCTTTCAGTTCGATAATGTCAGTAGCTGGTTAAACACGATTGAAAAGTCCTCGGGCAGATGTCGGCCGCAGCGGGCACGGCTGTGCGCGGACCGACTGCCACCGATGTCGGCCTGGGTGTCATTTGCTGATGGGGCAGCAGTTGTCGGACCATGTCACTGATCCGTATGACTCATATATGCACAAGCGTACACCCAAAGACCCGATGGCCTAGTGTAATCATGAACATCTTGTGCAAATGTGTGCTGGCTTGTGAGTTTAGACCTTGTTTTTAAGGCCAATTCATCCGACGAAAACAGGATTTTTAATCCCGGACAAACACACGATATCGCTGGGCTTTGAATCCACCGGTTTCTTCTTTATTATTATTATTATTATTATTATTATTATTATTATTATTATTGTTATTATTATTATTATTATTATTATTATTATTATTATCATTATTATTATTATTATTATTATTATTATTTTATTATTATTATTATTTCTAGAATGGCAATCGTCATTCGTGCAGCAGTTGCTGGTTCAAGGCGTGCGCATAAATAATCGTGACCGCGTGGCGAGCAATGGGATAATCCATCATCTGACCTCCGTGATGGAGCCAGCCAATGGCACAGTAGCTGACATCATATCCCACGACCCAGATCTGTCTACGCTGTACAACGCTGCCAATACTGCGGGTCTTCTGCAGTTCTTGGGAGGTAAGAGACGATTTCCTGAAATCAGAAGTAGGACGAACCCAATGCGCAAAAGGCCATCGGGCCAACGTCGGCCGCCGTTGGCCCGCGCACGGCCGTACGAGGGCAACACCAGGCAGCCGACGTTGACCCAATGGCCTTTGCGCACTGGAAAATTGCACTTGTTCGGAAGAAAACAGTGGATTAAAAAGGCTCCGACAAATATGTGATATTTGCACAGGGTGTCAGTGTTTGTGTGCGTGCGTTTGCGCGCGCGTGTGTGTGCATGTGCGTGGGTGTGTGCGTGCGTGTGTGCGTGCGTCCGTGTGTGTGTGTGTGTGTGTGTGTACGTCAAAGTGTGTGTATGTGTGCGTCACCGTGTGTGTGAGTGTGCGTGTGTGATTGTGTGTGCGTGTGTGTGTGTGCGTGTGTGTGTGCGTGTGTGTGTGTGCGTGTCTGTGAGTGTGTGTGTGTATGTGCGTGCGTGCGTGCATGCGTATGTGTGTGTGTGTGCGTCACCGTGTGTGTGTGTGCGTGTGAGTGTGTGTGCGTTTGTGTGTATGCGTGTGTGTGTGCGTGCGTGGTGGTGTGTGTGTGTGTGCGTCAACGTGTGTGTGAGTGTGTGCGCGTGTGTGTGCGTGTGTCTGTGTGCGTTTTGTTTGGGTATGTGTGTGTGTGTGCGCGTGCGTGCGTGTGTGTGTGTATGCGTCACAGTGTGTGCGTCACCGTGTGTGTGAATGTGTGCGTCACAGTGTGTGTGTGTGCGTCACCCTGTGTGTGAGTGTGTGCGTCACCGTGTGTGCGAGTGTGTGCGTGTTTGTGTGTGTGTGTGTGTGTGTGTGTGTGTGTGTGTGTGTGTGTGTGTGTGTGTGTGTGTGTGCTCTTGTGCATCGTGTGTGCTTTATAGCGCAGTACTAGTGACTGCGTGCTTTCTGAGAGCAGCGCGTTATAAGAACTATGTATTTTCTTAATCAATTATTAAGAAAAAAGTTTCTGATATACGCCAAAACTAGAACATGTGGACACTCCTTTGTGTCTTTCTCTTTACACAATTCAACAAAACATGACAAACACCGTCACAAGCAGGTGAAGGCCGTAAGTTTCAAAATCACAGCCCCCAGTAGCAAAAAAACAAAACAAAACAAAACAAACAACAACAACCCACGTCATCGGGCCCACGACGGTCGCAGTGGGTCCGCGCAGATCTTTGCCGCTTACTGAGGCACATATTTTCTCTCGTTTTCAGACCAGGATCCGATCACACTGTTCGCCCCGACCAACGCGGCATTCACGGCTCTCGGCAATACTGTTCAGACGCTGCTCGCTAAGCCGGACCTTCTGAAAAGTACGTTTGAAAAAAAAGGAAGAGTGTTTTTCCTATATATGTCTAGCAAAATGTACGGCGTTGGTCAAAGTTAGCTGCAAAAGGTCCTCGGGCCGACGTCGAACTGAGTCGCCCCGTGCACGGCTGTTTACCGCGGGCGACTCAGGCCGCCGTCAGTCCGAGGATGGTTTACTTATCTGTTGCTCCTTTGGCTAATTTTCAAATGGACCACTTTTAAATGGATAACCTTCAAATAGATCACTTTGAAATGAAAATAACCTTCAAATGGATTACTTTTAAATGGATAACCTTCAAATGGATCACTTTCAAGTGGGTAACCTTCAAATGGATCACTTTCAAGTGGATAACCTTCAAATGGATCACTTTCAAATGGATCACTAAATGGGTAACTTTCAGATTGCTAACATTCAAATGGATCACCTTCAAACTTTTAAATCGATAACTTTGAAATGGATAACTTTCACATGGACAACCTTCAAATGGTTAACTTTCATATGGATCACTTGATAGATAACTTTCAAATTGTTCGTTTGGATAACTTTCAAAACGAGCACATATATAGCGTATGAGCAGGGATAAATAGATCTGTTGGATAACTAGGCGTTTTAGAGTGGTAAATTTTAAACATAAGTAAGCCTTTTTTATACATGAGAGAGAGAGAAAAAAAATCAATGAATCAATGAAACTTTATTTTACAACGGTTAAGGCATTGACATCGTCATCGACACAGCCATTTTACAAACCTGCCGCTAGAGAGAGAGAGAGAGAGAGAGAGAGAGAGAGAGAGAGAGAGAGAGAGAGAGAGAGAGAGAGAGAGAGAGAGAGAGAGAGAGAGAGAGAGAGAGAGAGAGAGAGAGAGAGAGAGAGCTACCAAATTAATCTGTGTAATCCCAAGGCCAAGGCCGCAGTTCCCCAATTGTAGAGGCGTCATTTAACAACTACGTACCATTTCCAGGAGACGGATCGACCATCAGACGCCAAGCTAATCTGGCACTACCCTTGAATTATCAGGGTCGATCCATTTCCCGCTATATTGCCTCGGGGCTCAATGCGTCAATGCAAGTCTTCAGTTAAATAGAGAGAGAGAGAGAGAGAGAGAGAGAGAGAGAGAGAGAGAGAGAGAGAGAGAGAGAGAGAGAGAGAGAGAGAGAGAGAGAGAGAGAGAGAGAGAGAGAGAGAGAGAGAGAGAGAGAGAGAGAGAGAGAGAGAGAGAGAGAGAGAGAGAGAGAGAGAGAATGACGACAATGACAATGAACCTTTATTTTCCAACGGTAGAAGTTATTGGTACCAGGACCAGTTTTCAAACTTGCCGTTGCTACATCTACTACATAAGTGACATAGACATGTAAACACACACATACCACACACTGCTGCATGCATGCATTCGCTCACGCTCGCACGCACGCACCACGCACGCACATACATACACGCATACATACCCACACACACACACGCACTCAGGTACGCACGCATGCACATCACAACTCGCGCATGCACGCTCGCACACACACACACACACACACACACACACACACACACACACACACACACTCATGCATACCGCAATTACGCATGCACACACGCACGAACACTCTCTCTCTCTCTCTCTCACACACACACACACACGCACACACACACACACGCACACACGCACGCACTCACGCACATACGCACAAAAACAAACACACGCTCTCGGACACTCACTCCAGACATACCTACCCGCACACGCGTACGCACAAAAATATAAAATGAGTAAAAATGCAAAGTAAAGCAAGTAAACAAAGAAATCATTAAGTACATTAAAGTTCATACAGCAAGGGCAAATATGTATGCAGGTGCTATCTCTCTCCCTCTCTCTCTCTCTCACTCTCTCTCGCCGGCACACACGCATACACACACACACAGCATGCACGCACGCGCGCGCGCACACACATACACATACACACACACACACACACAGAGTCACACATACAGTACACACACACACACAGATACGCGAGCGCGCGCCCAAAATATCGAGCACACACATACAATACAATACAATACACTGAATACAATACAACTTTATTGTCTGTTCGAGTCCAGGCACGACAGAAATTTGCCTTTCGGCCCGTCATGAAACAACAATATAAGACATTAACAAACGCTGCAAAAGCATATCATGAAAAATATGAAGGCAAAAACAATATACACAGTACATGCAGTATTCAATGTACTATTTGGCATTCAAATATTATGGTACGGCTATGGGAAAAAGGGACTCGGGTGCTATCTCTCTCCCTCTCTCTCTATCTTTATCTCTCTCTCCCTCTCTCTCTCTCTCTCTCTCTCTCTCTCGCACAGAGAGAGAGAGAGAGAGAGAGAGAGAGAGAGAGAGAGAAAAAGAGAGAGAGAGAGAAAGAGAGAGAGAAAAAGAGAGAGAGAGAGAGAGAGAGAGAGAGAGAGAGAGAGAGACTGACTGACTGACTGACTGAAACTTTATTTATCAAGGATTGAGATATTAGGCGCACAGGCCTTTCTTCCAATCTGTCCTTGCTACATCTACTGACATATAATAACAGGCAAAGCTACATTAAACTCACAAACAACATCGAACTGAAATTAATGCGAATTACGACAACACTACAAACTGCAACAATGATTTAACAAAACACACAGGTACCCATACGAAGATGTTTGCACGTGTCATAATATCCGTTTGCGGGAGCCCTCCCCAGACACTCCCACCCGGGGGGCACGCCACAAATATACTTTCACTCGAATGACATACTAAGCACATCGTTTGAATAAACTGTGCACCGGCACTGCATCCCCTGACCAGGTCTATACGGGAAGCACCCTCACAAACGGCACGTGAACGCAAATGGTATAATAAAAATAATAGTTGCATAAAAAGAAATAAAAATATATTATGGTTAGACAACACGAGATAATTAAATTTACGTTGCCTTGGATAAGTGCTTGAACAGTTTTGCTTTAAAAGCAGCTAGGGAATTAACTACTTGTAGATGCAAAGGAATAGAATTCCACAGGAAACCACCTGAGTATGACAAACTGGATTTATACAAATCAATGCGGGGCCGTTTTATGCTCAGGTTGCTCCGAGAGGTGCTGTATCTCTTCTCAGTAAGAGTAAAAAGTTCCGATAAGTAGCCGGGGGCCTTACCCTTAAGAGCTTTGTGCACTAGTACGCACTTGTTAAATACTAAGTGTTTGTCAAGAGGAAGGAGTCCAACTGCCTCGAGCCTCGCCTCAGTGGGTAGAGATGAGCTAGGAATAATGAGTTTGGCTGCTCTTCTGTATAGCGAATTTATTTTCTTGAACTGAACCTCGCTACAGCCATCCCAAACTGTTGAGGCATAATCAATGTGGGGCTTGATGTATCCATTGAAAAATAGTTTACGCGTGTTCAGATTAATGACCGCTTTCAGTTTAGACAGTAAAAATAATTTCTTTGAAATTGTCTTTCCGATGTGTATGAGATGAGGCTGCCAACTAAGTTGGTTATCTACAACTACCCCTAGTAAACGGTGCTGCTGTACTTGCTCTATGGGGACAGCTTCAAATGAGAGGTTTAGAGGCGCGGGTTGCAGCTGATGTTTCTGACGTGTTGTGACTAACATGCTTTTTGTTTTAGTTGGATTGACTATCATTCTATTTCTACTGCACCATTTAGAGACTTCTTGTAGGCTCTGCTGGAGGCTGTTGGTTATGTCAGCTACAGTTTTACCGGATGCATGTAGCGTCGAATCGTCAGCAAACATGTCACACTCGGCACTAGCACATGTGATGTGTAGTGGTAAATCATTAATAAAGATACAAAATAACAATGGGCCCAGAACCGAACCCTGAGGAACACCAAGCTCTACCTTACCCTCTGAGGAATAGTTACCATTTACATAGACAGCTTGTGTTCTCGCAGAAAGATACGAGTTAAAAAATGAAAGGGCTGACGGGCTGTTGTTGTTGAAATAAACATTAAGTTTCCTCAGCAAGATTTCATGATTTATCAGATCGAACGCTTTTTTCAGGTCCAAGAATACCGTGCCAGTCATTTTGTTATTGTTGATGTTATCTAGCCATGAATCAACCATACGTACTAATGCTGAGTGGCATGAGTGTTTGGGTCTAAAACCGGACTGGAACTTATTTAACAAGGACCGTTCTTCAAGGTACTGGAGGAGATGCTTTTGAATATGCTTCTCAAGTGGCTTTGATAAAACAGACAGAAGAGAAATGGGACGAAGGTCATTTACATCAGTAGTATCTTTGGTCTTGGGTATAGGAACAACTTTTGCTTTTTTAAACGCCACAGGAAAAGTATTGTACTGTATGCATAAGTTAAAAATGTAAGTGAGGGGTTCAACAATATAAGGCAGTGATATGTGGAGTATATAACCATTTATACCGTCCACACCAGCAGATGTCTTGTTCTTAAGGCACGTTATATAACGCCCGACTTCGTGAACAGCGATAAAGGGGATACCAAACGTATCATCGGACGATAATCGTTCCTGGCAAAACATGGACAGTTGATCCGATATTACATACGCTGACGGATCAGGGCTGTTGGAAGTAAGTAGCTGTTCTGGAGCTGAGAGAAAGCAATTGTTTATGCTTTCCGCAGAGAATTCGTGTGGAATGATATGAGTCTGCCTGCGCGTGTTGCTTGTTAGAGTATTCAAAGCAGTCCAAACAGAAGCAGGAGATTTTTCGTTCTCAATTGTCTTTTCAACAAATAACTTTTGAGCTTCTCGAACTAAGTACTTAACTTTGTTACGCAAACGTTTAAACTCAGCGAAGTTCTTTTCTCGTTTAGCGGTGTTTCGTGCCTCCATAGTTTGTTTGATTTCCTCCGTTATCCAGGAGGGAGGCTCGCGGCGTCGGACTCGCTTCCTTCTTAGCGGCGCGTGTTTATTCAGCACACCGAGGAACAGATCAAGCCATATAGTGAGCGCATTATCAGGGTCAGTGCAGTTATACACTTGATCAAATCCTGCATAGCTTAGATCATGTAAGAAAGCATTCGTATTGAGCTTTTTAAACGATCTGTACGTTATGTACGAGTGCTGGTCCCGACTTTGTTTTGCGGGCAGATTGCACGACCATGTACAGGCGATGGGAAAGTGGTCACTGACGGCTAAAGAAGAAACATTAGTTTCCGCTATTGCTGTTGGGTTATTAGTGTAAATGTGGTCGATGATGTGTGTTACTGGAACCAAACCCACCATCAAGCTGCCCACGCAAGGAATAACTATCGGAACTTGGAACGTTCGCACACTCTACCAGTGCGGCAAAGTGAAGGAACTCACCCATGAGTTAAAGCGCTATCGCTGGGACATTGTAGGACTTGCAGAAGTTCGATGGACAGGCTTCGGAGAAACAACAACAGATGAAGGCCATAAAATCTGGTTCAGCGGAAAAGACACCAAGCACGAACATGGCGTAGCTTTTATCGTAAGGAAAGAGGTGGCTGGAACTGTCATCAGCTGCACCCCCGTGTCAAGCAGACTAATCTCCATCCGCATCTCCGCCCGACCACACAACATCACTATCATACAAGTATACGCTCCAACAGCAGATCATGATGATGAGGAATTAGAAGAATTCTACGAACAACTGGACAACATCATCAAGAAAACACCTAAGAAAGACATTCTGACCGTCCTCGGTGACTGGAATGCAAAGATCGGCCCTGACGCTTACCAACAATGGGCAGGAACAGCTGGCAAGTTTGGCCTTGGAGAAACAAACGACAGAGGCCTGCGACTTTTAGAGTTCGCACAGAGTCACCGTCTTACCGTTGCTAATACCCTCCATCCACACAAGAAGTCAAGAACAGTGACATGGCAATCGCCAGGAGGCCTGGTCCATAACCAGATTGACTTCATCTTGCTGCCTCGACGATTCAAATCCAGCGTTAACAAAGCACAAACGAGGTCCTTTCCTGGCGCTGATATTGGCAGCGACCACAACCTCGTCCTTACTAGCCTCAAGTTGAAGCTGGCATTGAAACGAGACAGCAAGAGCCCTCGCATCCGATTCGACCTCGAGAAGCTAAAAGACCCGGAAGTAGAAGAGGTCTTCCAAGCCCAGGTGGGAGGCAGATTTGCAGCCTTGGCTACTTTGGATTGGGACGTAGACACCCTTGCTGGAAATATAAAAGAGGTGTTACTTTCTACAGCAGAAGAAGTGCTGGGGAAGCAGAAGAAGCGCAAACAGCCCTGGGTCACCGATGACATCCTTGATCTCTGTGATGAGAGGAGAGCCTGGAAGAAAAAGAGAGGCCAAGACCTCACATCAGCAAACAAGTACAGACTTGTCAACAAGAAGATCAGGAAGAGGATGAAAGAAGCCAAAGAAGATTGGATTGAAGACCAGTGTCGTAGCGTGGAAGAGGGCATGGCAAACGGCAACAGCAAGAAGGCTTATGAAACGCTAAGGACCCTCACCAAGACTCAACAGCGAACAGCCACAGTCATCGAAGACAGCAGCGGCCAACTCCTTACGGAAAACACTGCTGTACTAAACAGATGGACTGAGTACTGCCGAGACTTGTATAACTACAAGCCTGAGCCAGACACCAGCATCCTCCAAAACAACCAGGCTGGGGCCAGGAAGGCCGAAGACCTGCCAGTGTTAGCTGAAGAGGTGGAAACAGCTGTACGCGGCCTGAAGGGAGGAAAGTCTCCAGGTGTAGACAACGTACCTGCTGAACTGTTGAAACATGGAGGAGAAGTAACAACGAAGGTCCTCACTACACTCTGTCAAAAGATCTGGGAGCAAAAGAAATGGCCAGTAGAATGGACACAGTCTCTAGTGATCCCGCTCCCCAAGAAAGGAAACCTGAAACAGTGCCAGAACTACAGAACTATCAGTCTGATAAGTCACCCTAGCAAAGTAATGCTTAGGATCATTCTCAACCGCCTCAAAACTTTCGCCGAGGAACTGCTGGCAGAAGAACAGGCTGGCTTCAGAGTTGGAAGAAGCACTGTAGAGCAGATTTTCAACTGCCGCGTCCTGATTGAGAAACATCTGCAGCATCAGCGCGAACTCTACCACAACTTCATTGATTTCAGGAAAGCATTTGATCGCGTCTGGCACGACGGACTCTGGCAAGTCATGAGATCGTTCAACATAGAGGAGGGACTGATCCAAATGATAGAAGCGCTTTACAAGAACGCCTGCAGCGCGGTTCTACTTAACAATCAGTCAGGCGTGTTCTTCAGGACGACGATCGGTGTCCGTCAAGGATGCCTGCTCTCTCCTGTCCTTTTCAACATATTCCTGGAGAAGATCATGCAGGAAACCCTCCACGACCACCATACTTCAATCTCTATTGGTGGCAGATCCCTGTGCAATCTTCGATTCGCAGACGACATTGACCTCATGGCAGGCAGCAATAGTGAGCTTCAAAACCTGACAGACAAACTTTCAAGTAGCGCAGGGTCTTATGGCATGGAGATCAGTACGGATAAAAGCAAAGTGATGATCAACACCACAAGCGACAGCAGCAGCAACATTCACATGAACGGCCAGAAGCTAGAAGAGGTCAATAGCTTCAAGTACTTGGGAGCCACCCTGTCCAAAGACGGTAGTTGCATAGCAGAGATCCGTATCAGGATAGGTACAGCAACATCCGCAATGGCCAGGCTGGACAGGATATGGCGAAGTAACTCCATCAGCTTCACCATCAAGTACAGGCTTTACAAGTCCCTCGTAGTGTCTATTCTACTCTACGGCTGTGAGACTTGGACACTGCTTGCAGACTCAGAAAAGAAAATCCAGGCCTTTGAGAACAAGTGCCTGAGGAAGTTGCTCCGCATCTCGTACCGCGAGCACAAGACCAACGAATATGTACGGAGCATCGTCACTTCCCTGGTGGGCCCACATGAACCCCTTCTGGCAACCGTGAAACGGCGCAAGCTTGCTTGGTTTGGCCACGTGACCCGACACAACACCTTGTCCAAGACTATCCTCCAAGGCACTCTCGAAGGAAGTCGTCGGCGAGGTCGTCAGAGAAAGAGTTGGGTCGCAAACATAAAAGAATGGACCGAACTCGAGATGCCAGACTTGCTTGCCACCGCCCAAAATAGAACTCAGTGGAGAGCACTGTCTGTTGCTGCTGCCTTTCAGTCCCCCCAACGCCCAGTTCGGGCAAGGGACTGATGATGATGATGATGATGGTCGATGATGGTGGCAGCAGAGCGTGATACTCGCGTTGGAGATTTAATCATCTGCTTTAGCCCGAAAAGAGTGATCGCTGATTGCCATGTAGGCTTGGGTTTCAGCATATCGATGTTAAAGTCTCCCAGAATGAGAACATGTTTACCGGTGTCGTTCACTTTATCCATCACTTGTACAAAGTCGTCATACCAGTCAGCAGTAGCAGCTGGATTTCTGTACATAAAGGCGACAAGGATGGGAGAGGAATGTGGTAGTTTCACCTCCAGCCACACACACTCTAGCTCTCTGGACTCAAGGTCTTCACGTCTGCGCACCATATTTCGGATAGAGCTATGTACATAGACAGCTATTCCAGTGTGTCCAGGGTAGCTTGGGTCACGCCGGATTAGAGAAAAGTTAGGAATAATTAAGCTAGCATCACTGATGTTTGGGCCCAGACGTGATTCCGTGAGACCAAAGAGATGGAAGTGCGATGGCTCATTTAAAAATAAACGAATATCGGGGACCTTGTGAAACAGGTGAAAAATATTAAGGTGTCCGATTTTCAGTCCAAGTGATTGTACGCTAATTGAAGCTTTCGGCATCGCTTCTCGTCAGTTCGCGTGAAGTCACTGTAAAAAGCCTCTATGATCTCAAAATGGGATCACATACACAAAAATGCACGATGATCTCAAAATAAAATCACATACACACACAGTACGGTTAAGTCTCTCGAGCCAAGAGAACTTGGAGTCCACAAAGACAATTCACTGGCTAAAGGCCAAAAGGTCACTGTGACTTCCGTAGTCAAACAGTTCTCAGTGTGCTGCCTCAAAGGCAAACACACAGCCAATGTCAAAACAGTCTGTAGTATTTCGCAGTTCCGATTATCAGAAAGTAATCACTATTTACGTAACACGGTAAAAAACTAAATAAAAATGTCTAAGTGCCGCAGCACTTGTTAAAACACATGCACAGAAATTCGAACGTTCTGTTATTATTTCAAATTAAGTCCACACAACCTATACAAGGGCTCACACACCTATGCACATAGGACGAACACACGCTATTGTCCGCGGTTCGCGGATTGCGGGTTGAATCGTAGTCAAGATTAATTATTTTTTTAAAAAAAAGTCATAGTTTTGAATGACTCGATGGGCGCTAAACCAAATAAACTGAATGACAATTGTCAGTGTAAACGCTATATAGTTCTACCTAACACATTCACTGTGCCGAGCAGACACGGATTAATTTCATTACACTACAGCTTAAGGCCTCAGACCACCCATCAAGTAGGGTAACTGCCAATGAGGGAAAGGTGGGGGGTATGGCTGGAAAGGCGGTTGGAAGACTGGATACGGTGGCAGTCCGGGGGGTGTGGCCTGGGGCCAGGGAACGATGGGGCGGCCGTAATTCCCGTAGTAGGACGAAAAGGCGTGAGGGTCCACGGCTACAGCGTCAGGCCGATGGTACAATGGCTGTAGGGAAGGAATGCTGGCACCAGTGGTGACATCTGCATGTGAGTTCTCTGTAGAACCGGTGGCGCGAGATGTCTTGTCAACGGGAGGCTGGCTGTTGTGGTTATTGGGGACGGGGACAGCTTGGCGAGAGACAACCGCCCTGTCACTGTTATTGCTGCTCGCCAACACTGAAGTCTCCCACCGGCGGGTGCTTGCAAACTTTGACCTCTGCTCGGTGCTGTTTGTGGGACTGGAGAACAGTGGTGGGTAAGCTTGCTCGTACGTTACGTTCCGTTGGTTATAGTGGCTACCACCCTGATTATTTACCGGAACATTGTGTATGTCATTGGACGAGCCTTGTTTACGTTGCATACGAGTGTTAGGCAGAGCTTCATCTTCGGCGTGATATAAATACCGTTTCATCTGACGGAGCAGGACCCCTACACCTCTTTCACTTAGATGTAGTTTGTCACTGCTAAAGAGAGCAGCAGCAACTTGTCCCTGTGGTGTGTAGAAGGCCTTTTCTTGAAGGAAGAGCACTTTCTCACTGACACAGTGCTCGGCCAGACGCTGGTTGACAGTTTCTGTTAGTTGTAGTGACCGTCGACCCTGGGGGAGGATTGCTGTGTACGCAACTGCAGCAGAAGGAAATGCACGGCGGACCTGCTTGGTGAGACGTTGGAAGCTCTGCAGAATCACCTCCGTGTCGTGGCCCGAGGCGCAGTCGTTTGTACCCACGTGCACCACAACACGGCTGATGTCCTCACGGAGGTCACACGTCTCTAGGGTTGCAGCCAGGTCACCAGCCTTGACCCCGCGCAGGGTACGCACGCACGTGGCCCCACTAGGATCAAGCCGGCGGCGATCCACCCGCTGTAGATTGGAGTCGCCGATCAGTAGGGCAGACACTTTACCCGGGGGCGGCAGACGGAAGCTGAAGAGTCGCGGGGCTTGTGGCGGCCGGTCCTTGATGGGATTAGCTCCCATATCTTCGCCGCTGGCCCCACCTGCCGAAGACTCGCACGTCTCCTGACTGAACGTAACGGAATGCTCAGTAGAGTCAGCATGGGTAAGCTGCTTTTTCAGGACAACAGGGGGAGTGGAGGAGGCAGCTGAGAGAGGAGTCGTGTTTTCGAATGGAGGGATGGAGTCGTTAGCGGGTGGAGGTGGTGTGTTACCCTGTTTCTGTCTAGCCAGTAGTTCTTTCTGGCGGCTCTCAATAGCGTCGACCTTTCCCATTTTGGTGATGAGTCTAGAAATTTGCCTTTGCAAATCGCTATTTTCTTTTTTGAGGGCGTCGATTTCCGCTTTCATGTTCTCGCGTAACTCCTTTTGCTGGTTTTCGAACTGCAGTTTCAGGTCTGTTATCATGTCAGTCACACTAGCAAAACAAGGGGTTCCTACCACTGGCTCAGTACAACGGTCACAGCACTGAGGGGAACATTGGGTCGAGGTGTGCACAGTCTCTGAAGTGACGTCATTTGAGACGAGGCCTTGGGCTCTTTCATCATTTACCTCGTCCATCGAACTGGCCAAAGACTTGCTAATCTCCTCGTTGCCTCCGGACACTGGACAGGGAGAGTCACGGCTAGGGAGTGTGCCCATCACAATGCTTGGCTGCTGCTTCGCTTCACTGACCACCACTGGCAATCCCTCCGCGCAAGGAAACAAGGACTCCGATGCTATGAGGGGGTGGTTTAGAGGCAGCTCGTGTCGATCAGATACATCTTGGTGGTCACCTAGGGGATTAAGGTCAGTGGTGTTAGGGCGGGGCGTCGAGATGGATGAGCTACCTTTGACAGCCGCTGCGGCCTGCCCATCAAGGACCGCGGCAGAACTGTCACCGGTCGCGCTGTCCTGTTGACTGGATGGAGGGGGGAGGATGGCGAGAAGTGGAGACGGAGTGGGGAAGGTGTCCACGGGGGTGGGTGGTGGGGTGGAGAGTGCATGGGATTCCTCAGGTGCGGAGGGTGGGGGGCAAAGTTCAAGTGTCTCACCGCTCATGGCGCTTACTAATGCCTTCAACTTGTCAAATTCCTCGCCCACCCATACAGGGCACACGTTTCCCTGCACGAGAACTCTGCCGGTGGTGTGGTAGAGTGTTATGGTAATGAGAGAGCGATTTCCATGCTTCAGTTGAAGAAATGTTTTGAAAAGTTCAGGTGGAGAAGGGATGCATGATGGGACTGGCACTGTGATGATTACAAGATCTTTATTTGAGTCCGTCCATTGGTGGTAAATCTGAGCGGGAGCCTCTTGGACGTACCGCATGTAGATGACACATCTCCAAAGTGGGAGTTTGTTTTGGGTCGTGTCGAATATGACTTGAGCAGGGTCTCTGGTGTGTTTAATATGCTCCAAGTCAATGGCATATCTGGCGTGGTTGGCGCGGGTGGTGGGGCCCATTGTGGATGGTGGGTGTGGCTGGCGGATTTACACAGCCGATGCCAGCCTCTCGGCGGCCATGCTAAAAGAGAGAGGGAGAGATAGCTCGCTGCTGCGCTCAAGTGACGGCAGCGAGTATCAGGCACAGGGGCTAGCGTCAGTTACATTCCACACATAGTTCTAACTCAGACTCCGGAAATGTCTAATCACTTTGAGTAGCTGGAATGTGAGCTCGCCGCCCTCAGTCTTTCCAGCAGCGCGGTCTGTTTATCATTGCTGTCAACACGTCTAACTTACACGATGGATGAAACAGTCACTGAATCAGCTCGCGCAGCCAAGATTCTCATGCGCTTTCGCATCCTCGCATCTGCGGGCACCATGAGGATCTATGCTATAGGTTAACAGCAGCGGAAACTCGAGTCTGGCCGGTGACTGACTGCTTGGCGCCAAGCAGAAACAAAGAGTCCATGTTCCATGGGTCTAACATCCAACAGAACAGTGCATGATGAAACAAAAAAGAAACGTTAATATCTCTCGGAAAATGAATGTCACACAAACGACAAATCACAGTCCAATAGAAGTCACTATCACAAGTCACTGAGGCAAAAATCTCACATCACAGCCAAACAATGCCAACACAATTGTCACTGAAGACGGAGCGATGTGACTATGCGACTTACTCGCACTAGAGCGAGCCGAGAGAGAGAGAGAGAGAGAGAGAGATGACTGACCTTTTCTGCAGAGATTCTGTCGTACCATGTCGTCCCTGGCACCCTGTACACTGCTGGCGCCCACCAGGTAGACCTGCACACCTTTGAGGAAGCTGATAAGCTGCACCTCGCGACACAGACCGGGTTTTCAAGTGGTAAGGTCTCATTACTGCTACACGTGCTCCTGACAAACTACACATCGCGACACAAACGATAGTCAATAGTTACGGTCGACTAAATTTCCAGAATTATTTACACAAGTCGTTCAGAAATCCTGCAACATTTACCAAACTTCCTAAGTTTTCAATTGTTAAAATGTAATGCTACTGACTGACTGACGGAATGAATGAACGAGCGAACAAACGAACGAACGAACGATCGAACGAACGAACGAACGAATTAACAAACGATCGTACGAACGAACGAACGAACGAATTAACAAACGAATTAACCAACTAACGAACGAATGAACGAACGAATTAACGAACGAATTAACAAATGAAAAAAATGAAGGAATGAAGGCACGAACGAACGAACGAACGAACGAACGAAAGAATGAATGAATAAATCAATGGATGAACGAACGAACGAAAAAATAAATGAATATTTATGTTTTACGTGTGATGCGCAGGGACATCTGTCACCGTGGACGGCGGTCACGTGAGTCGCACTGGCGAAGACCTGAGCGCCACCAACGGAGTAGTCCACAAGATCGACAAAGTTCTCGTTCCTGAATCACTCAAGAGCCAACTGTAGACAGCCCTCACGCGCCGAGCCTATGGGTCGAAATTCTCAGATTTGGGAATTGACATTTGAAGACTACATTACAGCTCAGGAAATATATCGACCATGATAGTTGAAGGGTGGTGCCAGAATAGCTTGGCGCCTTTAGGCGCCAAGATATTCTGGCACCACCCTTTAGGCGCCAAGATATTTTGGCACCACCTTGAACTGTCATTTTCGATTCATACCTTGTCGTTAAAGTGATACTCACAAACCAGATAGGTGAGGCTATAGGGCAGGGCAGGGCAGGGGTATAGGGCAGGGGATCTAACTGTTGTCCAGCGCTGAGTAATTCCCCTTGGTTTGTTGTTAAAGTGATAGCTAAGTCGATTATTTTGGAGGATGTCCTATGTTTGAACCACAACAGACGTTTGAAAATGACGTTGGTCACAAACCACGTGTCTTTTGATAAAAACAGTGCGATGTCGCACGTTTGTCCGGGCTTTTAATCCGTTGTTTGCGTCAAAATGTTATGACCTACTTCCGATTTCCAGAAATCGTCTATTCTGACCAAGAAATTACGACTGACCTTCCAGCCTGTTCAGTATGATGTAATAACCAAGCCAGAAAATCTCAGTGAAAGAAAAACTGAAATTGGCTGTTTTGCCTGTTATACAATAAATTTAATTTGAAGAGTGTTTCTTACTTTCTTACTACTCTGTGTGTGTGTGTGTTTCAGTGTTTGTGTGTGTGTGTGTGTATGTGTGTGTGTCAGTGTGTGGTGTGTCTGTGTGTGCGTGCGTACTTGTGCGTTTTAGCATGTATGCCTGCGTGCGTACGAGTGCGTGTGGCATGATTTCACGAAGGACTACAATATGTAGAAAACCTCCTGTTTTCTTCATATCTTTTAAAAATAATTAAATGTACATAACGAGAAACAAACATTTTCCAGAGAAAAGAAGAAAGAAACCCAAAGATATTTTATTTCATTGTGATTTTCTTAAAACCAATTTCTTGCACGTAATGTCCACAACAAACTCTAATTTTCTACTTTGCAATCCGTGAATGTGCCAGTTTATCCGCCGAGGCCAATTATGACACGTAGTTAAACGAACATTATCGCAACACATCTATAATATAGCCTTTCCCCAAACCTTCTTCATAACTTTCATTGAGTCATACCGTCGGATTTCTCAACTTAGAGGGTTGTCTTCTTAGGACAACATAATAGCGCATAAGACAGATAGACCACGATAGTTCAAGGGTGGTGACGGGACAGCTTGGCGCTTACACTGAGGCGCCACGCTGTTCTGGCACCACCCTTCAACTGTAATGGTCAACCCGTATCTGTTGAAGGGGAGTTAATTTTGACCACTGAAAGGGAGATAATTTTGACAGCAGAAGGGGAATCAGTCCTGACCACCGAAGGTTAAAACAATCGACGTCAATGTCAAAGGTCACGGGAACAGGACCGTGTCGATCACGTGGATGACGCCATTGGTCGCTCCCACATCAGGGTTGATCACGTGGGCTCTTCCGTTAATTGTCACCACTGTACGAAAAATGAAACAATGTTGGAAGCGTTGACATACAAAAGCAAAGGGTCCCAAACGGGCCGGCCTTGTCCCGGCAAAACGACGGGCTTGTTCAGATAGCATGTCCGTTAAAAGTCCTGGTAAATCAAAGCGGCGCAGTTGCAGTGCGCCGAATTGATCAGTGTTCAGGTTATACTCTATAGGTAATAGCTGTGCCTGTCCTCCCATAACGCGCACTTCAGGACCGTCCATTATCACTCCTGATGCCGAGGACGCTAAACCCCAAACTAACCAAGAAATGACCCAGGAAGCAAAGGCCGCTCCCCAATCCCCCTGACCAACTTCCTCCTAATACCAGGGCACGGGCGTGTGCGGGACCAGTTATGACTGACGTTTGCCCGAGGGACCTCTTGCTCACTGGAAACGCGACACTGAGACACAAGACGTTGTCCTTTTCGGTAAACACTTTAACCCCTTCACCGCCAGTGGACGGAGATTGCGTTCCTGAAATCTTTTTTTTTTTTTTTTAAACTCATTCAGTCCGACGGCCGTATTTCCTGAATTTTGGAGGCGCCATCTAATGACTGTGCACCACTTGCATGAGATGGATCGACCATGATAATTCAAGGGCAGTGCCAGATTAGCTTGGCGCCGACAGGCGCCAAGCTAATCTGGCACTACCCTTGAATTATCATGGTCGATCCATCTCCTGCTGCAGGGCGTCAGGGCTGAATGGGGCGATTCAACGCCAAAGAGCCCCACAGGAACGTGGCTACACAGTGGTGTCAGCAAGAGAGGCACATCGACCCTCACGAGCGGCCCCCGCAACTGCTGGAGCTCATGAGGATCTATGTCTCTTGCAGCCTGACCGTCTTCACTTGTTCTCCCCCGTGAAAGGGTTAACCGCTTCCCTGCCTTTTCGTTTCTGAAATCTGCGTTCGCTGAACGACCTAAAAAAAACCACGGACTGTCCAAAGAACATGGACACAAAAGTTGTCTCAGCAAGAGGCATAGATCCTCACGGGCCCCCGCAGTCGGCGGGGGGCCCGTGAGGATCTATGTCTCTCGCAGTTGGATCGCGTTCACCTTTTCTCGCCAATGAAAGGGTTAAAGGTTAAGGTATGAATTCGCACGTAAGTAACCCCCGCGCGGCATTAACGAGGTTGCCTTTACGCCGATCGACTGGCAACTACGAACGACAGCGAAATCGCGGCGGAAAACCAGTGTGTACCATACGCACAGACAACACTCCGAACATCTCCAAGAGGCATAGATTCTCATGAGCCAGGAGGGCTGATGAGGATCTATGTCTCTTGGAGATGTTCCGAGTGTTGTCTATGCTTATGGCTCATGAGGATCTATGCCCTATGCTCTTGGGAGATGTCAGAGTGTGGTCTATCAGCTGATGGTAGAAAGTGCTGCCCGCCGAGGTTTCCCTCTCATTTGTTGTCAAACGAAGCCTAGCCATTATACAAGGTCGATCCGTGGTCGTAATTAATTAAAGTCCAATCCACAAATCGGGTACTGTACATACGTGCGCCATTTACGCTGAAGCGTAGTGTAGTTCCCTGGAGCGTGGTCAGCTGCATGCCGTTACTGATTCCCGCCTCCCAGTACTCTCGCGAGACCACGTGGTTCTTCAGCAAAGCTGCGCGTGACAACGCGAGAACACAGTGACATCACAATGCGTAAAAGGCCCCCGGGCCAGCGTCGGTAGGCGTTGGTCCACGCAAGCCTGTGTGCGGGCTAACGGCGGCAGACGTCGGCCCGATGGCCTTTGCGCATTGGGATTCTCGTATAACAAAATGCCCATAGTTTATTTGTGTTGCTTTATAAACAAATATCGTTATATTATTAGTCGAGATCATCGTGATTTTATAGGATTTCAAAGCAATGTATTATGACACAATCAGCCTTGGTAAAGAGAATAATCCAACGCAGAAAGAAACACGTTAGAAAAGACAGTTACAACAAAATTTATAAATATTTAAAAAAAATGACAAAGTGATAAACAAAATGACAAACAAACAAATATACAATTCGCTACTTTAGTACTTACTTTCTCGACGCACTGACAAGCTATGCAGCAAATAGTACACTTGTTTATTTGTCTATTTTTTTTAAAGGGCCTTTACCACAAATATTAATAAATTGTGTTGTAACTGTCTTTCATAAGCCGCGCGTGTTTCTTTCTTTGTTGGATTCTTCTCTGCATTCTTCTCTACACGCCTGCCTGCCAGTCACTTTTTGGTCTGGATTTCGCCTCGGTGAAGTTCACGCCTGAACATTTAAAACTCACGTTCACCTTCTACAAGCGCCTTGCAAACAAACAAACAAACAAACAAACAAACAAACAGTACCAAAAAACGCAAAACAAAACAAAGAACAGAAATAGACAACAACAACAAACCGTCATACACACCTTCAGACAGGCTACAAGCAAACAAACAAAGAAACCGACAGACGAACAAACATAGCAAAAAACAAAAAACAAACCAAACAACAAAAATAGACACACAACAACAACAAAAACCGTCATACACACCTTGAAATGCCTTGGAAACGCAGACCCAATGCGCATAAAGGTCATCTGGCTGACGTCGGCCGCCGTTGGCCCGCGCAAAGCCGTACGCGGGCCAACGGCAGCCGAGGTCGGCCCCATGACTTTGTGCGCATCGGGGACAGGCTACAAAGAAAGAAAGAAAGAAAGAAAGAAAGAAAGAAAGAAAGAAAGAAAGAAACAATAGCAAAAAACACAAAACAAAACAAACAACAAGAAATAACTACAATAACAACAACAACAAAAACTGTCATACACACCTTCAAGTTCTGAGCGGTCGGGGTTTTGAACGATAGACGTCAGGTTCGTTCTCACACGGTCAAACGCCGCATCGTTTGGAGCAAACACCGTGTACGGGCCCGTCACTGAAACACACAGGTTACGCAACTGTTGGTAGGGTTTTTAAGGACTGTGTACCAGCTATGGGAGATCTGATCAGCCATGATTCTTCGTTGCTAGATGAGTTTGGAGCCGGGGAAGGCGCTAAACTAATTTGGCACTAGCAATGAACAATCACGACCGATCAAATCTCAGTGGGTTTTTTTTCTCTATAGTTGCCTTATTGCGGCGGAGTGCAATATGTCACGTGTTCTAAGAGGCTGGGCCCACGCTACCAGAATTTGCGACTGGCAATGTGTGGTAAGCAACAATTTGCCACCTGCCACATCGGCTTCATGGCAGACGTTTCAATGTGCGCGCAATGTGTTTGTACTGACTGACCTGTCATTACCATATATGGAACAGCTCTCACGCGCCCGGTTGAAATATTCGGAGCTGCGGGAGTCCCACTGATATGCATGGGAACTCTCGGACAGGGTTGATCAATTTACTCACTGGAGACGTGCCGCATACGGATACGCAGCTATTCGCAGCGTTTCCGCCTGCGGCGCGTCTCCAATGAGTTGACAGTCTCAAAGCCGTCGCTCAGCTTCTCCGCCATTTTTTTTCCGGCTCGGAAGATGAAGAAGTGGCGCAAGAACACCGCTGATTGGCTGAGAGGCGGCAACATTGCTCCAGCCTTGCGGGCTACCACAAATAAATAGACTCGGTTTGTATCCGGTGGCAATTTGTGGCGGCAATATTGCTGGGGCCCCGCAATGCGGCAGCAACATTGCCGCCACAAAATTGCGCCCGGCAATAGGTGTTTGTGGTAGCGTGTGCCCAGCTTCTAAGCACCATCGGAAATGTCTAAATTTCACAAGATTACAGCGGTGTTGTGTTGAAATTGTGCGTATATGTATCAACCTTTTCATCAACGAGAAAAAAACAGAATGAACATGATCCAACTGCAACTGAGAGACATAGATCTTCATGAGCTCCCGCATCTGTGGGGGCTCATGAGGATCTATATCTCTTGCAGACCATTTCGAAGCTGAATCAGTCACCGAGTCCATGCCAGTTTCTGGGACGGCTGGGACTCTTTGGCGTCGAAGGAACGAAGACTGCAGACTGCCAGAGACACAATCCGCGTCACTCAAATGGCAGTGAACGAGTGAAACCATTAACTCGCGTCAGTGAAGACAAATTATGTTTCGGAAATTGTGGCAAATTCAGCCATGTTTCTTTGACAGTTGTGGATCATTGACGTTGAATATAAAATGATTTTAAAACTGACACAATCTGCGTCCAAGGACAGTGAAGGGTATTGTTAAAGTACCATTACGCGTAAATCTGAAGACACATTTCAGCGCCGTTTGTGTTTGTTATGCCTTGTCCACACACCTAATGACTTTTAACAGCAGTTGGGACACGTAGAAGAAAAAGCACACGCGAAATCCCACTTATTTGTTCTGCCCTGCCTTTAGCGCGTCAACCTGTTGTTTGTTTGTTTTTTAGCTGTTTCTCATACTGAAAGCCTTGTATTTTTAGAACGGAGTGGAGTCACTGTCAGATTACTTGATAAAAAGACGAAGTGTGCTGAACCAGATTTCCCTGTGTCTGAATGAACCATAGCTAGACCTGTGTGTAGCGTTTCGTAACCATCTGTTTCAGAAGTGTATCTTTGAACAGTTACGGCGGTAGTGGGCCATTGACGGCAGGACGCCACAAAGTCAACGTACCGCCGAGTGTCCCAAAAAGACGAGCCAGCACGAGGAAGCCGAAGAGGTCCCTGAAATCATGATCGTGTTCTGCCACGTAGGAAGCGATGGTGTCGGTGACTGGCAGCAGGATTTTGTTGATGGGGTGGACTATACCGTTCGCGAGAATCCTGTCCTGTCCCTCGATCACCGCTCCGTTCACTGTCTTCACCTGAAGTTCAGGAAGCATTACGACAGTCAGAATTAGCTATTGGCGCAACAGAACCACACTGGTTGTCTCTCGCGCTACCTCTGTACACGTACTTCTACTGCACAGTGATTGTCTCCCGCGAATCGTAGAAGTACATGTAGTAGATTGAGATCCAGATTCAGAAAACTGTATTGTCACATGCCAAGCTGACGAAACGTAATTTTTCTTTTGATCCGAGATATATAAAAAAAAGAATTCTCCCATTTTATCAGTAAAAATTACATAAATGGTCTTTAATACATATCGACGTCATAAATTTTGACGTGGCCGACTCGATGTACAACAATATAACGTTTTAAGCCAAAATTTCAAGGACGACTTCCCTAGAGCAGAGCAAAATTGAACACCACCCAAATGCAAGAGGTATAGATCCTCTTGCTTAATCCACTTTGTACCTATGTTTCTTGGACGGCTGTAGGGTTTTCCAAGTTGAATGCAGAGTGCTTTCAAAAGCACAGTCTTAGTCCACTGGAAAAGAAGAAGGTGTTGTGACTTGTACGCCCTAGTACCTACCCCATTGGCGTAGACGTTGAAAGTGAGCGTGTTTCCGTTCTGGTCCATTTTCTGTGTCTGGTCTCGAATGAGGATGCCCAGAATTTGTTCATCGCTCACGTGACCGCTCAGGATTTCGCGCACGAAAGTAGCGTTTGTCAGCAGTTTGAGCTACATCAAGGAAAAACTAATTATACAGACTAAATAAAAAGTCAGCCTTTGGGGAAACACCCTCCCTCCCTCCCCACCCCCCCCCCCCCCTGCAAATTGGTTCTGGACAGATGAGTGATAGTACCCAATGCGCAAAAGGCCATTGGGCCAATGTCGGCCCCCGTTGGCCCGCGCATGGTCGTTCGCGGAGCTTTGGGCCCGATGGCTTTTGCGCACTGGGTAGTTTCAGCTGAAAAATTATGAAACATGCCGTTATTATTATTATTATTATTATTATTATTATTATTATTATTATTATTATTATTATTATTATTATTATTATTATTCTCATTATTATTATCATTATTGTTGCTCTTATTGTTATTATTATTATTATCATTATCACATACACCATTCAGTTTTGTTACAACTTATTGAAAAGTAGCTTTTGGCTACAGATGGTAACCTAGACACCGCGAGATTAATTCATTTTAAAACAACTATCGGCAGCGAGATCCGTTCAGCCAAGGTTCGCTTGCAGTGCGTTTGTTCGGCTAATTTTAGCGATGAATGTGTCTTTACCAGCCGTCATACTTGACGTGAGATGAATGTGTCTTTACCAGCCGTCATACTTGACGTGAGATGAATGTGTCTTTACCAGCCGTCATACTTGACGTGAGATGAATGTGTCTTTACCAGCCGTCATACTTGACGTGAGATGAATGTGTCTTCACCAGCCGTCGTACTTGACGTGAGCACCGGATCCCAAAATGAACACTTGACAAAATTACTTAATGGCTGAGTACATACTACACAAAAGTTACTTAGTAGGTTTCACATATTGGTATGAACTGGTGTTTATATTCGGTCAGCAAGAGGCATAGATCCTCATGAGCCCCCGCTGTTGCCGGGGCTCATGAGGATCTACACCTCTTGCAGATGGGCCATGCCGCTCGTCTGCTCCCCGGCAGTGAAGAAGTAGGTGAAGAGTTAAGAGACATTATCAGCGTAAGTAACTGGTGAGAGCGTCCTCGCCCCAATCATTCAGGTAGACTAACTACGTCATCAAAAATAGTCTTCAAACGACAACTGATTGATTGATTGTACATTGCTTAACGTCCCGACAGCAACAAGGCTTTCTCAGGACGTGCCTGCACTGCTTGTGAAAAAAAACTGAACAGAAAATTGAATGTATGTCGCCAGCCGGTCAAATACTTTAAATAAACCTACAACATGGGGCCTAAATAAGGCTAAGACCATTTAGCAACACACATCCAATATCAAGAGCTACAGGCAGCGCAGACAGTAGGGAGAGTTTTAAAAAGGCAAATACAGGTGAATGGACAAAGGGTAGACAGAAACACATGCCCCAGAATAGAGAGAAAAACCCACCCTGTGGGGCTGACCAGGGTGACCCTGAGAACTAAAAAATACCTAACCCCACCCAAGTCCCCCAGGGCAGACCCGGGTGGGGTCAAACGACAACTGAACAGAAGAAACCTTTCAGCAATGTTTTAGCAGTTAGTCTTAGTTTTTAGAAAGAAATTATAGTACTGAATTTATATGGCAATATTATAAGATATTACAGTTTTTATAATGTTGTAGTAATTGTATTAGTTAAGTTTGTGTGATCTTTATAGAATTTACAATGTTGTAGTATTGAATAACATTTATTACTGTTTTTTTGTGTTTAGAGTTTTAATATGTCTTAATCTTAGTATTATAAGTCCTAAATATTTAGTATATTTTTTTAGCATGTTCAAATGTGATATTAGAATGTCTTGATATTAATTAATGTTTATTGAATGATTTTATTTTTATTGTTGCCCGCTCCCCCCCTCCCCCCCCCCCTCCCCCCCTCCCCCCCCTCCGCCCCTCCCCCCCCCCCCCCCCCCGTCCACAAAACTGTAATTGCCCTTTAACCCATTCAGCCCTGACGCACTACAGCAGGAGATGGGTCGACTATGATAATTCAAGGGTAGTGCCAGACTAGCTTGGCGCCTGTCGGCGCCAAGCTAATCTGGCACTACCCTTGAATTATCATGGTCGATCCATCTCCTGCAACGGGTGCATAGTCATTAGATGACGCCTCCACAATTTATGAAATACGGCCGTCGGGCTGAACGTGTTAAGAGATAAATAAAGTTTTTTGAATTGAATTGAATTGAATTGAATTGAATTGAATTGAAAACCTAAACACCAACAGAATAATGTACCGACACCGAGACCGAGACACCAACCAGCACAACAGAATTAAATTGTCTACATCACGCAAGACACATACAGATCTAAAAACACTAAACCCTGTCACAAGAAACCATGCTGCATCTGCAGAAACTCTGAGCACTCAGTATCAACATTGATTTAGTCAGGTCAGATTTCAACGCAAGGAAACGACAGACACCAATATAGTCAGCTAATACGAAGGAAGATATGCAAAGCACCATCCACAAACCAGATCGGTGAGGATAGCGCTGGTAGAATAGTTAGCATGCCAAGGGGAGTTACTCGTCGCTGGACTGACAAACGGTTAGATCCCCTGCCCCCTCCTATCAGGCACACATAGAACAATACGCAGGTAAATGACAAGACGATCAAATAAATAACAAGGGATGTATATGATCGTCCTGTTAGCAATTTACTTTACTTTACTTACTTACGCCTGTCACCCCTACCCGGGTATAGGCCGTCGACGAGAGACCTCCAGCAACTCCTGTCCTGTGCTTCTCCTTCGATTCTACTCCAGGTGGTTCCCAGTCTCTTGATGTCTGCTTGGAGGTCTCGACGCCAGGAGTTTCTCGGCCTACCTCTTTTCCTCTTTCCCTGGGGGTTCCATGACAATGCCTGCCTAGTGATACTGGAAGCTGGCTTTCTCAGACTGTGACCGATCCATCCCCATCTTCTTCGCCCAATTTCATTCTCTGCTGTTATCTGCTCTGTTCTCTCCCAGAGTCTGACGTTGCTGATCTTCTCTGGCCAGTGGATTTTCACTGTTAGCAATTTACCTGCGTGTTTTTCTGTGGGCTGACGATTGGGTGCCTGATACTGATAGGAGAGGGCAGGGGATCTAACCGTGCTGAGTAATTCCCCTTGGTATAACAGAATTCTCCATGCAGAAACCAGCAAAACGCGTTCATGCATATATACTGTTCAACATTGCAACAGTATCGTAAAAAGATATACTACCATTCACAGACTGAAAGACCATATACCATTCACCGCTGACAGCTGAAGTCTCGCATGCTCCGAGTACTGGCCGGTCCACAAAATGATGTTCATGGACACGGATTGAACAGGTACCAGATGAAAGACACACCAGCCTAACCCGTTCACTGCCGAGAAAATCTGAACACCACCCAAAATTAATGCAAGAGGCATTGATCCTCATGAGCCCCCGCAACAGCGGGGGCTCATGAGGATCTAAGCCTCTTGCCGGCAACTTTTTGTCTCCATGTTCCTTGGACGCCTGGGGATCTTTAGCTTTGAATGAACAAAGATTTCTGAAGCACAATCCGCGTCCACCCGAAGTGAAGTTATGCCCCTCGACTGCCAGCAGACGTGAATCACGCCACTGAAACCATCATGAAGGTCAGCATTGAAGAGGCATAGATCCTCATGAGCCCCCGCGAACGCGGGGGCTCATGAGGATCTATACCTCTTGCAGATGGGCGATGCTCAGTCGTCTGCGGGGTCCCCGGCAGTGAAGATGTCAAACTCGGAGGCGAAGTAATCACACCGCCCGAGAGAAATTAGGTCACGCATGCTGTGAACATCGTGTTTCAGCACATACCTGGAGATCCGTAGGGATTGAGGAGAAAGCTTTGTCGCTTGCCGCAAAGAGCGTGATGGGGGTGAAAACTGCAACTGGCGCGGAAAAGACTGACAACTTGAGCAAATTGATTCCTACACGATCTCTGCACTCCCCCCCCCCCCCCCTCCCCCCGACTTACCTGCATGGACGTGGGGATTTGCGCAAATGCTCGGTCTGTCGGTGCGAAAATTGTCCCCACCACTGCATCTGAAATAGGAAACGACAGTGGCGTAGGAGGGATCCCGGTAGCGTAGGAACCCGGGACCAGGTATGGCAGAGCACTAACCCCTCCGGATATTATTCATTTCATTCGTTCGTTCTATTCATTTATTCATTCATTTATTAATTTTTTTTCGCCGATCGTTTAATCACTCGTCAGTTGGTTTGTTCACGATACGTTCGTTCCTTCGTTAGCTCGTTCGTCCGTCTGTTCTTTCGTTCGTTCATTCATTCATTCATTCATTCATTCATTCATTCATTTGTTCGTTCCTTCGTTCGTTAGTTCATTTATTCAATCATGCATACATGCATTTATTCACTCATTCATTCATGCATGCATACGTGAATGAATGATTTAACCTATCACATCCTGAGGCTGATTTTGTTTCAGATTAGTGAGTTGTCCTATGAAGGCTGCAGTTCAGTTCTGACGATAGACTGACCCAAGCTGTCCTGACACCACCCTTGAACTATCATGGTCCAATTAATCTTACATGGGAGCGTATCAGCATGTAAAGGGTTAATCAGTGAACCCATCAATGAATCAGTGAATGGATATCCGCTGCCCAAGATCGCATTCTCGTCATCTTTACAAATACCGACCACTGCTAGTGAATTCCGCCTCCATGCCCGCGGCTCTGAGCAGCTCAACCAGCTGATGGAAGCCCTCATCCTCCAGGTACTTGAAGATGGTCCGACTGTCCGCCGCAATCTGCGCACGCGCGCACGTGCACAACACAGCCGTCAGCAGCACTGTTTTAAGCATCTTGAAGGCAAAGGAAGGTTTAGTGTACCGGAACTTCTTCACTCGCGGTTCAGTCGTTTGGAACGTCGGCCCAGATAATCTGGCACCTGAGAAACAGACAGGTTGTGGAGGCAATTGTTTAACCCTTTTAGTCCCACGGTCACATGTCCTAAATGTGTACTAGTTGCGGGAGATGGATCGACCATGATAATTCAAGGGTAGTGCCAGATTAGCTTGGCGCCTTCAGGCGCCAAGCAAATCTGGCACTTTCCTAGAATTATCATGGTCGATGCATCTCCTGCTGTCGGGTGTTGGGGTTAAATGGGTTAAAGTCATAGAACAAAGTACACTGAGATACAGGCGGGCCTGGTCCACATTATTTAACAGTTTCTCACTGTCGTTTCTCAGTGGTGAGGCATTCGTGTCTCAACCGCTAGCAAGGACACAAATAGAACCAATAAAACAATGCTTACGTAANAATAAATGAAAAGAAAAGGGGAGACTGCCAGTGCTAATATTTTAGGAATGTTACAAAGTAAAGTAGGTTATAGCACTGTCAGGGGAGAGAAATGTGCATGATCGATAGATCTACTGTGGCCAAAGCACAAAAAAAGAGATAGGAAAGAGAGGGGGCGCTAAGAGAGTGACTGAAAGCAATGCATATGGAAGCCCACCCGAGGGGGGGGGGGGGGGGGGCGTATCACATATCCACTGTTCCAGCCACTCAGTGCATGGAAAAATGTAAAATGTGGTTGTCATTGCAGGTAGGCAGAATTTCCTGCCTCCTCCAGTATTGCCGATGGTGTGCTGAAGAGGTCGCCAAGACCGAAACAGCTGTCCACACCGGCTAAATATCTGGACCCCCCTTGGGGGACCTAGATTTAAATTTCCATGCACTCAGTGGCTGGAACAGTGGATATGTGATACGTCCCCCTTCGGGGGGGGGGGGGGGGCTTCCATATGCATTGCTTTCAGTCACTCTCTTAGCGCCCCCTCTCTTTCCTATCTCTTTTTTTTTTTTTTTTTGTGCTTTGGCCACAGTAGATCTATGATCACTGGTCGATCATGCACATTTCTCTCCCCTGACAGTGCTATAACCTACTTTACTTTGTAACCTTCCAATGCTTACGTAAACCTTGGCACACATGGGAAATATTATCTTAGATTCGCATGAAGACATCCTCATAACCCTCTGAACTATATCCGTGTCTTTCACGTTTCTATTTTTTGACACTTATTGTTTATTGTTTAATGAAAGAGCACTTTTAAAAGCGAAGGAAACAAGGCTAAAACGTCATGACTATGTAAGGGCAAAACGTGCAAAGGTATATATTGACTATAATAGTCCCGATATAGGCATACAACTTGTAAAATACTTTATTTTAGATTGGTTAAATTAAGTATTATTCTCTAATAAGCTCTACATTTGAACCCTTTAGCTATCGGTAGCGCTTTTTATCGAGGTGATTCCTGCAGGAATCACCTCGATAAAAAGCGCTACCGATACCCAAAAGGGTTAACATATTGAAACCTGACGCACTATGGGTCGATCATGATAATTCAAGGGTAGTGCCAGGCGACAGTCGGCGCCAAGCTAATCTGGCACTGCCCTTGAATTATCATGGTCGATCCATCTCCTGCAACTGGTGCATAGTCATTAGATGACGCCTCCACAATTTGGGAAATACGGCCGTCGGGCTGAATGAGTTAAAGAAGAATAGATGTCGTAAACTAAACCATACATATCGTAAAATAGACAATAGATGTAAAATAGACGAAAGATGCCGTAAAATAGACAATAGATGTCGTAAACTAAACCATACATATCGTAAAATAGACAATAGATGTAAAATAGACGAAAGATGCCGTAAAATAGACAATAGATGTCGTAAAATAAACAATAGATGTCGTAAAATAAACAACTGATGTCGTAAAATAGACAATATATGGCGTAAAAAATAAACAATCAGCAAAGACAGGGAATCGCTCTAAAATAACAATGATAAAACATTTTTCAGACCAAAGACTGCCGGGACAAGTGTGTACAATTCAACAGATAAAAGGAAATGAAACAAACCAAAGAGAGCAAAGACTGAAACACGCAGAGAAACGATAAGTACAACAGAGTGTGTTACATTTTCGGGGTGGTAACCCGAAAATGAAATAAACTGTGTTGTACTCGTCGTTTCCACGCGTGTTTTGAAAAATAAACATACAGCCCAAAATGGACTAGACGTACTATAATGACGAGCAAAAGAAATGCTCCAAAAATGTCGCATTTCTTTTGCTCGCCAGTACTTTTTTTTTTTCTCCAAAATTAAGTTTAAAAATAAGCACATCCAATCCATTTTGTTTGAATATTTATTTTGAAAAAAGGTTTGAATCAAAAATGAGTGTATTGTACTGGTCCTTTTCAAGCGTGTTTCTGTCTTTTTGTTGGGAATTTACACGCTTGGCATTAACTTTGTGTGGATAATACAATAGATAACCAACACAAAAAATCATGCCTCGGAATATATAAAAAAGGAATTTTGATTTTGTCGTTTTACAAACGTGTTTCGTTTTTATTGGTGATTTTTTTTAAAAGCCCCTTCTATTTATTGAAGGGACGTTTTAGGACGGGTCGCGGTGGGGCAAATTTAATAGCATGTCCATGATGTCAAAGGCGGGCAGGCTAAACCTCTAACAATTGAAGTAACAAGATAAAAATTACGTCATGTCTAGTTACGCTAACTTCGCTGCTCAAATGTACATTAGGCGCGAAGCGCCGTATGTGCGTATGTATGTATGTGTGTGCGTATATATGTAAACAAAAGAATCTCTGATATTTCTGTACATACACACACTTGAAACTTGGCGAAATACTTTCTTAAGGCTAAGAGAGCCTCCGAGCATATTGTAATTGAATGTCTCATTGAAGACATAAACAACCGATTATAGGAAGTCGGTTGACCCATATTACAGTCCGTAACTTTTGTCATATTTACTTGAACTTTTGCATATAGCTAGTTTGAAGAAAGACATTAGATGTGTTCGTTAGCCAGCTTCGTATCCTTTCAACTTCTTTGGTAAACATTAATTCTTTTCAGAAAATAATTAAAACAGTAAAACACCTTGACTTCTAGAGAAAGTCAGACAGTGCCGGTGACGTAAAAGAAGCAACTCCGTAACCACACATACACTGATACTCTAATATGACGTAATATTCTCTCTCTCTCTCTCTCTCTCTCTCTCTCTCTCTCTCTCTCTCTCTCTCTCTCTCTCTCACTCTCGCTCGCTCTTTCTCACACATATGCGCGCATCTCTAAGAGGCATAGATTGTCCTGTGCCCGGAGTGCGCATGAACATCTATGCCTCTTGAGGATGTTTGGAGCGCGCGCATGCACTCACGCACACGCACACGCAAACATATACATCGACGCGCTTTCAGAAGACCAAGCAGGTGTACTTAGTATAGCATGTAGCTAGGTAAAGTCAACCTGATTTCACACAAATTATAGCAAGACTGAAATTGTACCGTGAAATTCCAGTTTTGTCACCATTTTCGCAAGTTTTGAAGCGAAAGCGAAACTCGTATCACGTTAAATATAAAATTACGTAAAAACAAAAAAATACTTCATGACAAATGACGTTTGACAAACCAATGACACATGCGCGCATCTCCAAGAGGCATAGATCCTCAAGTGCCCGGAGGGCGCATGAACATCTATAAATACAATGTTTTATTATTATTATTATTATGCCTCTTGAGGATGTTTGCAGCGCGCATGCAAACACGCACACGCACACGCACACGCATACACACACATCGACGCGCTTTCAGAAGAGCATGCAGGTGTACTTAGTATAGCACTGATGTAGCTAGGTAAAGTCAACCTGATTTCACACAAATTATAGCAAGACTGAAATTGTACCGTGAAACTCTAGTTTTGGCACCATTTTCCCTTGACGAGAAAGCGAATATCTATCTATCTATCTATCTATCTATCTATCTATCTATCTATCTATCTATCTATCTATCTATCTATCTATCTATCTATCTATCTATCTATCTATCTATCTATCTATCTATCTATCTATCTATCTATCTATCTATCTATCTATCTATCTGTCTGTCTGTCTGTCTGTCTGTCTGTCTGTCTGTCTGTCTGTCTGTCTGTCTGTCTATCTATCTATCTATCTATCTATCTATCTATCTATCTATCTATCCATCTATCCATCCATCTATATCCCGTAGTCTTGCCGACCGTTGGGGCACCACTGATGACTTGGCAACCAGCTCACTCCATTCCTCTCTGTTCTCTGCCATTATTAGCGTATCACCCAGCTTCAGTCCTGTCCACTCTGGGATATTGTCCTCCCATCTTTTCCTCTGTCTTCCTCTCCTTCGCACTCCTTGCACAGTGCCTTGCAGGATTGTTTTGGCAAGCCCTGCTGAACGCGTGACATGCCCATTTTTGCGTTTTTTCACAATGGCCAATAGGTCTTCATAGGGCCCGATGGCTTGCCTGATTATGCTTCCCACTTCCTCGTTCGTGATGTGATCTCTGTCTGAAATGCCAAGCAGCCTTCGAAAACATCGCATTTCAGTGGCTTGTATCCTCCTTTCAATGTCTGCTGTGAGGGTCCATGACTCGCAGGCATACAAAACACTGAGATGACTAAGGAGCGCATCAGTCTGATCTTGGAGCAGAGTGTGATGTTTCTGTCCTTCCATATGGTCTTCAATCTTGTCAGTGTTGTTGTTGTCTGCGCAATCCTGGACAGTATTTCTGGTTTTGATCCCTCATCTGTCACAATGGCTCCTAAGTATTTGAATTTATTAACTGTTTCTTGTTTTTGGCTTCCAATCATGACGTCAGTGCCAATGCCACTCGTGTTATTTGTCATCAGTTTGGTCTTCTCTGCACCGATTTCCATCCCATACGCAATGGCTGTACTCAGTGTCCAGCTTCTCCACCAGCTGAGCTAGCTCCTTCTCTGTTTCTGCAAGGCCATCAATGTCGTCCGCAAAGCGCAAGTTCGTGATTGTTCTGCCTCCAATACTGTCAGTTCCTTCATGATCTTTCAAAGCGTCCGTCATGATTCTTTCCAGAAAGATGTTGAAAAGAGTAGGTGAGAGCAAGCAGCCTTGTCTGACTCCGACTGTAGTCCTAAACCAGTTTCCTATTTTGCTGTTGAAGCAGACTGCGCTAGTGGCCTTGTTGTAAAGGTTTGCTATGACTTTGATCAGGTTGGCATTTATGTTGTATAGCTTCATGGTGGACCAAAGGGCTGCATGCCACACCCTGTCAAACGCTTTCTTAAAATCCACAAAGACATGATAGAGGTCTTGCTGGTGCTGGAGGTACCTCTCATATATAACTCTCAGGTTGAAGATCTGCTCAGTTGTGCTGCGCCCTGGTCTGAAGCCTGCCTGTTCCTCAGCTATGATTTCCTCTGCCTGTGGCTTTAGCCTGTTCAGTATGATCTTTAACATGACTTTGCTTGGGTGGCATATAAGACTGATCGTGCGATAATTCTGGCATTGATGTAAGCGAATCTCAGTTAACGTTAAATATAAAATTACGTAAAAAAAAAAAACAAACCCTCATGACAAATGAAGTTGTGCCCTGCGCGCGCTCCTTCAAACGTTCACTATGACGCATTGGCACATCTGCGAGGCTTTTTCAGAAAGAGATATTTCAACATCAGAATCAAGGCAAAGACAAAAGGTAGAGACCCTTGACAGCGAAGACAGCTCTCCTATAGAAGGGACTTTGTGGGTTATGGTTCATCCCATCTTGTTTTTCATATTACAAAATTGCCAAAGTTGTTTTGGCCCATATAGTTTGAACCTTTGCCTGTCGGTAGCAGCTTTTGTCGCGATGATTCACGCAGGAATCATCGCGACTAAAACCGCTACCGACAGCCAAAGAGTTAGGATAACAAGAAGTACAATGAAAACATGTGCACCCACTCAAAAACATCTGCAGCCCGTAGATAAAGCAACAAAGAGGTCATCTTTGATAATGAGAACAATTAAACTGACTTTTAACTCATTGTGCCCGAGGTACTTGATTGATTGATTCGTTCCGGGTTTAACGTCCACGGCACCGAAGTGGTAATGGACGGCCCTGAGGTACGAAATACCCACATATTGGAGTTATCCTCTGAGCACTGCATTACAGTTCAGGAGACAGATCGACCATGATAGTTCAAGGGTGGTGGCAGAATAGCTTGGCGTCTTGAATTATCATGGTCGAGCCATATCTTGCTGTGGTGTGTCGCGGGCAGAATGAGTTAAAGTATAGACCCAGACATAATTGTCGAGCGAATAAAATAGCTGACAAATAATCAACAAAAAAGAAACACCACAAGAGGCAGATTTTACCGACTCTAGTTAGGTGTTTGTCCTAAACAGAAGCCAACGAAGAAAGAAACACGCTTAGAAAAGACAGTTATAACACAGTTCATTTATAAATTGTAATGTCACTGTCTTTTCTAAGCGTGGTCCTTTCTTCGTTGGGCTATTCTCTGCATTTTAGACGCTTTGTAGTCTTTTTTTTTTTTTGTTTTTTGGGGTGTGGATGTCTTAATTTTCTTTGTTGATTAGTTCATTAAACGTACAATGGACGAAGAATTGCAGTCACCCAACCTCTAAGCCAGTGCGGATCACAGAACGAGAATGATATTGTCAATGGGCCATGAAACAGTTGCAAGGGTCAAATGTCAACTCTGACCTTTGGCCTTCACATACGGGGCTTATCTGTCTGCCGTGCTCGGTACTACAGAAATCTCGACGGTCACGATTTGGACTGGTCAAAAGGCGGACACATGTGTATGCTAGTTGAATGTCATTTTCATAGGCGGAGGTTGAGATAAGATGGATATGAAATTTAGATTTCACTGACATTGGACGTAGAATGTGTTTCTGAAGTCTTTCTATGAAGGATTTGAATTTAAACTTCACCGCGATTGGACGTAGACTGTGTTTCTGAAGTCTTTCTATGAAGGATTTAAAATTTAAACTTCACCGCGATTGGACGTAGACTGTGTTTCTGAAACCTGAGTTCCTTCAACGTCACCGATTCCCCAGACGTCAGAAGAACATGGTTACAAAGTGGTTTCAGCAAGAGGCATAGATCCTCATGAGCCCCCGCAATCGCGGGGGCTCATGAGGATCTATGTCTCTTGCAGCTGGTTAGTGCTCACGTGCAGTGACGTAAATGTCAAATAATTCTTATATCTGCAGACCTTCTCCCTGGGGTTATATAGTGTATGTCACAAGCTTTCAGCGTTGACAGAGGACCTTTAATTTTGTGCTGTATGCGTACACGTTTTTCACCACATTTAACTGTTTTTATTTAGGAACGTGATACGAGTTATACTGCGCGCAACATCACTAAATCTAACGCCCCTTCCACCCCCCTCCCTCTCCCCCCTCCCCGCCCCCCCCCCGCCCCCCCCAAAAAAAAAAAAAAAAAAATTAGAAAAGAAGAAAACGTTGTAGTGGATAATAATTTTCCAACTATTTTATGAATCAAGGTATATCTTGATGAAATAAATCTTCTAGTTCTGGGCGAACCACTGCGTACTACTGCTAGTTGAGGGATCGTGATAGCTTAGGAGTATAGCCTACTCTACACTACGCTTGATCCATTAGATACAGTATGCAAATATCCCATTTCTCCCGCTATATCTCAAAATTCACTATTTCAAATTTTTTTTTTTACATTATTAATATTACAAATGAAATTCTCGCTTCTCTCAAACATGGACATAGTTGACCTTTGCCAGATAAGGACAGATTTATACAACATTGTGATAAGACTATCTGAGAGTGACGCAAATTAGGGGACCTTTCGTTGTGCTGGGCCCTCCGATGTTTGAAAAGTCTGGATTGCTTCCATAAGCTACAGTATTTTAAAGTTTTTTTTCAGCCGTCAAAGGAATATGGATACAAAGTGGTTTCATCAAGAGGCATAGATCCTCATGAGCCCCCGGGACTTGGGGGGGCTCATGCGGATCTATACATGTTGCAGTTGGATCGTGCTTACTTTTTACGGATCCACACCTTTGTATTTTGTAAGAAGTCGAAACAGGGTGAAGGACACACCTGAGAATGACGTCAAAGTCATGACGTCATGAGTGTACACGGCAAACAAGCCACGTGCAAGCGAAGCATATGACAGAAAGAAGGAAAGGAAAATTGACTGGCTTCCCTTGCTGTGTCTCGGACAGCACAGGCCCAGTAAGCAAAAGGTCCTCGGGCCGGACGTCGGCCTGAGGGTCTTTTGTTTACTAACGAGGGGGGAGGGGGAGGGGCAAGGGGAGGGGAAGGGAGATACTGATCACAACAGTCTTAATTACTAGTTTCGTTAGGCCTTTCCATAGGCTGAAACTTTTGGGAGTTTGTGGATGCACGTGGATCGACAGATATTGTCATAATAGGCCGTCATCACAGATGAACGCATAAGTGCCTTAAACCCCAAAGCCGCATTTGCCAGATCTTGCAGCTGTGTATCACTTGCAGAAAATGGATCGACCTTGATAATTCAGTCAAAGGTAGTGCCAGATTAGCTTGGCGCCTGATGACGCCTGACAAATCTAAAAAATAAAAGAGAATAAACACACACACACACACACACACACACACACACACACACACACACACACACACACACACACACACACACACGCACACACACACACACACACACACACACACAAAATAAATAAATGAAAACACAACAACTGCGGTGAGACCAAACAAAACTAATGACAACACCAATAACACGCACACACACGCACGCACGCACGCACACACACGCACGCACGCACACACACACACACACACACACACACACACACACACACACACACACACCGAAAGAAAAAAAACACAGAGCACAGCAGAACGTCCTGAAGGGATTTATGTGCATGAAGTCCTCAGTGTGTATCAGTCATCGGTTTCTTTAACTCATTCTACCCCAACACCGAAATCCCCAAATGTTGCCGTTGTCCTCTGCAGACTGCACTCTAGTGCAGGACACAGATCGACCATGACAGTTCAAGGGTGATGCCAGACAATAGCTTGGCGCCCATAGGCGCCAAGCTATTCTGGCATCACCCTTGAACTATCATGGTCGATCCTTATTTTGCTGTGGTGTGTCTGAGGTAGAATGAGTTAACATCGGCACAGAGTTAAATTAACCAGTCGTGTACGCGGATCCAGCACGGTTAACAGCATAACGATACCCTTCTTTAGCCCTTTGTATGTCGCTAGCGGTTTTAGTCACGATGATTCCGACAGGAATAACAATAGCCTGACATCCGACAGGAATCATCGCGACTAAAACCGCGACCGACATACAAAGGGTTAAAAGGCCGACGCATATTGTACATGGACAGACGATTTTGGACAGGTCTGGCGAGACAATTGATGTGTTTAACCCTTTGGCTGTCGGTAGCGGTTTTTGTCCTGTAGGAATAGTGTCCTGTAGAAATCATCGCGACAAAAACCGCTGCCGACAGCCAAAGGGTTCAAGCCAGCTGGATACTGTGCAACAGGTAAATATAGAAAGCGCTATAGTCGCCTGTTATCCGGTACACGGCGGGCTATAAATATTGGGTCTGTTTGAAATACTCCGTCACTTTCAGGGGACCGAGATGATGTCAGCCATGACGTGGATGATGCCGTTAGTGGCGAAGATTTCTCCGTCAATCGGGTGTCCGTTCACACGGATCTCTGGAAACCAATACATGGTGGGTTTAATAATGCACAGAATAACAAAATGCAAACAAACAAACAAACAAACAAACAAACAAACAAACAAACAAACAAACAAACAAACAAACAACCCCAAACAAACAAGCAAACTTAAAAAACAAAACACCCCACAAAAACTAAAAACAACAACAATAAACAACAACACACAACACACACAAAAACAACAACAAACAAACAACCAAGCAACCAACCAACCAATCAACCAGCCAACCAACAAAAAACCCAACTAAAAAAAAACCAAAAACCCCCAAAAACAAAAACAAAGCAAAATAAAACAACAACAACAAAAACAGCAAAGCAAAACAACAACAACAAAAATAAACTAACAAACAAACTCACCGTACACAAACAATAATATAAAAGAAAACAACATAAAAACTAAAACAATACCTATATCCACCAGTAAACTTACCAACCAACAACCAACTACCCGACCAATCAATAGACCAAACGACCAACCAATTCTCGAGGTACTATTGTGTGTAATGTGAAGCTGATGACCAGAAGGTGTCGTGAGAACTCCCCCGGGCCATCCAGTCCTTCCTTCCCCGTAGGATGTCCACACTAGATCTAGTCACAATTCACCGCCAGCAACTTCAATGAAATTTTAAACAAGTGTATCTCAAACGGTCGATAATTTGGCTGACAGTGATAACCACATCTGGCCGACTAAGCACGCAAATGTGACAAGCGCTGGCTAGAGGCATATATTCTCATGAGCCCCCGCATTCGCGGGGGATCATGAGAATTTATGCCTCTTGCAGTTGAATGTTGTTCGCCAGTAATGTGGTTAACGAAGAAGTGGATGGCAAAGAAATGAAAACTGGCGAGGAAGCAGGTGAAAGCGAAGTCAGAGGAGAGAGCTGTGTATTAGGTTTTAGTAATCAATCGATCTAGTTGGTTAAAAAACACACACACGTATGCACAAACACACACACACACACACACACACACACACACACACACACACACACACACACACACACGCACACAACACACACACACACACATAAACACACACTATATATCTATCTATCTATATCCCGCAGTCTTGCCGACCGTTGGGGCACCACTGATGACTTAACAACCAGCTCCCTCCATTCCTCTCTGTTTTCTGCCATTCTCAGCGTATCGCCCAGCTTCAGTCCTGTCCACTCTGGGATATTGTCCTCCCATCTTTTCCTCTGTCTTCCTCTCCTTCGTCCTCCTTGCACAGTGCCTTGCAGGATTGTTTTGGCAAGCCCTGCTGAACGTGTGACATGCCCATACCACTTCACTTTGCGTTTCCTCACAATGGCTAATAAGTCTTCATAGGGCCCGATGGCTTGCCTGATTCTGCTTCCCACTTCCTCGTTTGTGATGTGATCTCTGTATGAGATGCCAAGCAGCCTTCGAAAACATCTCATTTCAGTGGCTTGTATCCTCCTTTCAAGGTCTGCTGTGAGGGTCCATGACTCGCAGGCATACAAGAACACTGAGATGACTAAGGAGCGCATCAGTCTGATCTTGGAGCAGAGTGTGATGTTTCTGTCCTTCCATATCGTCTTCAATCTTGTCAGTGCTGTTATTGTCTGCGCAATCCTGGACAGTATTTCTGGTTTTGATCCCTCATCTGTCACAATGGCTCCTAAGTATTTGAATTTCTTAACTGTTTCCAGTTTTTGGCCTCCAACCATGATTTCAGAGCCAATGCCACTGGCGTTATTGGTCATCAGTTTGGTCTTCTCTGCACTGATTTCCATCCCATATGCAATGGCTGTACTATCCAGCTTTTCCACCAGCTGAGCTGGCTCCTTCTCTGTTCCTGCAAGGCCATCAATGTCGTCCGCAAAGCGCAAGTTCGTGATTGTTCTGCCTCCAATACTGACAGTTCCTTCATGATCTTTCAGAGCGTCCGTCATGATTCTTTCCAGGAAGATGTTGAAAAGAGTAGGTGAGAGCAAGCAGCCTTGTCTGACTCCAACTGTAGTCCTAAACCAGCTTCCTATTTTGCCGTTGAAGCAGACTGCGCTAGTGGCCTTGTTGTAAAGGTTTGCTATGACTTTGATCGGGTTGGCATTTATGTTGTATAGCTTCATGGTGGACCAAAGGGCTGCATGCCACACCCTGTCAAACGCTTTCTTAAAATCCACAAAGACATGATAGAGGTCCTGCCGGTGCTGGAGGTATCTCTCACATAGAACTCTCAGGTTGAAGATCTGCTCAGTTGTGCTGCGCCCTGGTCTGAAGCCTGCCTGTTCCTCAGCTATGATTTCCTCTGCCTGTGGCTTCAGCCTGTTCAGTAGGATCTTTAACATGACTTTGCTTGGGTGTGATATAAGACTGATCGTGCGATAGTTCTGGCATTGATGTAAGTTGCCTTTTTTGGGGAGAGTTATTATAAGTGATTGGGTCCATGGTGTGGGCCAATCCCCTGACTGCCAGATCTTATTGCAGATTGTTAGTAAGGCGCTTATCGTGTCTTCTCCCCCTTCTTGGACTAGCTCTGCAGGGATGTTGTCTGCTCCTGCTGCCTTCCCTTTTTTTAAGCGACTTCACTGCAGCCTCTGCTTCTTCTCGGAGGATGGGATAGTTGCCATTGTTGGTCACTGGTGGGTTGATAAGTATGCCTGGGTCCCCTGCAGCTCGGTGGTTGTACAAATCTGAGCAGTACTCTGTCCATCTCTTCAGTATGTCTTGGTCTTCCATAAGACAGTTCCCTTCACTGTCTTGAATGATCGAGGAGCGTCCTTGTTTTACACTGGTCAGGTCTTTCACCAGCTGGTATGCTTTTTTGCTATTATTTTTGTTCAGATTTTCTTCTACGTGTTTACACTGATCTTCAATCTACTTATTCTTTGCCTTTTTCATGCTTTTCTTGATATCCTGGTTAATTTCCCTGTATTGTTTAGCTCCTTCTACCTCTGATTTCTTTTTCTTTAATTCTCGACGCTTGTCACATAGAACAAAGATGTCAGCTGTAACCCAAGGTTTCTTTGCTTGTCGGTGTTTGCCAAGGATCTCACTGGCTGTTTGGGTTACAACAGTGTTAAATGTGTCAATCAGTGTGTCCACGTCCGTGTCTTCTGCACCTAGAAATAGCAGTGGTGCGAATTTTCCTCCTATCTTTGCCTGAAAGGCTTCCGCTACCTCTGGGTCTTTCAGCTTCTCGAGGTCAAACTTGATTCTGGTGGGACCCTGCTTGTTGACCTTCTTTAGGCGGAGTCGGAAGGTCATCATCACTAAGTCATGGTCGCTTCCAATGTCTGCTACTGGAAAACTTCTTGTCTTGGCAATGTTCACACTGGTTTGGAAGCGTCTCTTCACCATGATGTAGTCAATTTGGTTATGGTGCTCTCCGTTCGGGCTGTGCCATGTCCACCTTCTGGGTGCTTTGTGCGGGCCAAACGTGTTCATCAGCTTATCGTTTGAACTGGCAAATTCCAGGAGCCTTAAGCCTCTGTCGTTGGTCTCTGCATTGCAGTAGCGTCCGCATGTGCCTTTCCAGTTCCTAGCAGCATCCTCTCCTATTTTGGCATTCCAGTCTCCCTGCACCACAAGAATGTCTTTCTTGGGGGTTTGGTCCAGAACTTCTTGCAGTTGGTCATAGAAGTCTTCTATTTCCTCATCGCCATAGTCTGTTGTTGGGGCACAAACACACACACACAAACATAAATACACAAAAAACCCACCCCCTCCAAAAAACAAAAAATAAATAAATAAATAAATAAATAAGATTGAAAGGGGGTGGGTGGGGCTCGGGGCGGAGAGGGGTGGGGGTGGGGGTGGGGGGTTGGGGGGAGGGCTGTGGGTGAGAATGGGGGTGTTGAAATACAAGTGACTGGAAGCAGTGAATGACAAAACCAAAATTTCCATATCATGGACAATACAGGTATTGTATTGTATTGTATTGTATTGTATTGTATTGTACAGCCCCCCCCCCCACCCCCGCATTCACTGCTTCCAATAATTTACCCCCCCCCCCCCCCAACAGGCCCCCCCTCCTTCTGTGTTTCCTATCCATCTTTTTTCTTTTCGTGTTTTTCCTTCATTGACCAAATAGATCTACGATCACTGGTCAATAAAGTATAGTTTTCTCCCCTGACAGTGCTTTAACCTACCTCCTTGGCAGTGCTCCTTAATTATTAGCACCGACAGTCACAACCCCTTTAGTTTCGTTTGTGATGACGTAGAAACACTCACGTGAGCCATTGCGCGAAATTCGAAGCTGGTGCCCAGACAGTGTGGTGAGAACACTCCCGTCCAACAGACCCGGCTTGAAGTAAGTGCCGTTCACCACGTGGTTCTGCAGCAGTTCTGGTTCAAACAGAATCAAAGATGAAACAAGAAGACTAGAAGCGATATTCTCTAGGCAATATATATACTGACGAGCAAAAGAAATGCGACATATTTGGAATCATCGGAAACACTTCAGTGTTACGATTCCAAAAATGTCGCATTTCCTTTACTCGTCAGTAGTGTTCCAAAAATGTCGCATTTCCTTTACTCGTCAGTAGTGTTCCAAAAATGTCGCATTTCCTTTACTCGTCAGTAGTGTTCCAAAAATGTCGCATTTCCTTTACTCGTCAGTAGTGTTCCAAAAATGTCGCATTTCCTTTACTCGTCAGTAGTGTTCCAAAAATGTCGCATCTCTTATGCTCGTCAGTATTTGTAAATAGCTCATAATGTTTTTTTCTTCTTCCCGATAATACTGCGCAAAAGACTAACTTCAAGCGGCCTACTCAAGGCACTACAGGTTTAACCCCTTCCCTGCCACTGTATGTACTTTTTTTGTTTCTGAATCTCAACGATCAAAAGTCACAACCGTCAGAGACAAATGGATATAAATTGGTCTCAGCATGAGGCATAAATCGGCGGCGATCAGGGGCTCATGAGGATCTTTGTCTCTAGCCAGTTTGTGGTGATGATGATGTTAGAAAGGGATAGGGACTTCCAGCTCTCGCTGATTTCGTCCAGGGGGGGTGGGCCAGGGGAGTTGGGGGGGGGGGGGCGGGCTGTCTCGCTGTCTGTCTGCCGCTCCGTCGCGCAGCCGGCTGGTGGTAGTGCCGGGGCCGGGTGGTTGGTGGTGGAGGAGGCAGGTGGTGTGGCCGGGGGTCCGTTGTTTAGTGCCAGGCTGGGGGGTGTTGCTACGCCAACCACTCTAGCAGCTGTTGGATGAGTGGTGGCGGGGGTGGTGGTGGCCGGGAGAACCGTTGCTGGCTGAGGTGTGGTCTGGGGAGGTTAGGTGGTGGTGGTGGCGGCCAGTTGATCCTTGGTCGGGGGGTCGGGCGCTGGAATGGACGGGGTGGGTGGCGGTGTTGAGGTGGTAGGCGGAGGTGTGGTGGCGGCGTGGGGAGCAGTGGTGGGCGCTGGTGCCGGAAGCGTTTTGGTGGTCGGTGGCGTCTTCTTAGTCGCTGGCCGGTGACTTGACCGTTGCCTGACTGTTGGGGGGCCGGGTCTGTGGCTGTGGTTTGAAGGGTGGTGATGGTCGGTGTTGGCGCCGGTGGGGCCTCGGTTGCCGTGCCCATCTCTTGGGTAGTGGGTACTGGTGCTGTGTTGCCACACCCTGTGTCTCTGGTGGCGGGAGGCGGCATAGTGTCGGTCTCCTTGTTGGCTGTCCGTGGGGTGTCTGGTGTTGCTTGGCTCTCCGTGTGGGTCGTGGGGGCCACAGCCTGGCTAGTTGAGTCTTGCGTCTTCGGTGGTTCTAAGTCCTTGATGGCGCCCGAGTGCACTAGCCACCGGGCGGCGACCTCGGTGGTAGGGGTCGCCATCTACTGCCGATATGATGGGAACGGCATCATGGAGGAGGAGCACCAGCTCCTCAAAGTCGATTCCCCGGAGCCGAGTCCCCTCCTCCTCCGATGATGCCGGCCGCTCCCGAGTTAGAGATTCGGGAATGACGACCGGCGGTGGGGAGGGTGGGGAGTCCGGCCCCGAAGACATCTCCGTCGGGCTCTGGGGATCCTCTTCATATTGGGTGGGTAGCTGGTGGCTGGCTTTTTCATCTTGGTTTGGAGGGCTGCGCATTCTGTCCAAGAATGAGTCCATTTGTGGAAAAAATCCCCTTGGTGGCACGGTTGGCGCAAGTCTCTGGAATGATTCTCGTAGACTTTGTTCGAAATCTTCCACTGTCCGTGGCGTTCTGCGGGTTATTGGTTGCTGCGGCGCCTGGGGGGGGGGGGAGGGGGGGAGTCCCCCACCTGTTCCCAGTATGCCCGCGTAGGTTGATCTTGGTCCTGTGGCCGTATCGGCGGGGAGAGAGGGGGCTTATAGCTCCTCGTCTCCCGCCTGGCCGGTGGCTGTGTTCTCTGCGCTGAGGGAAAAGGTGGAGGTGTACTCTTCCACCTGTTCCCTGTTCGTCTTGCGTCTGTTCTTTTTCCCTTTGTCCATCGCTGGGCTGGCTGGCTTGCTTGCTTGAGCTGACTTTGTCGCTGGCTGGCTTGCTTTGTGGGAGAGAGCGGTGAGCCGTCCTCTCTCCTTCGCTGCTGAACGCCGAATGATGTTTGTTGGTTGGTTGGTTGGTTAGTTCGGGTTTAACGTCCACAGCACCGAGGTGATCATGGACGGCCCTGACGGGCGGGTTATGGGGGACAGGGAAATCTATTGCCTATGGAGTACGACCTGAACACTGATCAACTCAGGCGCACTCCACTTGTGCCACTTTGATTTACCAGGACCTTTCAACGGACATGACAATTGAACAAATCCGTTTTTTCCCCTGGATATGATGTTTGTCGGAGCGGTGCCCTTTAAATACCGGCGCTGTACTATGGCGACGGGCCCCCAGGTGCAGCTTTGACTGCTGTTTTTATGTAGCCTAGATCTGAGATCATTTCTCTGTCGACGGTATTTTGTTTCTGTTGTTAACCTGTACTTCATGTACTAGCTTTAGTCAAGTAGGAACTTTACGAAAGAACATGTAATAGTGTGTTCAGGAGACATAGGGTTGTCTTAGTATTCTGCTTTGTCAGGACGGTTCGTGTCGGGATGAGGCCACTGGCGCCGCGCGGCCATTAGATGCCTTGGCGACGGGCTTCACCCGTCTCTAGTCATTGTCCATTGTGTAGCTCTGTTATTGTCCATTTGTTTGTATACTGTTGTGTGAGTGATTGCGAGTTGCACTTGAGGTGGGGAGACGAATTTCTCTTTTCGAGATAATAAAGTATTCTTATTCTTATTATTCTTATTTTTAGTTGGATCATGTTCACTTTTCTCGACGGTGAAGGGGTTAATGGGTCGCAACATCTCCTTTATAATGTCTGACAATAACGCCGGACAAAAGGACTCACTTAAATTACGAAGTTTGAATGTCGTAAAATAAAAGATTTTTTCTGCTCTTCTTCTCCTCTGCACGCAGGAGAGTTCCTTCCGTTACGCTCTAAAGTCAGTCGATTGTGACAAGAAGGGTAGAAAGGTCTTAACTGAAGCAAGACAACATTGATGACCCGCTGTATCGGCGAATTTTAGCAATCAAAGCCTGTCATGGGCAGATCGCTTTAAATGTTGTAAAAATGAAGGATTTTCAGAATTTTGTTTTATCCTTAGCTGTACGGGAGCTTTCCCTGGCGTGCTAAAGGTCAGATAGGACACCCCTGTCACGTGTGCCCATTCACTTGTCGCTTGTGGAAAGAAAACAAAAAGGGGATACAGCAGTCTCGGCAGTCACCATTTGAGTCAGGATTTCTACACAAAGAGCGCAGTAACATAATTACCCCCAAGGAAGATGGCTGCGAGGCGAGGTGGTCTCAGCAAGAGGCGTAGATCCACATGAGCCCCCGCAGTCGCGGGGTTCATGAGGATCTATGCCTCTTGCAGCTGGATCGTGTTGACCCTTCCTCGGCAGTCAAGGGATTAACAACGCGCCTGGCCAGTCCAGTCACCTGGATGTCGTCCTTTGGTCACAGGCACGGATAGCTTACCTCTCCATCTGATGAGGTCGGTGAACATGCTCTGGGTGGTAGGGAAGTGCCTTCTGAACGCCGCGTTGGTCGGTGCGAAAAGGGTGATGCCCTCCACTGCGAAACAGAAGCGTGTGCTGGTCTGTGATTTTAGTCCTTACGGCCTGTCGGCCGTAAGGACCAAAATCGCAGACCAGCACACGAATAGTGGTCAACTTAAAACGCTCCCGACTCCGAAAATTTCTTGTAATTTGTCATGGTATAGATCTGTCTGTGTGCACACAGGCACTGTATTCAAACTACTGATCTTCACTCTTAATCGTTAACTCAGTTAAAGGCGCCCCGCATCAACAGTTGCCGTGGCAACGCTGTGCGATACTTTCGCCTTGGAAGAGTGAACTCTGAGCTGGCATACCTCGCTTAATCCTGGGTGTAAATGTACACAGTGCTTTTGAAAACTCTCCATTCCAAGGTGTGCCATAATCACAGACCAAAAGGAAAACAAACTTAGAGAGAGCTACCCCAAAACTGCATGTTTTGTATTTAACGCATTTTACCCTAGGACCGAAATCCCGAAATTTTAAAGGTGCATTACAATTCTAGAGACAGATCGAGCATAATAGTTCAAGGATGGTGCCAGAATAGCTTAGCGCCTATGGGCTATTCTGGCACCACCCATGAACTATCATGCTCGACCTATGTCTTGGTGTGGTGTGTCCGGGTTGAACGAGTTAAGCTTTATATGCCGAAACTGAAGTCACCTGCCGAGTCCACCGAGATGGTATTCTTAGGTGCATTTCTACACGTCTCCTTTTTTTGTCTGTGTACACCTCGGCATGAATGGACCCTGTGCAAAAAACGTACATTTGCCCTGTGTACATCTACACCTAAGATAAGGGGAGGTATACCAAATCAGCCTCAATAACACCTAATATTGACTTTCGCAACTCAGAGAGGCGTCTGAAAGACGTGTGCCACTCGTAGGAAAATGAATCGGCCATGATGGTTCAAGGGTAGTGTCAGATTAGCTTGGCCCTACCCTTGAACATTCATGGCCGACCCATCTCTTACTGGGGTGTATTGACAGTGAATGTGTCAACAACAAAAAAACCATAAAAACATTTCAATCATAGTTTTCTATACAGTTTGCAGGTGTACTCTCCAGATGGAGACATACTTAGTGAGTACACCACAAGTACACTTCTATTCAAATGAGACGCCAAGCACAAGTACACCATGCCAAGCACAAGTACACCATGCCAAGCACAAGTACACCACGCCAAGCACAAGTACACCATGCCAAGCACAAGTACACCATGCCAAGCACAAGTACACCATGCCAAGCACAAGTACACCATGCCAAGCACAAGTACACCATGCCAAGCATCTCATTTGAATAGAAGTGTACTTGTGTTGTACTCCCCCAGTGAGTCTATCTGGGGAGTACTCCCGTAACAGGGGCGGTCCAATTACCTCGAAAGGCGCGGGGGGAGGGGGGAGGGGAGGTTCCAACTGTGTGTTTGGGACCTTTATCTTGTCAAAAAAGACACAAAAGGCCTCCCGAAGCGAGACCGTGATCTCCCAGTTGCTGTAAAATCATAAAACGGGAGGGGGTTGGGGGGGGGGGGGTAGGGGTGGCTAAGGGCGTGTCCGTCACACACACACACACACCCCACCCCAGATCCGCCCCTGCACAAACGGTACGGATCCCTGCACGTACACTCCAGCTCCTCCAGTATATTGGTGAGGGCCATAGCTGCCGCCAAGTCCTCAAACTCTGCATCGTCTGTCAGAATCTGCCGCAAGATGTCGCCTTCCGCCGGGAGGACGACGTCATCGATTGCGTGCACGACGCCATTTTTCAGCACTACGTCACCCGACACAATGGGGGCGCCACTTGCCGTGAACGTGTTGCCCTGAAAAATGAATCGCGCTAAATATAAAGAAGAAGGGCCTGTACCCAGTAAACAAAGGTATTCGGGCCGACGTCGGCCGCAGAGGCCCGCGCACAACTCAGTTGCATCTTTCTATCACAAAAAGATATGTTGCAGTTAATCTCGGTTAGTTATTTGGGTCTAACGCCGAGCAGGCGACTAAAGCCATCTCACGGCGGAGATATGTTGCATATTGTATACTTTGTCTGTAAGTCTATAGTTTTGGAAAAAAGAGTTTTTACTCAAAATATTAACACATTCTGCTCCAGGACCGAAATATGCAAATTGTGAAGTTGCCCCCTGAAGACTGTATTACACTTCTGGAAACAGATCGAGCATGATAGTTCAAGGGTTGTGCCAGAATAACTTGGCGCCTATGTGCGGAAAGCTATTCTGAGACAACCCTTGAACTATCAAGCTCGGTCCATGACTTGCCGTGGCGTGTCGGCGTTGAATGATTGCTGTAATTGTATTCTCTGGATGTGTTTCTTCCTTTGTTGGGTTGCTCTATGCAGGAGTGTAGTTTCCCAGGCTTAAAGTAGCACGTATAAGGAGAATGTGAGAGATAGAAACTCTGTCCATTGAGAATGATATAAGTGAGTAGAATGTATGATGGAGGTGGCGGGTTGGCAAATTCTTTTTTTGTTGTTGTTGTTTCTAACCCCTTCGGTGCCAGTAGATGCAAAATCATTTCATTCGAAAGCAGGGCCAATTCAAAAAGTTAGTTAGTTATTTGGGTGTAACGCCGAGCAGGCGACTAAGGCCATCTCACGGCGGGTCAATTAAACAAGGCATATCTCCATAAATCCAAGGAACACAGGTATGTGACAAAGGTCGGCAAGAGGCAAAGAACCTCATGAGCCCCCGCGTCAGCGGGGGCTCATGAGGTTCTTTGCCTCTTGCAGTTGGGTGGTGGTCGCATTTTATAACAGTGAAGGGGTCCACCATGAAGGGTTCCACCACAGAACTCTAATACATGTAGCATGTGTCCTCTGTTGGGTCCCAACCTCGGCGTCGACCCAACATCGGCTAAAGTGACGCCACTAGTAAGGTATTTTAACTTGTGAGCATTATATGTCACTCTGGCCGAGGTTGGGTCGACGCTGAGGTTGGGACCCAACATCCTCACTTGGTTGTACAGGTTGAACCGGATCTGGTTTCCCTCCAGTGTTCTCTCCAGCCTCTCGTTGTACATGAAGAGAGAGATGAAGGCTGAGTCCAGCACGTGGCCCATGATCACTCTCTGAAGCAGGCGAGGTTCGGACATGATGTAGTTCAGGAGGGCCTGGTCCATGCGAGTGAAGGCCGTATTGGTGGGGGCGAACAGCGTGTAGATGGCTGCACACACAGAGCATCGTCACATCACATGCACAAGGACTGTTCAAACAGTGTATGAAGACACTCACATGCACGCGGAAAACCATGGAGCCAAAGCAGGGGCGGATCAGTTACCTCGAGAGTGGGGGGGGGGGGGTTCCAAATTTCTGTTCGGGACATTCAACTTGATACAAAAGGCCTTCCCGACGCTAGACATTACTACCAGGGGCCGAAAATTTGAAAAGCGTGAGGAAGGGGGGGGGGGGGAAGGTGCGTGCGGTTTAAGAATCTTACCATTCGCCAAAATATCAAACAACGTGTGTGTGTGTGTGTGTGGGGGGGGGGGGGGGCGGGGGTCGAAACACCCCGAAAAAGGACTTTGTTATAGCATTTTCAAGAATTTTGAGTCAGGGAAATGGTTTCCGGAATCCTTGTAGCCCCCGATCCGCTCGTGCAAAGCGACCCTGCGTCAGTTAGCAGAGAAGCGGAGGGGGTGGGTGGATGGGTGGGGGGAGGGAAGTTGGTTCCATCACCGATTTAAAGATGGATTATTTGCGATTCATGGCGACGAACCGAATTCAAGAACATCATCCACGTTTCATGATGGACACAGACTTTGGCAACGAAGGGCTTAACTTCTCAAAGATGATATTCAGACATCCACTCGAGAACCACGTTTTAAACTTTGTTGCTGTTGTTGGTGGTGTTATTGTAAATATCATGCGATTGGATTTAATATGCCTGTGCTTGCAGCCATCGGTACAGTCAACATTGTGAGCGGTACCCCAAGTGCCGGCGGCTGCAGGCGCTTAATGACCACCTATAGGCGCTTAGCCCATATCATACTGAGGCTAAAAGCTTCAAATTTGTACACTGCCATATGCACGCTACATTATATATAGTACCAACAGATAATGGCTTCAGTTCAAGGGTGGCGCCAGAACTACCCTTGAACTATTTTAGTCAAACTTATTTCACACACTGGTGTATTCCGAATAATAAGGGTTAATGACCACCTAACCCATTTAACCCCAAGTCCACATTCCCCAGTGACAATGTACCAGTTGCATGAGCTTTTAGCATAATGATCCAAACCAAAGAAAATTTTGTTTGCGAGACACAATCATTTTTTATATCTTGCATGATAATTCAAGGGTAGTGCCATTTTAGCTTGGTGCCTTTCGGCGCCAAGCAAATCTGGCACTACCCTGAATTATCATGGTCGGTCCATCCTCCTGCTGTAGTGCATCTGAGCTGAATTGGTTAAAACCAAACCTCCAGGAGCCTGCAGAACGATGTCGAGGTGAGAGCTCCTGAGAATCCCCAGCAGAGTTGAGAACTGGGGCGAGTCCGTGAGGTACTGCATGATGGTGCGGCTGTCCATGCCCGCCGCCATACTGGCCACAGCCAGCAACATCGCCACGCGCAGCATTGTGTCACAAATAACTCTTTTCCAACACTAGTTTAAAAAATTTTGTAGTGATAAATTTGAAAGGAAGTTTACAATGATGTACAGCAAGGTCTTCTTGTCCAAAATGGCAGACCCTCTCCTAGATGGAGTCAATTTTGAAAAAAAAAGACAGACAGACCAGTCCAAAATGGCGTCGCAGAGAATGGCCCGTGCGGAAAGGCTTCTCAAATCAGCAGAGACCACAGAATAAAAAGAAAATTGAGGGCATGGGTTTGTGTACTTTGGATGTGTATTCGTGTAGATAAGACTGCTGTCGGCTGTATCGAGACCAGAAAAAAAGAACAGCTTATCAGAGGTAGGGGATGTACTTCTGCAAGTACAGTGGAACACGTCTTTAAAGTGTCCCGACACGAATTTCAAGCAGTAATTTTTTTTAAAATCCCCCCACCCCCGTTCCTCGGAACAAAACAAAACAAAAAAAAAAAAAAAAAAAGATAAAAAGACGAAGTTGTTCCAGAATTATAGAAATGTTCGGAGAAACAATTAACACTTTTACACCCAGAACTAAATACAATACAATAATACTTTATTAATCCCTCACGGGGAAATTCACTAATGATTTGTATTCTCTATTATGGAATCCAAGGATTAACCCTTTTGTTCATGTAGCCAGCGGTACTGTGAACGGTACCGGTGGTTACATGCACAAAGGGGTTACCCATTTAGCCTGACGCAGTACAGCAGGAGGTGGATCGACCATGATACTTCAAGGGTAGTGTCAGACGTCTTAGTTTGATGCCATCAGGCGCCAAGCTAATCTGGCACAACCCTTGAATTATCATGATCGAGCCATCAGTCTCCGGCAACTGCTGGTACATAGTCGTTCGGTGGCCGAGGAGTTAAACTGCTAGTTATTTAGCGCGTCTCAGTTTTATTCCGATAGTTTCTCCAAAGTTTCTGGTACCGTCGAAAAGTCTCATTCACAAATAGGACGCACGCCGACTCACTCTCACAGACACAGGCCACACAGGGCAATTAGGTTACGCCCCCTTTTCACACACTGTTATCTCAGTTAGCCTCTTGCAGCATAAAACTATGAACGAAGAACTTTTCTGCCAAAACAAAAAATCCACGCGGAGCACATCACAGGAGAAGCTATTTCAGCAATTCTTAAAAAAATTAAGAGTTAGCGTTTTTCACAACACTCAAATGCACTAAGTACCCCATGACAAAACTGTCGTCTGCAAGCCTGCATACAACCGTGCACATGCCCCAATTAGGCTCCCATGAACACATTAGGTCGACTAAAATTACCCAGATTTTGCTCTTTTTCACACCACCTGTCATGCCTTTTGTTGCTCAAAACGCCAAAAAAAAAGGCACACAACTGAAGTTTTACACCCTAAAAAAATGGCAAAAAGGGAGGAAATTTTTTGAACTATTTCTGGCGGAAAAGTTACTACATGCACCGGAAGCAATTGCCCTGTGTGGCCACAAGTACAGATGTGTACGTACTCAGGTTTAGCACGTGCAACTTGTATCTCGTCTACATGCAAAAGTTAACCTATTCTGCACGTGCAACTTGTCTCATCTGCATGCACAAACTAACTTACAGTGCACATTTTTTTTTATCTGGCGTGTCCCTTCGAGGCCAGTAGACAGATTGGGAAATCATTGTCAATTTAACGGCGAAGAATCCTCAGGCGTCTAAGGAACATGGATACAAAGTGGTTTCGGCAAGAGGTATAGATCCTCATGAGCCCCCGCAGTTGCGGGGGCTCATGAGGATCTATGCCTCTTGCACGTTGGATGGTGTTGAATTTTTCTTTTCAGTGAAAGGGTTAATGACACGTGTAGCACTAAGTGCGCAGTGCTCGGGAAAATTGAAATGAGACATTTAATTTATTATCGCCGGACTGTAAAGCTTAGGGTATCCATTGCCAGACTTTTTAATGCCCGTGAGAGCTGAGTAGAAAGTATTCTGTTTTCATCTCGCTATGTCGATCTAAGCCTACGGCACCTCTGTAAAGATCAGTCTAATAAGGCGCTATCCTTCATCTCATGGTCGATCCATCCGTCTCCCGTGACTTTTGAGTCGTGGCTTGCCTCTGAGATGGTTCAGGCAGGTTCGACTGTTTTTCTTCATGTTGTGGTTGGAATCTTGCTCGTGTGTACAAACTACACTGTGTAAAAAGTTAGACTACAGTACGAGTACTGCTCTACTGTCCTGAGATATTCTTTCCACGCTGATAAGAGACTTTTTGTCAATGAATAATGTGTGTGTGTGTGTGCGTGCGTGAGCGCGCGCACGCACGCACGCACGCACACACACACACACACACACACACACACAAACGCACACACACATACAACCTATGCGTTCTATTCTTGCAAGTGCTCTATGTAAGCATAGGCAGCACAGAAAATAAACGAAATAAGTAGACTACTCTATGACAACACGCACGCTCGCAGGTCTTATTAGTCTATCTAAGAACACGCACTGACACTGTGATAACGCCAGTGCACATCGCGGCTCGTAAGACGCCCAACTACAACGCTGTTGCCATGATTTTCATGATATAGCTGGAACTTTAGATCTGCGTAGTAGGCCCCTAAATGGTGCCACATACATGTCTTTTCAGTCATTAAAAAGGCAGTTTGCTTTCATTTAGGGTGAAGGGGGAAAAATGTGGTGGAAAGGGGGTAGAAACAGTGTGCGGAGAAGAGGGGGAGGATGCAGAAAGGGTGGGGGGGGGGGGGGGGGCACAAGGGTCGGGGAGGTTGCAAATAAACAGATCTCATAGTTTTCCTTTTCATGACCCAAGCCAAACGACGGGCTTGTTCAGACAGCATGTCCGTTAAAAGGTCCTAGTAAATCAAAGAGGCACAGTTGCAATACGCTTCAATTGATCAGTGTTCAGGTCGTACCCCATAGGCAATAGCTGTCCTTGTCCCCCATGGCCCCGCTGTCCCCCTTTAGGCCGAACCGTCCATTATCACCCCGGGTGCTGCGGACGTAATATCACAAACTAACCAACCAACCAACCAACCAATCAACCCTTTTCATTTCTGTTCTCCTAGAAATATTCATTTCATTAGTATGCAGTTCACACCAGAAAGGTGACTGCCAAAAAAAGACACGTTGAGCACAGCTGATTGCGCTGTGCTTGTCTTTCTAAGCGTGTTCTTTCTTTGTTGAAATTGTGTTAGCTTAAACTCATTGTGCCCGAGGTACGAAATACCCACATTTTGGAGTTATCCCCCTGAGGACTGCATGACAATTCAGGAGACCGATCGACCATGATACTTCAAGGGTGGTGGCAGAATATCTTGGCGCCTATAGGCGCCATCTATTCTGCCACCACCCTTGAACTATCATGGTCGAGCCATATCTTGCTGTGGGCAGAATGAGTTAATATGCAATATGAGCAGGTATTGTTTTTGAATAAGTCCTTAATGGTGTAGACATCTAACCAACATAAATGTAGCTCGCGAAAATCTTTCATTTATGTAAACTGTCCTTTTAGGTCATTTGCATCCCGAAACAGACTTTCACTGTCTGGGTGGGCAATGCCTCTTAGGGCAAAATCCTATATAAGAATGATAAAGCGGTACCCAACTTTCATAAATGTCACGAAAAGTTCCCACAGACAAATATCGGTCAAGCGTATCTGCCGTAACAGTCCGAAGCCACATGATTCGGACATCAACTCATTCATAGGAACATAGATGTAAATGAGCAAGAGACATATCAGCAAGAGACATAGATCCTCATGAGCCCCCGCCATTGCGGGGGCTCATGAGGATCTATGCCTCTTGCAGGATTGGGTGAAAAATGAACGTGTGTTACTCCCATTTCGTCCAGTCGGTTTTGGCCTTTTGAACTTGGCGTGATTGTGGACAGTGTGTGTACTGACCCATTGTGCGTAGTCTGTCTGTTGCAGACTTTAACAACTTTCAGGTTGTATCCTGTAAATAAGTTTTACTATAAATTAATATAATAACACTTGTTGCTAAAAAAAAATAGTCTCTTTTCCTAAGCCTTCGGTCAGCGCAAATTCTGCAATGGACCTGCGATAATGCAAGCTATGGACATGTAGCAATATCATTTGATAAACCGTTCTATCAATTTTTTATAAAAAAAATCTGGCATTGTTTCAGATAAATTCATATCTGCACGTTTAATGGTAATCGTGAAGGTGGTGGTGATGATAATGCTGCTGCTGCTGCTGTTAATGATGCGGTCAACATTATCATCATCACTGTAACAAGAATAAGAATGATGATGATGATGATGATGATGATGATGATGATGATGATGACGACGACGTAAATACCACTATAATGTTATTTTAAGATGTGTTCTATGCTTTAAAGCGACAACCTCCAGGCAATAAATGGTTTCGCAATATCTCCTTGATAAATACTGTTAGTATGTCTTACAATAAAGCTGGACAATAGGGTTAACTTAAATTATGAAGTTTAACTCTTTTGAGACGTGCCGCATCCGGATTCGCGGCTTTACGCCGCGAATCCGGATGCAACAAGACTCGAAAGAGTTAAATGTCGAAAAATGAAATACTTTTCTGCTCTTCTTCTCCTCTGTACGTAGGAGAGTTACTTCCGGTAGACTCTAAAGGCGGTGGAGAACCTCTGGTACGCGTGCCTGCCAAAATGGATTGTCAAAAGAATGGTCGATAAGTCTTATTTGAGGCAAGGACAACATTGGTAATCGGCCTTTGTGTCTGCGAATTGTAGCAATCAGAGCCCGCCGTGGGGCAGATCGCTTTAACTCATTCAGCCGCCGACGGCCGTATTTCCCAACTTTTGGAGGTGTCATCTAATGACTATGCACCAGTTGCAGGAGATGGATCGACCATGATCATTCAAGGGCAGTGCCAGATTAGCTTGGCGCCTGTCTTTAATCTGGCACTACCCTTGAATGATCATGGTCGATCCATCTCCTGCTGTAGTGCGTCAGGGCTGAATGGGTTAATGTTATTTTGAGATATCTTTGACAGTTTAGAACAAGCTTAAGGAAAAGTAACATTACATTTTTTAAAACAGACAAACAGAGAACTGCCAAACGTCAATATGAAGATGGTTGCCGTGTTGTTGATGGTGATGGTGGCGGGTTGTCGTGGTGGCAACCTGATGGACTAGATCGCCAGAGCAGGCGCCACAACGGCTTTTGACTTGCTGAATAAAACCGGGCTTGGCAAGATCACCGCCACCGGCGAGATTTTGCTGAACCCTTTGTAGATATTTCGTCTGTCTTGTACTGTGTTTGTCTTAAATGGCGTAAATCGGTGTCTGTTACGTGAGTGTGCGTGTTGGGTTTCAGTTCGCGGCGCTTTGAGTCGATTTGCCCAAAAATTGAGAAAAAGCGCCTATATAATAATGGTATTATTATTATTATTATTATTATTATTATTATTATTATTATTATTATTATTATTATTATTATTATTATTATTCCTGCAGGAATCATCGCGACAAAAACCGCTACCGACAACGGGTTAGTGTTGAAGGTGCGAAATCCACACACACACGCGCGCAAGCACGCATGCACGCACGCACGCACGCACACACACACACACACACACACACACACGCTCGCACGCACGCACACACACACGGCAAACACGCACACACACACCGTACGCACACACACAAACAAACACACACAGTTTAATTACGAACGAACGAAATAAAACAAACGAACGAAAAAACGAACGAAAGAAAAAACGCCTACGAACAAACGAACGAACGAACGCGAACAAACAAACGATCGAACGAAAGAACGACTAAAAGAACGAACGAAAAAGGAACGAAAGAAAGAAAGAACAACGAACGATCGAAGGAAAGAATGAATGAACGAAAAAAAGAAGAAGAAAAGAACGAAAGAAAGAAAGAACGAAGGAAAAAAAAAACAAACACAAGAAAGTGCACTGCCTGGCTGCGAGCAGCACTGCTAGTCGCCCCTTGTATACAGTATGGAAAGTTATCCCCCTCCAACCTTTTTCAAGTCGAGGGAGTGTATAGGAAAGCGGTTGCTTCCCTTAGATCGCTGGCATTATTGTCTGACACAATCTCTTATCTCATTCTGCCCGCGACACACCACAACAAGACATGGCTCGACCATGATAGTTCAAGGGTGATGGCAGAAGAGCTTGGCGCCTATAGGCGCCAAGCTATTCTGCCACCACCCTTGAACTATCATGGTTAATCTGTCTCCTGAATTGTAAATGCAGTCCGTCCTCAGAGGATAACTCCAAAACATATGATGTGGGTATTTCGTACCTCGGGCCGCACAATGAGTTAAACATTAGCTACATCGTGACAGTACGCACTCACGCACGCAATCACGCACAAACAAACAAGCAAAAAAGAGTGAGAAAGCACGCAGACTCAGTGATAGAAATGAATTTAACAACAACAAAATCGGACTTTTTTATGTGCTGCATTTTGTCTCGTCCATTCATTTGTTTCTTCTGTTTGTGTGTATTCTGTATTTTTTTATTTTATATATTATTTATTTATTTATTTATTTATTTATTTACTTATTTACTTATTTATTTATTTATTTATTATTGTTATATATGTATATATATATATATATATATATATATATATATATATATATATATATATATATATATATATATATATATATATATATATATATATATATATATATATATATATTATATATATATATATATATATATATATATATATATATATATATATATATATATATATATTATTTTTTTTGTCCGAGTGTCCGTCTGTCTGCCCTGTTTGTCTGACATTCTATTCTTCATTCTTCAGTCACGACTGATTTAAAATTGGAGTATCAGTGGAGTATGCCTCGTATTATACCGCCCAGTGATTTTTACGACTCTCGTTTATTTACTAGTTCTGTATTCAGTCAGGCTTCACAGGAACAACAGATCTATTGCGCCACAATAGAAACACTACGCGCCTGGCTGATCGTGGTTGTGCAACGTGCTCTAACACTGGTTCGATCGAACTCTCACCTCTAGCGCCAACAGCTGGAAATTATCGACCGAGTTGGCTGAAGGGCAGTGCCTGATTAGCTTGGCTCCTTTCCAGGCGCCAAGCTAATCAGGCACTACCCTTGAGCCATTACGATCGATCCGTCTAGACAATAACCTTCACCAAACGCATTCAAACTTCATCAGTTAATTTAAGCGAGCCCTTTTGTGCACCATTTTTGTAAGAGCATTGATACAGGAGATATTGTACAACATTGTTGTAAAAGCATTGATACAGGAGATATTGTGCAACATTGTTGTAAGAGCATTGATACAGGAGATATTGTGCAACATTATTGTATGATCATTGATACAGGAGATACTGTGCAACATTATTGTATGATCATTGATACAGGAGAAATTGTGCAACATTATTGTATGAGCATTGATACAGCAGATATTGTGCAACATTATTGTATGAGCATTGATACAGGAGATATCGTGCAACATTATTGTATGAGCATTGATACAGGAGATATTGTGCAACATTATTGTATGAGCATTGATACAGGAGATATTGTGCAACATTATTGTATGAGCATTGATACAGGAGATATCGTGCAACATTATTGTACGAGCATTGATACAGGAGATATCGTGCAACATTATTGTATGAGCATTGATACAGGAGATATCGTGCAACATTATTGTATGAGCATTGATACAGCAGATATTGTGCAACATTATTGTATGAGCATTGATACAGCAGATATTGTGCAACATTATTGTATGAGCATTGATACAGGAGATATTGTGCAACATTATTGTATGAGCATTGATACAGGAGATATCGTGCAACATTATTGTATGAGCATTGATACAGGAGATATCGTGCAACATTATTGTATGAGCATTGATACAGGAGATATCGTGCAACATTATTGTATGAGCATTGATACAGGAGATATCGTGCAACATTATTGTATGAGCATTGATACAGGAGATATCGTGCAACATTATTGTATGAGCATTGATACAGGAGATATCGTGCAACATTATTGTATGAGCATTGATACAGGAGATATCGTGCAACATTATTGTATGAGCATTAATACAGGAGATATCGTGCAACATTATTGTATGAGCATTGATACAGGAGATATCGTGCAACATTATTGTGTTATTGTATGAGCATTGATACAGGAGATATCGCGCAACATTATTGTATGAGCATTGATACAGGAGATATCGTGCAACATTATTGTATGAGCATTGATACGGGAGATATTGTGCAACATTATTGTATGAGCATTGATATGGGAGATATCGTGCAACATTATTGTATGAGCATTGATACAGGAGATATCGTGCAACATTATTGTATGAGCATTGATACAGGAGATATTTGTGCAACATTATTGTATGAGCATTGATACAGGAGATATTGTGCAACATTATTGTATGAGCATTGATACAGGAGATATCGTGCAACATTATTGTATGAGAATTGATACAGGAGATATCGTGCAACATTATTGTATGAGCATTGATACAGGAGATATCGTGCAACATTATTGTATGAGCATTGATACAGGAGATATCGTGCAACATTATTGTATGAGCATTGATACAGGAGATATTGTGCAACATTATTGTATGAGCATTGATGCAGGAGATATCGTGCAACATTATTGTATGAGCATTGATACAGGAGATATCGTGCAACATTATTGTATGAGCATTGATACAGGAGATACCATGCAACATTATTGTATGAGCATTGATACAGGAGATATCGTGCAACATTATTGTATGAGCATTGATACAGGAGATATCGTGCAACATTATTGTATGAGCATTGATACGGGAGATATTGTGCAACATTATTGTATGAGCATTGATACGGGAGATATCGTGCAACATTATTGTATGAGCATTGATACAGGAGATATTGTGCAACATTATTGTATGAGCATTGATACAGGAGATATCGTGCAACATTATTGTATGAGCATTGATACAGGAGATATTGTGCAACATTATTGTATGAGCATTGATACAGGAGATATCGTGCAACATTATTGTATGAGCATTGATACAGGAGATATTGTGCAACATTATTGTATGAGCATTGATACAGGAGATATCGTGCAACATTATTGTATGAGCATTGATACAGGAGATATTGTGCAACATTATTGTATGAGCATTGATACAGGAGATATCGTGCAACATTATTGTATGAGCATTGATACAGGAGATATTGTGCAACATTATTGTATGAGCATTGATACAGGAGATATCGTGCAACATTATTGTATGAGCATTGATACAGGAGATATCGCGCAACATTATTGTATGAGCATTGATACGGGAGATATCGTGCAACATTATTGTATGAGCATTGATACGGGAGATATCGTGCAACATTATTGTATGAGCATTGATACGGGAGATATCGTGCAACATTATTGTATGAGCATTGATACAGGAGATATCGTGCAACATTATTGTATGAGCATTGATACAGGAGATATTTGTGCAACATTATTGTATGAGCATTGATACAGGAGATATTGTGCAACATTATTGTATGAGCATTGATACAGGAGATATCGTGCAACATTATTGTATGAGAATTGATACAGGAGATATCGTGCAACATTATTGTATGAGCATTGATACAGGAGATATCGTGCAACATTATTGTATGAGCATTGATACAGGAGATATCGTGCAACATTATTGTATGAGCATTGATACAGGAGATATCGTGCAACATTATTGTATGAGCATTGATGCAGGAGATAGCGTGCAACATTATTGTATAACATTGATACAGGAGATATCGTGCAACATTATTGTATGAGCATTGATACAGGAGATATCGTGCAACATTATTGTATGAGCATTGATACGGGAGATATCGTGCAACATTATTGTATGAGCATTGATACAGGAGATATCGTGCAACATTATTGTATGAGCATTGATACAGGAGATATCGTGCAACATTATTGTATGAGCATTGATACAGGAGATATCGTGCAACATTATTGTATGAGCATTAATACAGGAGATATCGTGCAACATTGTTGTATGAGCATTGATACAGGAGATATCGCGCAACATTATTGTATGAGCATTGATACAGGAGATATCGTGCAACATTATTGTATGAGCATTGATACGGGAGATATTGTGCAACATTATTGTATGAGCATTGATATGGGAGATATCGTGCAACATTATTGTATGAGCATTGATACAGGAGATATCGTGCAACATTATTGTATGAGCATTGATACAGGAGATATTGTGCAACATTATTGTATGAGCATTGATACAGGAGATATTGTGCAACATTATTGTATGAGCATTGATACAGGAGATATCGTGCAACATTATTGTATGAGAATTGATAAAGGAGATATCGTGCAACATTATTGTATGAGCATTGATACAGGAGATATCGTGCAACATTATTGTATGAGCATTGATACAGGAGATATCGTGCAACATTATTGTATGAGCATTGATACAGGAGATATTGTGCAACATTATTGTATGATCATTGATGCAGGAGATATCGTGCAACATTATTGTATGAGCATTGATACAGGAGATATCGTGCAACATTATTGTATGAGCATTGATACAGGAGATACCATGCAACATTATTGTATGAGCATTGATACAGGAGATATCGTGCAACATTATTGTATGAGCATTGATACAGGAGATATTGTGCAACATTATTGTATGAGCATTGATACGGGAGATATTGTGCAACATTATTGTATGAGCATTGATACGGGAGATATCATGCAACATTATTGTATGAGCATTGATACAGGAGATATTGTGCAACATTATTGTATGAGCATTGATACAGGAGATATCGTGCAACATTATTGTATGAGCATTGATACAGGAGATATTGTGCAACATTATTGTATGAGCATTGATACAGGAGATATTGTGCAACATTATTGTATGAGCATTGATACAGGAGATATTGTGCAACATTATTGTATGAGCATTGATACAGGAGATATCGTGCAACATTATTGTATGAGCATTGATACAGGAGATATTGTGCAACATTATTGTATGAGCATTGATACAGGAGATATCGTGCAACATTATTGTATGAGCATTGATACAGGAGATATTGTGCAACATTATTGTATGAGCATTGATACAGGAGATATCGTGCAACATTATTATATGAGCATTGATACGGGAGATATTGTGCAACATTATTGTATGGGCATTGATACGGGAGATATCGTGCAACATTATTGTATGAGCATTGATACAGGAGATATCGTGCAACATTATTGTATGAGCATTGATACAGGAGATATTTGCAACATTATTGTATGAGCATTGATACAGGAGATATCGTGCAACATTATTGTATGAGCATTGATACAGGAGATATCGTGCAACATTATTGTATGAGCATTGATACAGGAGATATCGTGCAACATTATTGTATGAGCATTGATACAGGAGATATCGTGCAACATTATTGTATGAGCATTGATACAGGAGATATCGTGCAACATTATTGTATGAGCATTAATACAGGAGATATCGTGCAACATTATTGTATGAGCATTGATACAGGAGATATCGCGCAACATTATTGTATGAGCATTGATACAGGAGATATCGTGCAACATTATTGTATGAGCATTGATACGGGAGATATTGTGCAACATTATTGTATGAGCATTGATACGGGAGATATCGTGCAACATTATTGTATGAGCATTGATACAGGAGATATCGTGCAACATTATTGTATGAGCATTGATACAGGAGATATTTGTGCAACATTATTGTATGAGCATTGATACAGGAGATATTGTGCAACATTATTGTATGAGCATTGTTACAGGAGATATCGTGCAACATTATTGTATGAGAATTGATACAGGAGATATCGTGCAACATTATTGTATGAGCATTGATACAGGAGATATCGTGCAACATTATTGTATGAGCATTGATACAGGAGATATCGTGCAACATTATTGTATGAGCATTGATACAGGAGATATTGTGCAACATTATTGTATGAGCATTGATGCAGGAGATAGCATGCAACATTATTGTATGAGCATTGATACAGGAGATATCGTGCAACATTATTGTATGAGCATTGATACAGGAGATACCATGCAACATTATTGTATGAGCATTGATACAGGAGATATCGTGCAACATTATTGTATGAGCATTGATACAGGAGATATCGTGCAACATTATTGTATGAGCATTGATACGGGAGATATTGTGCAACATTATTGTATGAGCATTGATACGGGAGATATCGTGCAACATTATTGTATGAGCATTGATACAGGAGATATTGTGCAACATTATTGTATGAGCATTGATACAGGAGATATCGTGCAACATTATTGTATGAGCATTGATACAGGAGATATTGTGCAACATTATTGTATGAGCATTGATACAGGAGATATCGTGCAACATTATTGTATGAGCATTGATACAGGAGATATTGTGCAACATTATTGTATGAGCATTGATACAGGAGATATCGTGCAACATTATTGTATGAGCATTGATACAGGAGATATTGTGCAACATTATTGTATGAGCATTGATACAGGAGATATCGTGCAACATTATTGTATGAGCATTGATACAGGAGATATTGTGCAACATTATTGTATGAGCATTGATACAGGAGATATCGTGCAACATTATTATATGAGCATTGATACGGGAGATATTGTGCAACATTATTGTATGGGCATTGATACGGGAGATATCATGCAACATTATTGTATGAGCATTGATACAGGAGATATCGTGCAACATTATTGTATGAGCATTGATACAGGAGATATTTGTGCAACATTATTGTATGAGCATTGATACAGCAGATATTGTGCAACATTATTGTATGAGCATTGATACAGGAGATATCGTGCAACATTATTGTATGAGCATTGATACAGGATATATTGTGCAACATTATTGTATGAGCATTGATACAGGAGATATCGTGCAACATTATTGTATGAGTATTGATACAGGAGATATTGTGCAACATTATTGTATGAGCATTGATACAGGAGATATTGTGCAACATTATTGTATGAGCATTGATACAGGAGATATTGTAAACTGTTAACCCCGTATTGCCTGAATCAGGTCAGGAGAACCTAACAGAAAAAGAAACACGCTTAGAAATGACAGGTTAGGGTTTAACGTTGACGGCACCGGAGTGATAATGGACGGCCCTAACGGGCGGGTTATGATGGGGGGGTGGAGTGGGGGGGCAGGGACAGCTATTGCCTATGCAGTACGACCTGAACACTGATCAATTCGGCCGCAATGTCATTGTGCCACTTTGATTTACCGGGACATTTAACGGACATGCTATCTGAACAAGCCCGTTTGTTTTGCCGGGACTTAGAAATAACAGTTACAACACAATTTATTAATATTTCGGGGGAAAAACTCTTTTTCAAAATAGACAAACAAACAAGTGTCCAAATCAGTCGCTACTTATCTTTAAATCTATGTCTATTTTGAAATATTAATAAGCTGTGTTGTAACAGCCCTTTCTAAGCGTGTTTCTTCTCCGCTGGGTTCTTCTGTGCATTTTACACGCTTGGCAGTCATCTTTTTTTCTGGATACATTTCTGAAGCAGGTCGCTTGACGAAGAGAGATGTACCTATTTTATAACAGACGACTAGAACTGAAATGTCACGAACTTCCCATGGAAGCGAAAGGCGTTGTGGGTAAGGCTATTGTACAGAAATGACTGTATTGTGCGAAGGTATCGTAGAACGCCGTTGTGATAGACAGTTCCAGAAGATTTTTGCATAACAGAGACTTGATCTGACGAAACGGATCGTAAACACCTGCCGTGCGGTTACCACCTTGGAAAGCTGGGCAGATGGAATCAAGCATAACCATTTAACCCTTTCAGCCCCAAGGTCCCATTTCTCACATGTTGAAGGTGTTGCCAAATGACTATGTACCAGTTGCAGGACATGGATTGACCATGATAATTCAAGGGTAGTGCCAGATTAGCTTGGCGCCTATCAGCGCCAAGCTAATCTGGCACTACCCTTGAATTATCATGGTCGATCCATCTTCTGCTGTAGGGTGCTGGGGCTAAATGGGTTAAAGGCCTTTGATAGTCATGTGGATCTATACTGACGAGCAAAAGAAATGCAACATTAATTTCGGAATCATCGGAAACACTGCAGAGTCCTCTACATCAGACACTTCCAAAAGTGTCGCATTTCTTTTGCTCGCCAATATATATATATATATATATATATATATATATATATATATATATATATATATATATATATATATATATATATATATATATATATATATATATATATATATATATATATATAATATATATATATATATATATATATATATATATATATATATATATATATATATATTATATATATATATATATATATATATATATATATATATATATATATATATATATATATATATATATATATATATATATTATATATATATATATATATATATATATATATATATATATATATATATATATATATATATATAATATATATATATATATATATATATATATATATATATATTCTTTACTTTTACTTATTTCTTCTTCTTCTTTATTCTTTACTTTTAACAAAGGCGTCGCCCAAAGCCAAAAAATGCACTCAATCAGAGTAGCTCCAAAGGACGTAATTTTTTTTAATAAATTCTGAGAATGCTGTGCTAATGCCATGGAATTCCAGGCTGGTAAGCTTGCATTGTGTCATCAGGACATCAGCTGTCCTTTTGTGACTGCATCGCTTATTAGATCTTTTGAGCCTTCCACTGAACACCTATCACATAAAGCAATAGGGACTACCCCCAGAAGGGAATATTTTCTAGCAACCCCCCTCGGGGGGAAGACTGGATATTCTCCAGCGGGTGGCGGGGCGCCTGGGGGTAGTCCCTATTGCTTTATGTGATACTGAGGTGTTCAGTGGAAGGCTCAAAAGATCTAATAAGCGATGCAGTCACAAAAGGACAGCTGATGTCCTGATGACGCAATGCAAGCTTACCAGCCTGGAATTCCATGGCATTAGCACAGCATTCTCAGAATTTATTTTAAAAAATTATATATATATATATATATATATATATATATATATATATATATATATATATATATATATATATATAATATATATATATATATATATATATATATATATATATATATATATATATATATATATATATATATATATATATACGTTCTTGTTGTGAAGTGTTGCCTTAACCCCTTCATTGCCGAGAAAAAGTTAACACGATCCAACTCCAAGAGGCATAGATCCTTATGAGCCCCCGCAACTGCGAGGGCTCATGAGGATCTATGTCTCTTGCTGTGACCAATTTGTTTCCAAGTTCATTGGACGGTGTTGGCTTTTGGTCGTGGAATGAACAAAGATTTCAGAAACAAGAATGTACGTACAGCGGCAATGAAGGGGTTAATGGTGTTACATGTATCGATTTTTTACGTACTGATTTATTTATTTATTTATTTTATTTCTTTTTATTACTTACTTACTTACTTACGCCTGTCACCCCTACCCGGGTATAGGCCGTCGACGAGGGACCTCCAGCAACTCCTGTCCTGTGCTTCTCCTTCGATTCTACTCCAGGTGGTTCCCAGTCTCTTGATGTCTGCTTGGAGGTCTCGACATCAGGAGTTTCTCGGCCTACCTCTTTTCCTCTTTCCCTGGGGGTTCCATGACAATGCCTGCCTAGTGATACTGGAAGCTGGCTTTCTCAGACTGTGACCGATCCATCCCCATCTTCTTCGCCCAATTTCATTCTCTGCTGTTATCTGCTCTGTTCTCTCCCAGAGTCTGACGTTGCTGATCTTCTCTGGCCAGTGGATTTTCAAAATTCTTCTAAGGCAACTGTTTATGAAGGTCTGTACTCTGTTGACTGTGGTTTTTGTCAATCTCCAAGTCTCTGCTCCATATAAGAGAACTGCTTTTACATTGGAGTTGAAAATCCGGACTTTGGTGTGTTGTGACAGCTCTCTGGAGCTCCACACTTTTTTCAACTGGAGAAAGGCTGCTCTGGCTTTACCGATTCGTGCTCTGACATCTGCATCAGTGCCGCCTTTTTTGTCTATGATGCTCCCGAGATAGGTGAAGGACTCCACCTCCTCCAACGGGGTGCCAGCAAGCAAGACTGGTTCTTCCCTGGTTGTGTTCAGCCTCATTGTCTTTGTTTTCTGTTTGTGAATGGTGAGGCCCACTTGGGACGAGATGTCAGCAAGCCTCGTGGTCTTGTCCTGCATTTGTTGATGAGTGTGGGACAGTAATGCCAAGTCGTCTGCAAAATCGAGGTCATCAAGCTGTGTCCACAGTGTCCACTGTATTCCACTTCGTCTGTGCTCTGTGGTCATCTTCATGACCCAGTCTATGGCCAGTAGGAAGAGGAACGGAGACAGCAGACACCCCTGCCTGACACCGGTTCTGACCTGGAGCTCCCTGGTGAACTGCCCTTCATGAATCACACGACATGTCATGCCATCGTAGCTGCTCTTGATCAGGCGGACGAGCTTTGTGGGTACACCGTAGTGTCGTAGGAGTTTCCACAGAGTCTCTCGATCCACACTGTCAAATGCTTTCTCATAATCCACAAAGTTGACGTACAGCGGGGAGCTCCACTCCAGAGACTGTTCCACGATGATACGGAGAGTGGCGATCTGGTCTGTACATGATCGGTTCTTCCTGAATCCTGCTTGCTGGTCTCTCAGAGCTCTTCATTCTCTCCAGGATGATCCTGTTGAAGACCTTTCCTGGTACTGACAGCAAGGTGATTCCTCTGTAGTTGGAACACTTGCTCAGGTCACCTTTCTTGGGAAGCTTGATTAGGTACCCCTCCTTCCAGTCAGCCGGCATCACCTCCTCTTCCCAGATCTTTCCAAACAGTGGGTACAGCATCTCCACTGTTGTCTCTAGGTCTGCTTTCAGAGACTCCGCTGGGATGCCATCTGGGCCTGCTGCTTTGCCGTTCTTCAAGAATGCCACTGCTCTTCTGATCTCTTCCCGGCTGGGTCTGTCACAGCTGATGGGTAGGTCGGTCTCGGCCGGTTGGATGTCTGGGGGGTCGGGTGGGCTAGGTCTGTTCAGTAACTCTTCAAAATACTCGGCCCATCTGTTGAGTTGGTCTGCTCTGTCTGCAATAGGCTTGCCTTCTTTGTCTTTTACTGGTCTTTCTGTATGGCCATACTTGCCTGACAATCTTCTGGTAATGTCGTAGAGCTGTTTCATGTTGCCGCTGCCTGCTGCCTTTTCCGCCTCTGCTGCCAGGCTGTCTGTGTAGGCCCTCTTGTCTGCCCTGATACTACTCTTCACCTCGCGGTTGGCTTCCGAGTATTCCCCCTGTGCCCTTACTTTGGCTGCTCTCGTGCGACTGTTGTTGACAGCTGCTTTCTTCTGCTTCCTCACTTCTATCTTCTTCAAGGTCTGTGCCGACAGCCAGTCCTTGTGATGGTGTTTCCTGAACCCTACAGTGTCTTTGCAGGTTGAGTTCAGCGCCTCTCTAACTGCCTTCCACTGCTGCTCTTGGTGACCGCCTCCTCTTCATTTACTAGCTCCTGTAGCGCTTGAAACCGGTTGGACAGCACCAATTTGAACTCTTCTCTAACTCAGTTTCTCTCAGGAGGCCTACATTATAGCGCTGTCTTCTTGTTGTCTCTGTGCGGCCTTTCTTTAGCTTGAGCTTCATTTTTAAGGTAAGCAGATGGTGGTCGGAGGCGACATCTGCTCCCCTCCTCACTCGCACATCTTGAAGGGATCTTCTAAATTTCTTGCTAATGCAGATATGGTCTATTTGGTTCTCTGTTGTATGGTCAGGTGAGACCCAAGTTGCTTTGTGTATTCTTCTGTGTGGGAAGATGCTGCCTCCAATGACAAGTATTTCTTTTTATTATTTACTATTTATTTTTTATTTATTTATTTATTATTTATTTATTTATTTATTTATTTTTATTTTTTTAATTTATTATTTATCTTTATTTATTTGTATTTTTGTTCGGGGGGGGGGGGGGGGGTTCATTTATCAACGAACCTTTTTTTTTTAAACGAACTCTATCGGCGCTTCGAAGGTCGCGCTTTCAGTATCTGTAGTATGAGATGTGATTTTTTTTTTTTTAAAAGACAACCTTTGCATCGACTCCACGTCGATGCCTCTGTCATTAAGGTGTTAACACATTCGAGCCATGCCGCATCCGGATACGCGCTTTTATGCCGCGTATCCCGATGCGGCGAGACTCGAATGAGTTACCACTAAACTGTGTATCTTTAAAAATAAAAATAAAAAAACACCCGCTCTATCGACCGATTTCTTACAGTGACTCACCATTCCAACATGTTTTTCACAGCAAAATAAATTATTCCCCGCCCTAATCCTTGGAAGCAAGATGTATGGGTGTCTGCGTGTGCAGGTCTGTGATTTTGGACCTTACGGCGAAGCCGTAAGGTCTAAAATCACAGAGCAGCGCACAGTGGACAATAGGTATTGTCAAGACTGCGCTGACGCTACGGAGATATTGTGTACGTGTGTGTCCCGCAGCGCTGGGGCCGTGCGATAAAGTCTTTGAACTAACCCGCGATTTCTGCCTCCACTGGCGCGCAGGAGGAATTGAAACCCATGCAACAGCTCCAGAAATGGTTTCTATTAATTTTCTGGTGTGGGGGCTATTCATTTGACACAGCGCCGATCTCACCCACGCTTTCCTTATACCAGTTACTGTCGTCAATGACCTTAACGAATACATCGACATAAGTTAAACCATTACGATCAACATGTTCACTGTCACGTTTTTTTGCAAGAGGCATAGATCCTCATGAGCTCCCTCAGCAAAGCAACGGCTGCGGGGCTCATGAGGATCTTTGCCTCTTGCATCAGACGAAATTGGCTGATAAAAACAAATTGAACAAAGGATGACAAAGGCATTGTCTTGACAAGACAGAGAAAGGTATTTTAGGAGAGTCTCAAAGGCATACATAAATTTCAGTGTGCGTGCTTTTTTTAAGTCTTTCTTCTCACTATAAATGGAGTTCATTTTTGCCCACTGCCTAGTGATCACGTAGGGTTCAGCGTTTGAATTAAGACTGGCTAACTATTTCGGTACCAAGACATCGAAGCCGGCATGAATAAATTCAAATATACACAGCTTATCTTCTCTGTTTTTTGGGGTTTTTTTTTCGACTCGATTTCAATACACGGACATATTGGACAGTATCTAGTTCAAGGACTGGCGGAGAACCCTTGAAGTTTTTTTTTAAACATTGAGTTAACTCGTTTACTGCCGAGAAAAAGTGAACACTACCCATTTGCCCCGCAAGAGGTATAGATCCTCATGAGCCCCCGCAGTTGCGGGGGCTCATGAGGATCTATGCCTCTTGCAGAAGATCTCGGAAATCCTGTTTTGAAGGTCCACTACCGCCGTAACTGTTGAAAGATACACTTCTGTAACAGATGGCTACGAAACGCTACACACAGGGTTAGTCATGGTTCATTTAGACACAGGACAATCCAGTTCAGCACACGTCGTCTTTATATCAAGTAACCTGACAATGACTCCACTCATAAGAAAACAACGCTATCAGTACGAACACAGCTAAAAATAGATTGACACCTAAACCGGGCTGCGCAGAATAAGTAAAGTGCGACTTGATTACGCGTGTGTGTTTGCTGCATATACAAATTTTCGTTAAAGTTCATTAGATGTGTCGACAAGGCATAATTAACACAAATGGTATTGAAATGTGTCTTCATATTTACGCGAAATGTTACTTTAAGACTCTATACTTAGATTATAAAGCAAGCAGACCTACGCTACACTGCCCACCAAATGTTGTTCAACGTTTGCTAAAAAATGGTTGCAAATCACAGACCAGCACAAATTCGGGGGAGGGGGTGGGGGGTGGCGCGACTTTGAACACGCCCTAAGCAGTAGGGCCCAAATTCACAGGTCGTCACACTGCTTTACATAGGCTTCGCAAAACAAACCTTTTGCATGAAGACTTGCGACTAGTTGCCACGCATGGTTTAATGTCTCAGAGTGAAGTGTACTTCTAATTTCATTTGCAACGGGGGGGGGGGGGGGGGGGGGGAGGGGCTGGGGGGAGGCGGCGGAGAAGGCGGGTGGGGAGGAAGGGGGTGGGGGGGTGATTATGCAAAAATTCTGAATGACCTCCTCGAGGCTCTTGATGATGGCAAAGTATCTGTTCTCGCACTGTTAGACCTATCTGCTGCCTTTGATACGATTGATCATTTGTGTCACAATTTATTTTAATCATTATGCAGTATTTTCTTTCGTGGAGAACTTTCGTTCTTTGTTGTGTGTTGCGGTTATGGCATGTACTTTTTAGTGACGTCAAGAACATATGACGTAAGATGTGTGTTTGGAACATGTGACGTAGGATGTTGGTTTGAAGAGTTACGTCACTGTGAATCGTTTGGAAGACAGTCAGTCAGGAGAGATTTTTGCTCTCAGTAAAAGTTGTTTTTTTTGTGAGGTGTAGTGGGCAGAGAAATGCCGTGTTATGGTCTATGGTAGAATAGACGATTGAGAGCAGAATGCTCAGTACAGTGGTACGTAAAATTTTGTAGTTTAAGAACTACGACTAGTAACCAGATCGACTGATTAGAGTAACGAGTACCGGACCTTGTCCAACGGCCAAGATGGGCAGACAGGCCTGAAACAGTCGAAGGTTTACTTCACGCATCTTTGGGTATGTATTTGTTTATTATATAGCTGATTCGCGTTTGTTAAGTAGTAGATTCGGAAAATGTATTAGTTGTTCGGCTCTAGATCTGAGATTGTGTGATATTCGGCGCGCATCGGCGAGTTTGCGGTGTCGTCTGGCGATCGGCGCGCGGGATTGAATGGAATGATCGAAACGTTTTGTGGAGCCTGTTGATTTTGAAATGAATAATTCGTATCGTGGTGAGAGGTTATGTGTTGTGCGGAAATATGTCGTATTCGTGTGTGTGCATGATATTTCGAATTGACTGTTATTACAATATTTATTCGATGTCGGAAACGATCGGGAATCGGCGACAACGTCCGGAAGCCGTTAGCGGTCGTCATCGTTACAGTGTCGTCATTCCGGCGGAAGTAACTTTTTAGCAATGGCGGATTTCTTATGGAGAGATACGTTTTGTATGTGTTATAGATGCTTCCCTCCCCTATCACCAGCTGAGAAGTTGGATTTGTGTATGCTTCGTGTGGGAATGTGGTTAATCAACGTGGTGTGCGAGATAACAAGTTGATCCTGACGGTGTGCGTGTGGAGCTTCGACGTGTCATCGCGAGAGACAGTGCGATTATTCGACCAGTGGTGTGGCCGAATCAACAGCAGCGACGCTACATCCATCTTTATCCACGGTCGGAGTAATCAAACTGTTTGATCGTTCGAGGATCTAAGCATTAATTAGTGTCAGTTATTATCGACAGACATTGCGGAGATGTGACATCGTAGTGGAACAATAAGTGTAGGATGTGTGGTTAGTGCTGTGAACATTGTGCGAATGGTTGAGGGTGTGCGTATTTTACAGGTGCATGTATGAATTGAGTGAATATTGCGTAGGTTTGTATACGTCTTGTCTATTGTTTGTCGTGCGAATGAGAAGATCAAATCATTAAAATCGAACAAATATCCAAATATTCCGAGTGGTATATATTCTTCCTCCCTGGTGTGACAATAATTTGGGGGCTCGTCCGGGATGATTCGAACCACGGTTATTTCCAGATTCGGGATCACAATTTAGTGATAACGATTGGGAATTAATCTTGGCGATTCGAGCCACGGATATTTGTATCTATTTACACTGGCACGTAAGCTTTGGCTTGACCAATAGTATAACGATAGCGTTATCGGTTCAGGTTACTTACTGTGTAATTTTTTAGAGTAGTCTAAATTTACGCACCAGTGTAATTTTCTGTCATTACCAAAGGACACTCGGAATTGCTGGATAACCTGTGGGCGGTTGGAGGGCGTTGTTACATCGGGCGGCATTCAAGCTCCGAAGCTTCGCCATCATTATATTCATCCCTTCCGTTTATTCAGGTACCGAGTTGTGTTCGATTGTCAGCGTTAGTGGAGACTAACCGATTGCGCGGAGTGTCATACAAGTACAGAGTACAGATTATGATATTACTTTCCTTGATAATCTGTAGAGGTATACTGAACTTCCGCAGCATATTAGATTTTCCTATTTCGCATTTGTTTTGTCCTTTCGTAAAAAGAGTTAGTGGAGACTAACCGATTGCGCGGATTGTCATACAAGTACAGAGTGCAGGTTGTGATAATACTTCCCTTGATAATCTGTAGAGCTGTAACTTCCGCAGCGTAATCGATTTTTTTTAAATTTCGCATTTGTTTTATCCTTTTGTAAAATGGGTTACGCCAAAACTTGTTGACAGATCAACAAAAGTTCACGTTGATAAATGGTTATCGATAGCTTATAAACAAGCAATAGTTGAAGTCATTTTGTTGTTGCACGGATTTTGGGCGGTACAAACAAACTTAGCCGTCATGCCCGATACAAGAAGTAGTAGAACAAGATCTGAGAATCCTAGCAGATCAGAAATGGAACAAGAACCAGATATGAAAACCAGGATGCAGGCTTGGAAAGAAGAAGGGGAATTATTGAGTTTAGCGGGGAACGACTTAACTGCTTATGTTCTGGATGAGAAAAAACGTTGGTCAGAGCGACGAGAACGAGAAGCGGAGTTAGCGCGACAAGAACGAGAAGCGGAGTTAGCGCGGCAAGAACGAGAAGCGGAACGACGAGAACGAGAAGCTGAGCGTCAGACTCGATTGAGAGAATTAGAAATTCAGGCAGAAGGTCGGCGTATAGAAGGAGAACAGAACAGAAACAACAACGCGCAAGATCGACGCAGGATTAAAATCAAGTTACCATTTTTTGAAGATGGAGATGATTTAGAAGTCTTTCTATGGAAATTTGAAAAGGTCATGAGAGCAGAGCGTATTCCAGATGACGAATGGGGATTACACCTGATCGCATTGCTAAAGGGAAAAGCAGCAGAAGCTATCACGCACATGCAGCATGTTGATTTAGAAGATTTCGAACAGATTCGCAAAGAATTGCTGAAGAAGTTCCGTTTGACATCAGAAGAGTACAGAGAAAAACTGAAGAATGCCAGGAAGAAAAATGACGAAACAGCCAGAGAACTCATGAATCGGATTACGCAATGGATAACCCGATGGATCGAACTTTCAGGGAAAGAAAAGAACTTTGACAGTATCGTAGAATTATTGGCAGTGAATACCTTTTTAGACGCACTACCAAAAGAGCAAGCTACGTTCGTACGAGACAGAAGACCAGCCAACGTAGATGAGGCTACTGAAGCAGCCGAAACCTACGAGGTGTCAAGAGGAAACAGGGGACATGAGAATAGAAGTATGTTCAAGGATAACAACAGGGACAGATTTAGACACAGGGATAGTCCGTCACCTAGAAGGGATCACAGTAAGCAAGGATTGCGTGACAACAGATCACCAAACAAACACGAAAATCAATCGGTCAAGAACAGAGTATCATTTAAGATCGAATGTTTCAATTGTGGAGGACCCCACAAAGTATCAGTTTGTCCAAACAGAAAACAGAATGCGTTGTACGTACAACCTACATGTGGATCGATGCATACAGCAAGTTGCAGTTGTGCAGCCACGCACCACCAGCACCATGAAAGCATAGACCACCACGCACTGAGAGTGGGAATGCCTTACCTTGAAGAAAAGTTAGAAAGAAATCACAAAATGACGCTATGCGACACATGCAGCAAGATAAATTATCAGCCATCGTGTCAAGTAGAGATAGAAGGCAAGGAAGTGCCAGCATTGAGAGACACAGGAGCTACAATTAGTGTTGTTGATACAAAATTAGTACCAGAAAACAAGTATACAGGTGAGATGCGATCCGTGACATTTGCGTCATGCGACGTCAAGCAAGTACCTGTTGCTAGATTGTTCATGCGAACACCATTTTTTGAAGGAGATGCGGATGTACTAGTAATATCCAGACCAGCATTACCAGTTTTGATAGGGAATGCACGATTCTTGAATAAAGAGAAAACAAACACTATTCCAGTCTATCCAGTGATGAAACCTTGCTCAAAAAGAGATGCAAGCGAACAAACTGAAGACCATGTAGAAAACGTTCCAGCCGCAATGGAAAAGACTGAGACGATCACAAAGATGGAAAACATTCCAGTTGTAATGGAAAGCGCCGAGATGATCACAAAGAAACGAAGCGAATCAAACGACACGAAAACAGATGAGCAGTGTGCAGAAGTAGAAACAAGAAGCACGGCAACGAAAAGAAATCAAAAAGAGCTCAAGATCCCAGAAACAAAGATTGTTGATGTTACACCAGAGCAATTGAAACTAGCTCAAAAAGAAGATGAAACTTTGAAGAAATGCAGAGATGCAGCCGATGGGAAAAAAGAGGGAAATCAAAACAGCAAACAAACCAAATCCAAATTTAAATGGAAGAATGGAATTTTGGTACGAGAATTCACTAAAAAGGAACAGAAAAGAACGCAGATCGTTGTACCCAAGAAGTATAGACAGGGTGTCATGAAATTAGCACATGATACGCCAATGAGCGGGCATTTAAGCGTTAGGAAAACCAGAAACAGAATTTGGACTGATCTTTATTGGCCAGGAATTTGCGGTGACATACAACGGTATTGCGCATCATGCGACGTGTGTCGCCGGTCGTCCCACAAGGGCAGATAAAAAGTGTACCATGCGAATTTATTGAAAAACTACATTGAGAGAGAAGAAGCAGAAGAAGTCGCAGGGGTTAAGACTGAAGACAATGTTGAAGGTGGAAAGCACTAGTAGTAGTGCATGATGAGTGAAGGCACTAGTAGTGGTGCATGATGAATGAAAGCACTAATAGTAGTGTATGATGAGTAGCAACACTAGTAGTAGTGTATTGTGAGTGGTAGCATTAGTAGTAATGCATGATGAGTGACAGCATTAATAGTAATGCATGATGAATGGCAACACTAGTAGTAGTGTATGATGGGTAGTAACACTAGCAGTAGTGTATGATGAGTGGCGGCACTAGTAGTAGTGCGTGATGATGAGATTGCAGTTGCAGTAACATGATTTCCAGGTGAAGGTGATCAAAGGAAAAGATAATGTTGGTGCAGATTACCGTAGCCGTATCGACAGTGAAGAAAAATAAACAGATGCAGTGTTGACGTATAATGAATGTGTATGCATGTATTGAACAGTGAGGTTATAGGTAGATTACCCTTAGCCGTATTGACAGTGAAGAAAAATAAAACAGACGCGGTGTTCACGTATAACGAACGTGTATTTATGTATTTAACAGTGAGGTTATAGGGAAAGAAATGGCTATTGTCGTATATAAGATTTATTCGCAAATGATAATATGAAATTGTGTCAAGTATAGTCTAAAACTAGAGTTTTAGCTGGGAAAGGGCCTTGTGTCACAATTTATTTTAATCATTATGCAGTATTTTCTTTCGTGGAGAACTTTCGTTCTTTGTTGTGTGTTGCGGTTATGGCATGTACTTTTTAGTGACGTCAAGAACATATGACGTAAGATGTGTGTTTGGAACATGTGACGTAGGATGTTGGTTTGAAGAGTTACGTCACTGTGAATCGTTTGGAAGACAGTCAGTCAGGAGAGATTTTTGCTCTCAGTAAAAGTTGTTTTTTTTGTGAGGTGTAGTGGGCAGAGAAATGCCGTGTTATGGTCTATGGTAGAATAGACGATTGAGAGCAGAATGCTCAGTACAGTGGTACGTAAAATTTTGTAGTTTAAGAACTACGACTAGTAACCAGATCGACTGATTAGAGTAACGAGTACCGGACCTTGTCCAACGGCCAAGATGGGCAGACAGGCCTGAAACAGTCGAAGGTTTACTTCACGCATCTTTGGGTATGTATTTGTTTATTATATAGCTGATTCGCGTTTGTTAAGTAGTAGATTCGGAAAATGTATTAGTTGTTCGGCTCTAGATCTGAGATTGTGTGATATTCGGCGCGCATCGGCGAGTTTGCGGTGTCGTCTGGCGATCGGCGCGCGGGATTGAATGGAATGATCGAAACGTTTTGTGGAGCCTGTTGATTTTGAAATGAATAATTCGTATCGTGGTGAGAGGTTATGTGTTGTGCGGAAATATGTCGTATTCGTGTGTGTGCATGATATTTCGAATTGACTGTTATTACAATATTTATTCGATGTCGGAAACGATCGGGAATCGGCGACAACGTCCGGAAGCCGTTAGCGGTCGTCATCGTTACAGTGTCGTCATTCCGGCGGAAGTAACTTTTTAGCAATGGCGGATTTCTTATGGAGAGATACGTTTTGTATGTGTTATAGATGCTTCCCTCCCCTATCACCAGCTGAGAAGTTGGATTTGTGTATGCTTCGTGTGGGAATGTGGTTAATCAACGTGGTGTGCGAGATAACAAGTTGATCCTGACGGTGTGCGTGTGGAGCTTCGACGTGTCATCGCGAGAGACAGTGCGATTATTCGACCAGTGGTGTGGCCGAATCAACAGCAGCGACGCTACATCCATCTTTATCCACGGTCGGAGTAATCAAACTGTTTGATCGTTCGAGGATCTAAGCATTAATTAGTGTCAGTTATTATCGACAGACATTGCGGAGATGTGACATCGTAGTGGAACAATAAGTGTAGGATGTGTGGTTAGTGCTGTGAACATTGTGCGAATGGTTGAGGGTGTGCGTATTTTACAGGTGCATGTATGAATTGAGTGAATATTGCGTAGGTTTGTATACGTCTTGTCTATTGTTTGTCGTGCGAATGAGAAGATCAAATCATTAAAATCGAACAAATATCCAAATATTCCGAGTGGTATATATTCTTCCTCCCTGGTGTGACAATGACATTTTGCTACAACGTCTCTATTCTGTGTATGGCATTCATGAAACTGCTTTATCGTGGTTTAGATCATATCTGACAGACAGAACTCAGTGCATAGTTGTTAATGATAAACTATCCAGCCCATACCCCGTGCGCTTTGGCGTCCCACAAGGTTCAGTTCTTGGACCAGTCCTCTTTACCCTGTATGTCCAGCCACTGGCCAGTGTCTTTAACCGTTTCTCTATATCACATCATGCATTTGCAGATGATACTCAACTCCATGACTCATGTTCACCTGATCAGATCATGGACAAAATCGAGAGCCTTCAGGAGTGTGTCTTGAATACTAAGATGTGGATGACTTCAAACAAATTACAGTTGAATGACGGAAAAACTGAGGCCATGATCATTGCTTCCCCAAGGTTGACGAAGACGCTGACACTCCCCCAGTCATTACAAATCTGTGGTGCCACTGTCCCCTTCTCCCCCCATGTAAAAAATCTGGGTGTCACACTTGATAGTAACCTGTCCATGCGCCTTCATGTGAACAACGTTTGCAGATCCGCCTATACTGAACTGCGACGTATTGCTTCAGTCCGCCACTATCTGACACCTGAAGCAACTAAAGTACTTGTCTCCGCTTTTGTTTTGTCTAAATTAGACTATTGCAATGCTCTTTTGGCTGGCTGTTCCCAGTGTCTGATTGGCAAACTCCAGAAAATTCAAAACTCAGCTGCTAGGTTGATTCTTAGAGTCCCTAGATCAGATCATATCACACCCCATCTGTCTGCTCTTCACTGGTTACCTGTAACAGCTAGGATACAGTACAAAATTTCATGCATGACTCACAGTTGTATTACCTGTTCCTGCCCATACTACCTTGCCTCTCTTCTCCAGCTGTATACGCCCTCAAGACAGAATTTGCGCTCTGCTGCCGACTCTCGAGTTTTACGTATCCCTCTTGTCAAAACAAAGTCGTTTGGTGAGAGGTCATTCAGATACCAAAGCCCAGTTGTTTGGAATGACCTCCCACGCGAATTGAGATACGTGGATTCGAGAGAGGCATTCAAGCGAGCCCTAAAGACCCATATTTTTTCTGTCAGCTACAAATGACTTTGTCACACACCTGTCATGTTAATGTCATCTCTATCTATGTTAAAAGTAGTGTGTGTGTGAGTGTGTGTGTGAATGCCAGTATGAGTCCATAAGCGTAGCACTTTTGAATGGTGACTTTATAGCTTGTTTACAGTATTCGTTGTATTTTGTTTTTTGTACTTTTTGTAAATTGCATTTTTGTAATTAGTTATTTTGTACATTAGTTTTTGTTAAGCGCCTAGAGCTCTAATCTGAGGTTAGGCGCTATACAAGTACTCATTATTATTATTATTATTATTATTATTATTATTATTATTATTATTATTATTATTATTATTATTATTATTATATTATGTATAACTTTTTTCATACTGACCTATACCTTGCCCTGAATCCCTATTAATCGTCTCCGACTGAGAAAAACAGACAAAGTGAGGAAAACAAACAAATTCTGCAAGAGGCATAAATCCTCATGAGCCCCCGCAGTTGCGGGGGCTCATGAGGATCTATGCCTCTTGCTCATGGATGGAATTTAGTTTGGAAATTAGATAAGTGTGTCTTTTTTATTCTGTTACATCTGACTTCTGGTTCACCCCTTGGAGGCCATGAATTATTGCGTCTGATACTCGCACAGACAAAGCACCAGCCGACAACTGTCTTATACATTAAATCAGATCCGAAAAGGAACCAGCTACAAACGCAGGGTTGCATGAGGCTCTGTGTATCTTTCTTAGTGCCTAGTGGCGCAGAACTAAGCTCACTCATGCAACTGGGCCCTGGTGCTTGTAGGTATTGGCTGTCTCGGCGTGACAGGGTTAAATATGTTGGTTCCGAGTCGGCAAGTTCTATATTACGACTCCCGGAGTTCATTTCTAGCCCTTATTCATAACACCACAAGCAAAAGTACCGTTGCTGGGAATGTGGCATAACGCACCATTCTAGACGTGGCGTAACTTCACCTTGACTTTTATCTGGTCCCAGACAATCCCTCAGACAACCGCTGCTTTCTACACTGAAGAGGCATAGATTCTCATGAGTCCCCTGCGTCAGCAGGGGGCTCATGAGAATCTGTACCTCTTGCTGCGTTATGATGGACCCAAAATTACTCATACTCTTTGAAGAGAAAGTAGTTCTGGTTTTTGGTAGTGAAAGTAGTAGGTTACAGCAAAATCGCTGAGAAGAACTTTTGAAAACACGTAGGAGAGTGAGCAATTGTCACCGGGCTGATGTTTGAGGTTGCTTGACCGCGCAGGGTTGTGCACGGTCCAACTCCTGAGACGTCACGTGCTTAGGACTTTTTGCTCACCGCTGGGACCGGACACTTTTGGAGACCTTCTGTGGGAATTTGTTCAGGCCGAACTAATTGGTCGTTGGTCGAGTATGTTGCATGTTTGGTGTTGATAAGATCTATGATTAAATCAAGATTAGGTAAGAAAGAACACAGTACACAGAAAACCTGCCTGCCAAGCGTGTAAACGAAAAGAAAATCACACACACACACACACACACACACACACACACACACACACACACACACACACACACACACACACACACACACACACACACACACACACACACACACACACACACACACACACACAAAACACTCTTTGAAAGAATGACATTGCAGTTAGTAACTGTCCTGTGTAAGAGTGTTTATTTATTTGTTAAGGTAAAGGTTTGCAAAAGAAAAATGAAAATACGCTGTTTAACGCTGCCTTTGTAGATCATCGTTCTTGGCAAAAAAAATGAGCCCACTGGCTCCCTCCCTTGATTGATCAGCGCAGCGAATCGAGGGAGACAACCAGTGTCTGGGGAGAGAACGAAACGAACTAATAAATGTTGTATTTCAAGAAAGAGCTTAAGACTTTCAAACTTTCTTACAAGCTGTCCTTTTAAACTCAGAAAATAACTTGAACACATGTACACCTTGAAGTAAAATGCCTTAAAAAGTGTGTGCGTCCGTGCGTGCGTGCGTGCGTGCATGCATGCGTGCTTGTGTGTGTGTATGTGTTTGTTTGTTTGTGTGTGTGTGTGTGTGTGTGTGTGTGTGTGTGTGTGTGTGTGTGTGAGAGAGAGAGAGAGAGAGAGAGAGAGAGAGAGAGAGAGAGAGAGAGCCGGAGAGAGAGACAGAGACAGAGACATACAGACAGACAGACAAACAGAAACAGACAGACAGAGACACAGACAGACAGAGACACAGACAGACAGAGACACAGACAGACAGAGACACAGACAGACAGAGACACAGACAGACAGAGACATAGACCGAGAGAGGGTGTTAAAAACAAGTTGACTCACCGTTCTTATCAAACATGATCGAACGCACACTGGATGTCTCCGTCGATTCGCTGCGCTAATAGCGCAGCGAATCGACGGAGACAGCCAGCGTGAATCAAACTGTCATTGTCACTGATCGAACCTGCTTTCAAAGCCCGATTTTCTGATACCCGTAGATGGACGAGGTGATAACGTGCTTCACACACCCCTCCTTACTTTGGCTTTTGTCCACTTTGACAAGGACAGTACATTCTCCACTGCACCTCTGGAGCATTACCTTTCCTGATATGTGAATTTTTACCTTAAGCCTGGCACCGCAAGGCCCAGAGTCAAAGACCAACTCACACAGCAGGCTGAGAGAGAGATAAAAGTAAATGTTTCTGAAAAAACAACAACAAAAAACCAAACAAACAACCCCAAAGGGACGTTAACCCTTTTCATCCTGATACACTACTGCTTGAAATTAATTTGACTATGAGAGTTCAAGGGTGGTGTCAGAATAGCTTGGCGCCATCTCCACCCCCACCCACCATCCACCCCAAAATACTATAAAAATACTATAGAGTAGTCCCTTTTGAAAAGTTTGGATACCCCCACCCACTCCCCTCCCCTCCCCCCTCCTCCAACCCCCGCCATTTTTCTAGGAGCACGTTTTCTGCAAATTTACAGATCGAGCATGATAGATCAAGGGTGGTGCCAGAATAGCTTGGCACCACCCTTGAACATCATGGTCGATATAGAAGTGTGTGTTATCTCATTCAGCCCGGACGCACCACAACAAGACATGGATCGAGCATGATAGTTCAAGGGTGGTGGCAGAATAGCTTGGCGCCTGTAGGCCAATAGTCGCCAAGCTATTCTGCCACCACCTTTGAACTAAACTGGTTGATCAATCTCCTAAGTTGTAATGTAGGCCTCATGGGACAATAAGCATTTTTTTTTAAAAATCAGCCTCAGGATGTAATGGGTTAAAACGTAGGGTACAATGATGTGTCTGAAAGCCTATGACCGCAAGGCCCGGAGTCAAAGACCAACACACAGAAGGCCTATAGAGAGATGAAAGCAAATGTTTATGAAACCATTCCCCCCCCCACACAAAAAAACAACAGCCCAAAAACAACAACACCGAGATAACGTTAAGACTTACGGTGCAATGATGTGTCTGAAAGCATGTGCCATTTTAAGCTCTTAAAGATTTTCCTGTCTAGTGAAACCTGATTGCAGCAATTATAACCGCTTCACCCTGTAAATGACACTGGACTCAGATCGTGAAATAAAATCAAATCTGTGTTCATTGGACGCAAAAGTCCCACCTATTGAAATAACGTGAGTACAACGAAGTGTCAGCAAGAGGCATAGATCCTCATGAACCCCCGCAACTGCGGGGGCTCATGAGGATCTATGCCTCTTGCAGTTGAATCCTGTTCAGTTTTTCTCGGCAGTGAGTAGGTTAATGCCTTAGCCCGGGGTGCAGACGCACCCTACGTTGAAAATGTTTCTTCGTGGTCCGCCTAATCCTGTCAGCATTGTGTGTGATGGCAAACAGAAAAACACAAGTCAAGCCCAAGGCTAACCGACACTGAGTATTATTCGCTTATTTTTAGATTTCCAGTGTGCCGCATATCGATGGTTGGTATCTGCTGGCAACCTAATAAGTGACATTTTCGCGAAATTATGCTTCGATGCGGTTCCGTCCTTTGATTTTTTCCCCCCATTTTCTAACGGGAAATATCAAACCTGGTGCTAAAAAACGAAATTCTCATTTTGTTTTGAATAACCGCCAGTGTTATTTAGTTGAGGTCCTGTAATCATCATTGCTGAGATTATAATGTTAAATTAATATATGTATGCAATGTTGTTTTGTTTGTTATGAAAAAATGGTGTGTCCGTGTATTGTATTTTGCTTGCTATGTGCAAATGTCATGGTGTTTTTATCGTCTTGTACAAATTGTAAAGTGCTTAGAGCTTTGGACTAAGATTAAGCGCTATTTTAATACCAATGATGATGTTGATGATGATGATGATTGTTACGTGGTAGTGGTCGTAGTAGCCCGGCGTTCAGTCACACCAGACACACACACGTAGGGTTCTTGTAGAAAAACCTCACTCGGTTGCAACTCGTCAAGGTACAAAGTTGTAGACCACACTGGAGTAACAGTTCCAACAGTACTTTATTCTCACGATGCACTCTCAGCACAATGCATCCACACTTTGATGCACTGTTGCTTTACAGTGCATCCTCATATTGATACACTGTCTCTTACAATGCATGCAATACTTTCTAACATTCTCTTTAATACTATCACACATTTTCTATTTTAAAAAATCCCGCAAAATACACAACTCAACCAATCAGAAAAGAAAACGTAACTAAAATCATTCATATTCATTAAAAAGAACACTCTAGAGTAGTGATTTTTCTACAATCTTCCACTATAATCTAGGTGAAAACGTCATGAAACGTGTTACGTGTTGAGTCGTAGTCGTAGTATGATATCACACCAGACGAACGCACGTAAGGTTCTTTTAAAGAAACTTCATTCAGCTGCAACCCGTCACACGTGGCTTAAGGATGTAGACCACACTGGAGTAACAGTTCCAACAATATTTTATTTCAGCGATGCGATCTCCACACAATGCATTCCCAAATGCATTCCCTCTGCAAAATGTCAACACTGGCGACACACTGCGTTTCACTTACAACGTACGCTGCACCTCTCACAATGTACACCCTATACGGGTCACGTATCTACGATAAACTGTGTTTCCCTACAACTGACAATGCATGACAATGTACACACGTGCTTCCTAGCACCAATGATCTTTTATAGTAAAACAACTTTCCAGAAAAATCCACCGAATTCACACAACGCAACCAATCAGAACAGAACACGTAACTGAAACTCATATTAATATTAAATAAAAAAAACTTTTCTAGAATAAACTGAAATAGTCTACAAAAATTCGACTGCTGATTTCAGCCCCAACTGTGTAATGACGTCACACAAGAGTATGGCAGACCGTTCACGACCTTTCATAAAACATAGTCGATCCAACCGTTTCTGTAGTGCGTCGGGGTTAAATGGGTTAAAGGATTGTTCCAACACGTATATTTAGCAGTTTAACTCTTTGACCTCTGTCCCCATGCTTTCATTCACAAATTGTGAATCTCCTTATCGCAGATATCGGGATTATAGGTAAGAATGTGTACTTCCTCATGTGCGCATGCGTATATATTTATCAACCTTGGGGCAGGCTGCAACAAATTAACCCCTTCACCTCCGAGAAAGGGTGAACACGATCCAGCTGCAAGGGACATAATCCTCATGTGCCGGGCCCCGCTGTTGGGGGAGCTCGTGGGGATCTATGTCTCTTGTTCACTAGTTCCATCGTCCATCCACTGCTTGGTGGGGCGTGTGTATGTGTGTGTGTGTGTGTGTGTGTGTGTGTGTGTGTGTGTATGTGTGTGTGTGTGCGCGCGTGTGTGTTAGGGTGTGTGTGTGTGTGTGTGTGTGTGTGGGGGTGTGTGTGCGTGGGAGCGGGGGGTAGGACAGAGGCCTGTGTATGTGACCTTAACACATTCCACCTCAGGATCGAAATCTCCAAATTCTGAAGTTGCCCTCTGAAGGACTGTATTGCAATTCTAGAAATGAAATGAAATGAAATGATTATTTTTGACTGACTTTGCAGGTTACTGTGTTCCTTCTGTTTCCTATACCGGTTTCAGCATCATCAACCATCCTTCTCGAAGTTGATTATTCTTTTGTTTGTTTGTTTTCTTGATCAATGCATTTTTATGTTTAATATCAGCTCTCAACCGTCAGATGATTCGTAATCTGTCCGCTTACACGCATATACACTGTTTTCTGCATTATTTTATTGCGTAGACTAGCATATCTCAGTTTTCTTTCTAATAATATCTAATAATACATTGAAATCGCACCAGCTCCATTGTTAATTGGATTTGTGTATAGAAACCCGTCTGCATCGTTTGAGTGGTACGACGACTTTTTAACAATTAGTGGTGGACAAAGTAAATAAATGCAGCTCCGATGTTTTATTACTTGGAGACTTTAACATTAATATGTTTACTTCACACCCCGCTTGGGATTCCACAATCACTATGTTAGGTCTCAATCAGCTTATCACATCCGCCACCAGAGTTACACTAGTCGTCCGCCACTCCGTCTCACTGATCATGTTTATACTTCTAACAAATCAAGGGTCCTTAGTTCCCGCGCTCTTCAAGTGGCCAGTGGCCACTATCCTGTATGCTGTAACTGGGCCCTGAAGGCGGACAAACAAAACCGCAAACACCAGCATACTGCCATTCATTATAGGACTTTTAAACATTTCAGCAGGGAAGTGTTTCTAAACGACCTAAGTAAAACTTTGTTCGATGCGGTTTATAACCATAGTAACGCTGAATATGCGTTGGCAATATGGTACAGTTTGTTCCTCGGTGTACTTGGCAAACATGCACCGTTACGTGAAAAGAGAGTGAAGCACGCACAGTTACCTCAGTGGTTAAGTAGGGAAATTAAAGAGGCCTTGGCTCTTCGAGATGAACTGAGACGTAACAAAGTTTTTACTGCTTATCGAAAACAACCCAACCGTGTTAAGCACTTAGTCCTGGAGGCCCAGAAGAATCACTTTCAGCGTTTAATGGACAATAAAACAGATACTGTCTGTGTGGCGTGCCCTCAATGCCTTCACTAAATCGCGGCATACAGCACCATGCACTTCAATATCAGCAGATACTTTTAACAAACATTTTTTTGTCTGCCGCCGATTCATTGTTAGATAACAGTACTGCTGAAATAGACACACCATCCGTCATTGTTAGATACCAGTACTGCTGAACTAGACACACCATCCGTCATTGTTAGATAACAGTACTGCTGAACTAGACACACCATCCGTCATTGTTAGATAACAGTACTGCTGAACTAGACACACCATCCGTCATTGTTAGATAACAGTACTGCTGAACTAGACACACCATCCGTCATTGTTAGATAACAGTACTGCTGAACTCTTTAGAGAAACCGAAAACCGTTTGTGAGGAAAAGCTAAAACCAAATGTTTCTTTCTATATTCCGTTTATGACCGTATTTGATGTTGGAAAATCGATCGTCAGCTAAAAAAACAAGCGCTCACTAGGTCTTGACGGCATCAATACATACTATCTAAAAATGTCTGTCCCATACGTTGTCGAGTCTCTGACATTTATTTATAATCTCATCCTTCAACACGGTACATTTCCGACCTGGTGAAAAATAGCAAAAGTTATTCACATATCCTAACAAATTTAGACCGATCTCCCTTTTGTCAGCTCTGACAAAACCAATAGAAAAAGACACCTGAGCTAGTTTCTAGAGAAGCACAGCTTAATTCACCCCCAATAGTCAGGATTTAGATCCCGCCAATCTTGTCACACGGCGCAGTCTCACCTAACAAACACTTGGCTTAGGTCTATTAACAAGGCTCAGATGACAGGGACTGTATTGTTAGATTTTTAAAAGCATGTGATCTAGTCAATCATGGACTTTTGCTGCAGAAGCTAGCGACGTATCATATAAACACAAATTCCTTAGCTGTCTTTCAATCGGCCTACTTGGACAATAGGTGTCAATGTGTTTGTTAACGGTGGACGTTCTATGGAAGATGTCATAAATCATGGAGTCCCTGAAGTTTCTATTTTAGGTCCCCTTTAATTTTTGTATTTATGTTAACGACCTACCACTACATATTTCACAGCCAAATGTAAGGTGTAGCATGTTTGCTGACAACGCTACCCTAGACGTTTCATCAGCCGACATGTCCAAAATTAATTCCTCATTTCAACGCAGTATTAACGATGTTTCTAGATGGTGCTATGAAAATTATATGATACCTAACCCGTCAAGAACAGAGTGCGTGTTAATCACGACTCGCCAGAAGCATCAGCGGCACCCGTCTCCACTCAACCTTTCACTCGGCTCAGAGCCGATTAGGCAAGTCAGAGAGCACAGGTTGTTGGGCGTCACTATCGACGATCAGCTCACCTGGCACGCTCATGTCAATAGTATGTGTCGGATCGTGTCCAGAAATTTATTCCTCCTCTCTAAACTTACTCATTTGACAGACACGCCTACAAGAAAAATCTTCTATAACGCTCACATCCAATCATATATAGATTATGCATCTACAGTTTGGGATGGGTGCTACATCGCTACGATGCATGCTTAGAAAGGCTTAATGCTCTTCACCGGCGGGCGGCTAAGTTAATCCTCTCTAATAGTAAAGACAGCACTGACGACCGACTCAAAGCCCTTGGCATGCTGCCTTTACGAGAGCTACTTATATACAATAAGAGTGTGTTGACGTTTAAAATCACCCTCTGCAAATCTCCTCTCCACCTAACGGATCTATTTAGTCCCGCTAGCACACCGTACAAGACAACGAGGAACAATCTGTACGTACCTAGGCCACGCCTCGACATATTTAAAACGAGCTTATCTTACTCGGGAGCCATATTGTGGAACTCCTTACCATCAGATATTGCTGCTGCCCCATCCCTGTCTACAATCAGGACCCGTCTAGCACAGCACCTAAATAAGCAATGAGCGCCTAACCGGTCATGTTTTTACGGTCACAAACTCTCAGAAAACTCTCGCCCTGACTTTGAGCCCATGCCCTGTTCTCTTCTCAAAATCTGGACTCTTGATTTGCCTTTACAGTAAGAACAGCAGTGTCAGTTTGTGCATACGCCCGCGAGCGCATGAGTGTGTGCGTGCGTGCGTGTGCGTATATTATGGGTTGAATGAGTGGATGTATAACCTGATTTTTTTTCTTCTCTCATATCATTTTTGTTTGTTTGTTTGTTTGTTTTTAGTACTATTGATTTGATACGTATGTACATTTATATTAATATGTAACTGTAGTCATAGATCCTGTTCATATGTGTATCTTTCTGCACTGTTAGGTCATTGACCTGTGGGTGTACGTGAGAGAATGAGGTGTGTGTGTGTGTGTGTGTGTGTGTGTGTGTGTGTATGTGTGTGTGTGTGTGTGTGTATGTGTGTGTGTGTGTGTGTGCGTGTGTGTGTGTGTGTGTGTGTGTGTGTGTGTGTGTGTGTGTGTGTGTGTGTGTGTGTTACTGTTATATTTGTTGTAGTGTGTAGCAAGAACAAGATTGAAAATAGGTCTGTGGCCTAATCTTTTATCCTTGTAAAATAAAGTTTCATTTCATCTCATTTCATTTCAAACTAGGGTAGGATAAATTAGCATGAAGGTGCAGCGTCTCTAGCATGTCGTAGGTTTATTTAACATCTTAGACGTAGACTGGCTGGCGACATACATTCAGTATTCTGTTTTGTTTGTTTTTTTTTCGCAAGCAGCGCAGGCAAGTTCTGAGAAAGTCTTGTTGCTGTCGGGACGTTAAGCAATGTACAACAAACCAAGCCAGGGGCCGATCAGTTACGTCGACTGAGGGGTTGGGGAGGGGTAGGAGGGGGGGGGGGGGGGCGGGTCCACCTTTTTGTTTGGGACCTTCAACCTAATACAACAGCCCCCCCCCCTCCCCCCGACGCAAGACGGTGCTTCCAGCGCCCCAAAAATTGAACAACAGGGCACGGGAGGGGGGATTTGGGGTGGGTATGGGGGGGGGGAAGAGGTACGGGGGGGGGGGGGAGGAGGGGTACGGGGGGGGGGAGGTACGGGGGGGTGGGGTGGAGAGAGAGAGAGAAGGCACGTGTTTATGAAGAGTTTCAAGAATTTGGGTGAGGGGTGGGTGTTCTAAACCCTGACCCCCCCCCACCCCCCTCAGCTCCGTCCCTGCAACCCTACACCCCCCCCACCTTCCCCCCCCCTACCACCACCACCATTCCGCCAGATCTGCCCCTGCACTAAGCCGAAAGGTATAATAAAATGACAGACTAGTCCACCCACATTATTGCCGTAGTATGCTGGGGATTAGGAGCGGTGGATTTTCAGCTGTCTAGCGGGCGTTGCACGTTACAGAACTAATCAAGCGACAACTTTTCCCCGGATCGGCGCCGCTCAACCGTAAATGACGACCCAGTCGTACAGGTTTTGCTTCCAGGTGTCAGGTTTCTGTTCGTGATCCTCAAGAGCTAGCGCGGTCCATCTGCAAGAGGCATAGATTCTCATGAGCCCCCGCATTTGCGGGGGCTCATGAGAATGTATGCCTCTTGCTGGCTCAGTTCTGTTCAAATTACTTCCTTAGATTTGAACGAATGAGGGAGAGAATGGCTTTTGGTGTTCGTGTGAAATGAGGTGATTTTTTTTTTCTTGTATGCCGACGATTTCTCAGTGAGTTGCGTAAAAATGGTCTGTCATTTTCTATGCCCCGTTTTTAAGCATGCGTAGACACAAACACCCTGGATCTATGTCAAGATATACAGGCAAATAAAAACCAGACGTACTGCAAAAGAGTTCTTTGGAACATGTGACAAGCAGATTAATGATGTAGGGTGTGTCACATCAGTAAAGGATAGGAAAAAAAAACAAACAAACGAAAAACAGAAAAGAATTTTTTTGCGGGGAAAAAAGAGTTCTCTAACTGTGAATCATAAAGGGATTTAACTCAGTTTAACCACGTGACTGCAACTGACGATACCGCTTGGCGGAGATCGGTCGACCACGATAATTCAAAGGTAGTTTCAGATTACCCATTTAAAAGTCATGGTCAGTCATGGTAAATCCATCGCCTGCAAATGATACATAGTCGTCACTTAGTCGTGACACCTCCAAACAGGGTCCGAAATAGCTCAGGCGGTTAAATGTCAGAGCAGGAGAGCGAAGGGAATCGCCGGGTCGTGGGTTAGAATGCCGTCCCGGCCCCGGTAGCTGGACTCACAATCCAGGGGGGAAAACGGATTTGTTCAATAGCATGTCCGTTGAAAGGTCCTGGTAAATCAAAGTGGCACAGTTGAGTGCGCCTGAGTTGATCAGTGTTCAGGTCGTACTCCATAGGCAATAGATTT